>PVHT020000105.1:4903851-4973414 GCA_004024745.2 Catagonus wagneri | reverse complement strand
CCCGCCCCCTTGGCAACCACAAGTCTGTTCCCCAAGTTCGTGATTTTCTTTTCTGTTGAGATGTTCATTTGTGCAGTGTTTTAGACTCCAGTTATAAGAGATTTCATATGACATCTGTCTTTCTCCTTCTGACTTGCTTCACTCAGTATGAGGGTCTCTAATTCCATCCATGTTGCTGCAAATGACATTATTTTATCCTATTAAAGGAAATTTTTAAAATGTTAACAGGAATAGTGTGTTGTCACATAAAGGCAGGTATGAAGTTCATTACATTGCTTTTACTAAAATCTAGGTATCACAGGAGGCTTTTTACTTCAATTTATTTGTTAGCGTACTATTAACTGCCTCGAATTCTTTTGGAAATAGGGAGATTTAAACCCCAGATAAAATATTTTCTGTATTCCATCTTAACATAAGTCACTGGCTTTTAAACCTTTGTACTATACAAAAGTACAGTTTTGAATTAAAGCCTCATCAATTAGAATGGTTCACAGTAATATTTTCTTCTCTCAGAATCTTTATGGCCACAGGCTGCCTTGCTTAATTTTATCTTTTTGTGTGTTTATGCATGGTCTTCTTGCACAAAGGATCTGAGGCATCTCACTAGCATGTGAACAATGTGATAAAAGAGAAATATTGAAAAATCAATTATAAAGTTAAAAAAAAAAAGAGAACCCAAAGCAAATATAGGCAGAATTGAGAAATCTGAGAAGGAAAGCACATATGCATGTGAGCAGAGTATTAAAGCATTGAAATTGGGCCACATAGCAGACTCTGAGCTTCCTGGCAAGCAAAGCAAAAAGAAGAGTTGTCCCCAAAAGGGAATATTTTCTTATGGACAAGCAAAGCTTTTCTAGCTCTTCATTTGGACGTAATTCATGTGGGTGGTTCTTCAAGTGCCTGCCCAGCTTCCTGTGGGCTGTGATTCTGGCCAAGTCCAGCTCCCCAGCCCAGCCTCCTGTGTTTAATGTCCGCGTTTTCTTCCAGGGACGATGAATCGTTCTTCCCAGGACACTGGCTCTCGCGGCATTCCTGAAGACAGAAAGCTTTACGTTGTGGATTCTATAAATGACTTAAACAGACTAAACCTCTGTCCTGCCGGATCGCAGCATCTGTTCCGTACGTGTGCCCTCCCAGGCTTGGCGGCCTGTCCTGGCTTCTAGGCCACCTAAAAATAGTAAACGCTAAGCTAGACCTGTGGGTGTGGTGGGGGCTGGGGCGCATTAGGAAGGCCCCGCGTTAGAAATGCTGTTTAGTATTAGGCAGTTTTCGCTTTTGTTTTCTGAATACTTGCCAGGCTTATGGGCTTTCTTTGCTCTTAGCAAGATTTGAACTCTTGTCTTTAAAAGTCCTGAAAAGTCCCTGTGGAATTTTTCTCTCCCTGGAAAGGGGTGGAGGCTGCTGAGATGGGTCCCCCAGAGGCTCACTCATCATCCTGGCTGCTTTTGTGCCTTCTAGTGACCACAGGCAGGTCACCTGTGGTGCCTGCTTTCTTACTTCAGAGCGGATGGCTGAGAAAACATTCCACGAATTTACCTAATTTTTGAAAAATCATTAACATTTTGTTGGGCAAAAAAGTCAACTTTTTTTTTTATCACAGATTGCCCCAATTAAAGTATTAGAAAAAAGAGGGGGGAAATAAAATGAAAATCTGTTAAGTACTAAATACTTAATGTGGGAGTTCCCTTGTGGCCTAGTGGTTGAAGATTTAGCATTGTCACTGCTGTGGCTCAAGTTTGATCTCTGGAATGCTTGTATGCTGTGGGCATGTCCCCCCCTCAAAAAAAACCCAACAAACTAAATATGTATCTTGTCCCTTAAATATTAAAATTGATTTCTATCAGATTATTCTGAGCCCCCATCTTTTCTAGCTTCAGTGCTGACTTTCCAGCACAGGTAATAAATGGCCACTTGCTGTTTGTTTCATGTACACTCAAACTCTTACTGTCTCAATTTTATATCTGTTATTCCTCTTCTAAGTACTTTTTGAATGCTTATTTTTCTCATTTTAATTTGTTCAGATTTTCATCTGTTTTTACTGCAGTCAGTCTCAATAAGCGTAGGCGTTTGGGTGCTGGCCTCTGCTGAAGCTTTGATTAGGAAGCAGAGGCTGTGGAGGTGACATGAGATGTCCTTGTAAGGCATAGGACCCGCGCCACCCATCTATCCATAATCAAGTAGCAGAGGGTGTGGGCTGATATAAAGTAGCAGAGAATATGGAAAGCGATTCAAGGATCTCCATTTCCCCAAGTGTCCGTATCTCTTTTTCAATTTAATTTGGGTATTATTAGGCAAATAGGTCTTACAAAACGGTGACCAAGTGCAGTCAATTCATGGATTGGGTGAACCAAGCTGTTTTGGGCTCATGGTTGCATTCTCAGTTCAACTGCAAACATTTAAGAAAAGCTTGCTTCCGGAGCATGTCCATCCTGAAAACAGTTGTAAGATACCAAAGTACATCAGGGTATTTTGTTATTGTTATTTAAATGGATGTAGACATTACGGGTTCTTTTCTTCTTTTCTTTCCTTGGCCGCATCTGCAGCGTATGGAAGTTCCCAAGGCTAGGAGTCAAACTAGAGCTGCGGCTGCTGGCCTACACTGCAGCCACAGCCACGGCAATGCTGGATCCATGACCCACTGAGCAAGGCCAGGGATTGAACGCACATCCTCATGGACAGTATGTCAGGTTCTTAACCTGCTGAGCTACCACAGGAACTCCCCATAATAGGTATTTTTTATAGGAAACAAAGTTTTCTGGAAGATATCTCAGAGCCTTCGGCATGTCACCCAGAGCAAGTAGCCCACGGCCAGCTATGTTTTACTCCTGGGTCATTTTGGGAAAAAGGCAATAGAGCCTCCATCACCTTGAACCCTTTTCTTTATCCCCCACGCCACCCACCTTCCAAAAGAAAACCCCCTGTCCTGCTACATCAGTTGTTAACGTGATCTTCAAAGAATTTTCCAAATAGGGGCTAAGGAGATAGCTGGATTCGGCTTGTTTTTTGAATACTAAGAGAAAAAAGCATAAAAAATTCTCAAAGACCACCCAGCCCAAAGATATCCCTAAAACCTAAGTCTCTTTCCAGAGTGATCAGAGGGCAAAATGGGCACATCTCTTACTCCTGTCTCCAAGACTGAGGACTGTTCAGTCCACTGCGAAGCTGTGTGCTGAGGAGTTTTTGTCTTTGTTGCTGTTTGTTTTGCATTAGCTCTAGAGGAGAAAATCCCAGCCGTGGGCAGTAACTCAGGAAATGGAAGCCACAGTCTGTTCTTGGTGGGGCTGATAATCGTGCTGATTGTCAGCCTGGCGCTGGTTTCCTTCGTGATATTCCTAATAGGTAAGTCCCGTGGAGATGTTTCCATCACTGCCATGCGCTTTGTAGCTGGTGTTTGACTTTGCTCCTGTAATGAGGCAATGCTTCCTGGTGTCGTGCTGACGCTGAAGGACGGGCTGTGTGAACACACACCTAGGGTACCCCGCTGCTCTGGGACAGGTTGCAGACGAGCCCCCAGTGCCAGAAGCTCACAAATGGGGACATTAAACTTCTTTTTTTTCTTCTTAGGGCTGCACCTGTGGCATGTGGAAGTTCCCAGTCCAGGAGTCAGATCGGAGGTGCAGCTGCTGGCCTACACCACAGCCACAGCAACGCTGGACCAAGTTGCATCCTTGACTTATACCCCGCTGAGTGAGACAATAAAAAGAAAAAAAAAACAGAAAACAAAGAAACAGAAAGAAGATATGAATAAATAATGTCTTTTTATTGGACAACGACTCTGTGTCAAACACATTAAATTTGTTATCTTAAATCCTTACTGTTCCCTTTAAGGTAGTCTAATATTTCTGTTTTACTGATGAAAGACTAAAGCCCAGAGTGTTTAACTCTCCTGGTTTATCCAGCTAATCAGAGAACTGGGATTCATACCCTGCCCTGTTTGCCTCTAGAGCACTTCATGGCCTGTGTTGAAGTCGTAATAAAGGTTTCCTGTGGTTTTCAGATAAACTCTAACCCAATCTAAGACCAGAACTGGCACAGGCTTCTGTAAATGAACCTGGCTTGTGCTCATCTTTATCAAGGAAAACTTTTTGCTCTCAGTGGGATCCAGTGCAGGTTTGTATCATTTTAATTGAAGTGCAAGAACTTACATTTAGAGTTAAAAAACTCTGAAATTATTAAATAAGAGAAATAGGGCTGTTCTATACTGATTACATGGATTAAGCTGTTGGGCCTTATATTTTTGTCATAATCTCTGTCCTAAAGAGGAGTAGTGGATGGCAAGGGTAATTACCTAGCATGCCTGCTTGCTTCTGAAGCAGTTTCCAGGGGCCAAGCAGTATAGATTTAAGCCTGTGGAATATTACTAAGTGTTGCCTTAGTTAAGAAAAGCTTTCTATAGTCGAATGAGTTCGAGAATTATTGAGTTAGGCAATGATCAAGATGTGTGTGTGTTGTGAAATTCCAAAAGGCAGGTCATTATGATTTTTCTCTAACATTTTTGCACATAGAACCCTTTTCCTTTTTTGGAATTTAATTTGGAACCAGCATATCATGGAACAGACTTAGTCCGACATGGCTGTTCCTTCCTTCTCTGTTTGACTAACGTGGAAGGTTCCTAAGAGGGAAAAGGATGTCATATGCCATGGATTTACTAGTTTAACACTTTACTTCAGAAGCAAGTGATATCTCTGTCTCACCGTGTGGCAAAGCTCAGTTAAGACCCTCTCCTCATGTCTTAGACTATAATTCATCCAACACAATTTTCCAGACATGAGGTAGAAGCAGCTTCTGGACAAGTTTGTCCCAAGGCTGGAAGGTGAATCTCTAATCCTTCCGTGTTAGTTTTTAGCTAAACCCAATGGCAAATTTACCACCGTCACTAGTGCCTGAAAGCTAGCTTGGAAAAAACTTGCCTAAAATAGAAATGATGAGGCCAGAGGTTAAAACTGATTTTTGTGCCGCCTTTCTCGGAAATTTGAACTCTGATAAGCAGACCTCAGAATGTTCCATTCCCTGGCTTACTTAATAACCAAAGGTTCTGTTTATTTTGGAAACGTTGTCTCTCTTCTCTCAGGGTGGTCTTAGGGAGATTATTATGCATTCATCTTGGGGCTGGTAATTTAGGACCAAGAGAGTTATGTCAAAATAGGCTGGAACTCAAAATATCTCAGCTCCCAAATGAGGAGCGAAAAACCTTTTCTGAGAATGGGTCTCAAAATGAGACAACCTAACAGTCACTTCTCTGGGGATAATCAGACATGCTGGCGCTTTCCTTTGGTTGCTCACAGCCACATCTTTCTCAGCCAAAATCTGTGCAGAGCTGCCGGAGGTAATCAAGTCTGGCACCAAGAAGTTGTAAAAATCATTCACTTGATGGGTAACTTCAGTCTTCAGCAGTTTCTCTCCGGGGCTTCTGGGCTGCGTGGGATATTGGAGCAGGGGGTTTGCCAGGAAAGCCTCTAGCTCAGCCCAGCCTCTCCCCTCCCCCCACAGGGCTCTGATGAGTCCTGAGAGAACATGCTGGAAACCAGTGTAACACTGTTTTTCATTTTAAAGTGCAAACTGGCAACAAGATGGAAGATGTGTCAAGAAGACTAGCAGCTGAGGCAAAGGACATAGATGATCTTAAGAAAATTAACAGCATAATCGTAAAGCGACTCAACCAACTGGACTTGGAACAGAACTAAGGAACTCAGCTTCCAAGAGCAACTGCTGGCACTTGAGTGTTTTGCTGTACCAGGAGTTTGCAGGGATAAGAACCGACCAAGGGCATTTCTGCAGGCAACAAAAAGCCAACTTCCTACTCCAGGGATCAGAGCAACTCCAAGGCAAGGGGGGTGGGGTGGGGACAGCAGCCTGGAAGGGGCTAAGGCTTGTCTTGCGTTAAGGTCCTTCAACTTTCATGGGGCTTGGGGTGGCTGGCACGGAGGAGAACCAACTGTAAGCAGGAAAGGGGATTTGGCTCTGTACTTACAACTTTTCAAACAGAGCTTTGTCATCAGAATAACTTCACTGTGGCCAGTAAACTTCACGGCACCTCATTACCTTTATGAACCCCCACAAAAGCCTAAGGAATACACTGAATTTTTTTTTGTTCAAAGAAATCAGGTGATAACTCTTTTCAATAAAAGAGGTTCTGCTCAAGTGATTAAAGTTTGACTCTCATTTCCTCAAGGACGGGGGAGGGCCAATTTCAAGCTAGTTTACTGGTATTTGTTAGTTATGCGTGTATGGTGGGGTGGGGGCCAAAAGAGAGCCAAATTTATTCAACTAATATTTAATGAGCAGCTTCTTTGTGCAAACCACCAAATTCCAGAGGAGCGTACATTCAAGCGGGGAACACAGGAGATATATGGTTGTGTATAGATATATAAACTTGACTTTGTTTCTTATGGGGAAAGGTCCTTCAGTACTCTGCTGATTAATTTTGAAGAAATCTGATAGGTTTGTAGACTTTACTAAACTACAGTGGGAAGCTGTATATTTGGAATATTTCAAACCTGCTGTGTTTCAACCCAAAAGGTAAGGCACACCTTTTAGATATGGTGTGATATAAAAATGAACATGTCTTGGAAAATATTTTATTTAAGAAAATGTATTGTGTGAGTCTACTGTGTGAAGTCATTGAAAAGCTATCATTTTGGGTTTATCAAAAACATTTGAGTTTATTCCAAAATTACACTCACATATACATATATATTATGTAGCACTAAATAGCTAATGAAATAAACACATTTCACCTTTCCATTTTGGCACTCAAAAACATTTGTACTGAATAGTTATTTTTTTTTTCATTGCTTTCTTGCAGGATATTTTAAAACTCTGAAATTTGTATTTGTTGTAAAATTCTCATTGACCCGATAGGAGGTGGGGTAAAATAACCTGTAATCAAGATGTTACAACATTGTTTCAGAAACCACAGAATAGCTGATGCAACAGCTCTTTAAAAAAAATACACATTTTTTTCCTTTTGAGTCTGTTCTTGTCATACTTTTTTTTTTTTTTTACCTACACAGTGGATGTATTTTGTGCCCAGTAATATAAATAATCTTTATTCCAAGAAGTTTATGATTTTTATATGAAGTAGTATAGTGCCTGACAAATCATTGCATCCACCTTTTGGGGTCCATCCTCTTGGACCTTCACTGCCCTGCCTGTGTGGTATCAGTGGAGCCATGGTCACACATGTAGCCTGGAGAACCCAGACACCACAGCTCCTGGTATTTGGATTCACAGATTAACCAAATCCATTCTATTGACTCTGTTTTTAAAATATTGACTGGCTACATGCAGTCTTTTTTTTTTTCCTGGCAAAACAGGGATTTTAATTTGCTATTAAAGCTATTATTGGAAAAATTGGAATAATATCAATGCAGTGATTTCCTGATTTTAATAAAGTATCATTTATTATCATGGTTATATGAGATTGTCTTTGTTTTTAGGAAATATACATGGAAACATTTAAGGATAAAAGGACATCATATCTTTAATTCCAAAATGGCTCGGAAAATAAGTTGTGTATGTGTATAAAGCCACTGGCAAATGTTAACATTTGGAGATTGTTATTTGATGAAATCATCTATTTTTTTTCTTTCTTTTAAAAAACAGCTTTGAGATATACTTGACATATAAAAATTATATATATATTTATGGTGTACAACTTGATGTTTCGATATATGTACACATTGTTAAATGACCACTATGATTGAGCTAATTAATATATTCATCTCCTCTAAGTAATTACTGTTTGTATGAGTGTTTCTGTGTGTGATGTGGGTGGAAAGATTTAAGATCTGAACTCTTAGCAAATTTCAAATATACAATACAGTATTGTTAAGCTGTATTGGACAGCTGTATTGGACAGCTGTAATGTCACCGTATTGGACATTAGGCCCTGCGAACTTGTTCATCTTACATAGCTGAACTTTCATTCACTTTGGTTGCATGTGGTCTCGTGGCCATCAACTATGGTGTCTGAGACGAGGGCTGGGGAACACAGCTTCCTGGTTCAAGTCTTGATGCTGCCACTTACTGTTACTTTGGGGAACTTAATCTCTTTCCTATCAGTAAAACTGGATAATTTTAAAACCAATTTTTAGATCTCCTGTTGTGAAGGAGCGGAAACGAACCTGACTAGTAATAATGAAGATTCGGGTTCAATCCGTGGCCTCGCTCAGTAGATTAAGGATCTAGCATTGCCATGAGCTGTGGTGTAGGTTGCAGATGCAGCTCTGATCTTAGTGTTGCTGTGGCTGTGGTGTAGGCTGGAGGCTGCAGCTCTGATTTGACCCCCAGCCTGGGAACTTCCATATGCCACGGGTGCAGCCCTAAAAAGCAAAAATAAATAAATCAATAAAATCAATTTTTTTTAGTAGTTAGGAAGCTTAAAAGAGGTGATAAATGACTGATGAGAGTGTCAGAAACAAAGTACTCAGTAAGTGCTAGTTGTTATTGTAATTATCATTATTGACGTTCAAAGTAGGAAGTGTTGTATAACGGAAATAACCCATTAAATTTAAACATCACCTGAGGGAGTTCTCATCATGGCTCGTGGAAATGAATCTATTATCCATCCGTGGGGATGCGGTTCAATCCCTGGCCCCACTCAGTGGGTTAAGGATTCTGTGCTGCTGTGAGCTGTGGTGTAGGATGCAGATGCAGCTTGGATCCCACGTTCCTGTGGCTGTGGCTGTGGCCTAGGCCGGCAGCTGTAGCTCTGATTCGACCCCTAGCCTGGGATCTTCCATATGCCACGGGTGAGGACCTAAAAAAGCAAAAAAATAAACCAAAACCAAAAAGCCCAACAACAAAAAAAACCCCAACTGACAGGGACTTAGGACCGAGTGTTTTTTTCTCCTGTACATCCTAAACTGGTCTGACGGGGGATGGTGGGGTGAGAGTCTTTGGCAAAATAACTTGTTAGGCTTCATTACAACAGTGATCAATATAAGCAGGAGGGCTTGTAGTTTTCCAGGTGATATAGTCTCAAGAGCATAAGGGTCCACGTTTGCCCCCCTGAAGTGGAGCTAGGAGCTGTCTGTCTGTCCTGGACCAATGCCTTGACCACAGACAGGGTGCAGTGGAAGGAGAGAGCTGGAACAGTGGTGTTAGGCTGAGCACAAAAAGAAAGGAAAGGGACCACTGAACCAAGACATGACCTGATAGGAGGAAAAAAAAGGAAAAGTTTTGTTTCTGTAAGAAATTGGTTTAGCATGGAAAGAGGGGAGAAAGAAACAAGCAGGGGATACATGCAAAAGGCGGTGATCATGATTTATTGGAGAATTTGGCTCCCGGGCGAGGTTCCCTAGCTCTCGGGCATGGAGTCCCGGAAGTCGCTCCCGGGTTGGGAGCGCGGAGTTTTTAAGCCTTGTTGGCTCCTGGTCTGGATCTGGGTAGTGCCTTTGCCAAATTAGGCAAAGGACCACCGTGTCCCTAGGTGATTGGTCGGGGGTAGGCGTTTGGGGGCTTTCCGGGTAGGTGTGGCTTCGATCGTCCGTTGGCGCGGGTGGGGCTGGCGGCCTATCTTCCCGCGCAGGCTTGTCCGTTCCTCATGGGGTCTGTTTGATATGAGGGGTCTCTTTGCCATTTGGGGGGCCGCTACCCATCCCCACCGCCCTAACAGCTTCTTTCTTAGAACTTTGTATATGTTCATAAGGGGCTAAAAGAGAGACGATTTTTTTCCGGCAGTGGGCTCTGTCGGCACGCCCCTGGCATTGCTGGGGTGAAGGGACTGCACACGTCTTCTGACCCCAGGGTCAAGGCCATGCACGCTCTATTCCACCATGATGACCCCGGGGCAGCCTTCCTGTAGCCCCTCCAGCTGTTGTGATTGCTAAGCCCCTGCAGGTGAAGCCCGGCGCAGCCCCGCCCACCACGCTCTGCGTAACAACGTGGGAGGCGGAGGCTCCACCCTCTCAGTATGGCTGCCCAGTCACCAGTTAGGGCGTGTGGTGTATTTTTCTCTCCTGAAAAGACCAGGGTCATCCGGCCAGGACTCCGCCAGTGAACACCAAGCTCCGAAGCAAGGCTCTCGGGTAAGAAGAAAACCAGGAGGGTTTAAAACAACACAAAACAATCGCTTTTCTTTTCTAATCGTAGTCTGTGGTGAAAAAGAGAAGAATTTAGGTGTGCATGACATTTGGACTGAGGTGTCTTGGGAAATATTGCACCAACCATTGTGTTGTAACCCATTTTTATTGCTTAGAAAGAGAATTTTAATGGAAACAAGATCTCTCTGAGTCATGGTGTGTAAAATAATTTTATTCCAGCTTAAAATAATGACCCCATTTAAATTCAGTAGAGAATGAGCAAAAGAAACAGATCATCACAAAGACTGGTGCTCTGTCTCCTCTGTGAATGAGTTTGCCCCGAAGAAGCTGTGAAAAGGAGAGAGAGCGTTAGGACCATGAGCTATCTTTCCACGGAATTAGGAAGCGTATTTTTTTTTTTTTTTGAAGAGGAAATTAAAAATATTCTTATTGGAACCTGCTTATTCTCATTTGGTGAAGATAGCTTCTCAGTAAATATTTTTTATAGGGAAAACCTCATTGAAATTTAATTCTGCTTTTTATGACGATGGAAAGGATTTTTTTTGAAAAAGCCATGAAAAGCAATTCAGAACAAACTTAATTCCCTGTAACAGGTGGGCACCGAGCATGCATACACAGGGTACCCACCTGTGTGGGCTGCCTCTGCAGAGCATTCAGAGACATGATGCCGTCCCCAGTTGGGTTTCTGATCTGGTAGTGCAAACAAGACGTATGAGAAACAGTAGGGACCTGTAACTAGGAACACGAAGCAGCTCCCCAGTGTGACTGGGAGGCCTGGAAAGCTCTGATTCCTGGACCCTACTCTGAGAGATCTGCCAGCAGAGGGGTGGGATTGGGAGATCACAGCTTTAAAAAGCTGCTGTGATGAGTCTGAGGCTTGGTTTGGCTGAGCGACAGGACAAATGATGGCTTTGGAGTAAACTTGTATTTGGATTCCGGTGCTGTGCACGAGTAAGTGTGAGGCCTTCACCTCTTCTGACTCTGTTCTTTGACCTCCCTGACTTTCAGGACTTTTTTTTTTTTTTTTCCTTTGTGAGGTGGGAATGTTGCTGCTGCTGGTGGGAACAGTGAAGTTGATAGAAAGTCCTTCAGGCTCTGTTTTGTTCGTAATCACTAATAAGTTATATATTAAAGGGGGGGGGCATCTGATTATCGGTGGCGATTATTTTTAATCCCCAGGGAACACCATAAATCTTTTGTCAGAGGACCCACAAAAGTCTTCAGAACACTCCACTTCCCTCTCACTAGCCTCACTTTCCTTCCCCCTCTTGAGCCTCTTCTCAACTCAGGTGCTCAGGCGAGGCTCCAGTTTAAGGGGCTACTCAATTGTCTGAAGGGCTGTTGAGGGCTATTCAGGTAGTAGAAGGTGTGAGTGAGAACCTGGGAACCCTGAAAGGTAGGACACCCTGGGCCGAAGCCAGACAAGGGTTCTGTTCCACTTCCTGCCAGGAGAGCAGAGAATTCTTCTTGCAATAGAAGCGTTGTGGTCACACCTCCTGTGGGCTTCCCAGAAACGGGGGACATGCAGGCCTAGCCAGGCTGGCAGACTATCCAGCAGTCTGTCTTTTCATATGTTGGAAAAATTGAGATCAGTCTTTGATCTCAAGACAAAATGGTTCAGATTTCAGCTTTGTTTTTAAGAAAAGTAATGCTCCCCAGGGCCCTACCTGTGAGTGGCCTGGCCTCACCTACACCAATTCTGACAGAATCTTCATCAGATTCTTGGATTGGAATGGGAATCTGTTTTGAATATTTACATCCTTTGACAGGAATTTTGACATTCCTTGGCTGTTGAGAAGCATGTCCAGCAATGGTCAGATGTCCCTCCTCTTTGATATGACAGTTGTAAGTGATTTAGAAACTACTCTGTAGAGTTGGTGGGATGAATAAAATCAACACCAAAATATTCAACAATCAACTGAAACCCGTGACAGTCATGGGCCATGAGGCATGGCAAAGGATTAGTTCAATTCTCAGCACTTGAGAAGTGAAACAAATTGTTAAAACAGTGATCATCTATTAGGCAGTGAGGTACAACTCTTAAAAGTGCAAGGATTAGGCACAGTGGAAATGAATCCGACTAGGAACCATTAGGTTGTGGGTTCAATCCCTGGCCTTGCTCAGTGGGTTAAGGATCCAGCCTTGCCGTGAGCTGTGGTGTGGGTCACAGACACGGCTTGGATCTGGCGTGGCTGTGGTGTTGGCTGGCAGCTGTAGCTCCCATTAGACCCCTAGCCTGGGAACCTCCATATGCCACGGGTGTGGCCCTAAAAAGCAAAAAAAAAAAAAGTGCAAGGTTTAAAAACCTGTTTTCAGTTTAGTTGCATTTTCTGTTTTTGCAAGAGTTCATTTGGGAGTTCCCGTTGTGGCTCAGTGGTTAACCAATCTAAGAACCATGAGGTTGCGGGTTCGATCCCTGGCCTTGCTCAGTGGATTAAGGATCCGGCATTGCTGTGAGCTGTGGTGTAGGTTGCAGACGTGTCTCGGATCCCACATTGCTATGGCTGCGGTGAAGGCCGGTGGCTATAGCTCCTGTTAGACCCCTAGCCTGGGAACCTCCATATGCTGCGGGTGTGGCCCTAGATAAAGCAAAAAGACCAAAAAAAAAAAAAAAAGAGCTCATTTGGACACAACTTGGGTTGCCCTTGAATTCCTTACCACCTAAGAGAAATAAAGTACACCTAGAGGGAAGAAGACACGTAACTGGTCAAAAAGAAATCAAAGAAACTTTTACTCTGGTTTTATTTCTTCCATCCCCCCTTTTTTTCTTCAAAGTTGGTCTGGCCAATAAAATACGTAGGGATTTTTCTGCAGACATCTGCTTTTAGGCCAGGAGTGTGTGTGTGTTGGGGGGTAAGATGTGAAGGAAAGTACAGGTGGAGAGAGCAGCTCTTGGGGTGAGGTCTGGAGCCCACTTAGAAGGCCGCGCCACTTAAGTCTTCCTGGGTGGAGGGAAATAGAAACTATTCCGCATCTTGCTGGATACGTGATGGGCTGTGGAAGAGGAAGTCCCGATCCTAATTTCTCTTTGTTTCTTGGCCTCCTTTGACTCTCAATCCCCTTTTAAATTGTGAAACATGATTTTCAATCCTCACACATGAATCCTCAAAGAAATGGATTGTAACAAGCTTATTCCATGAGGATTATTCTTCCTGAAGGTGGAATCCTGTAGCCACAGATCATTTATTGTCTGATGAACAAATGAGGCAGGTCAAACAATTGAAAAACCAGTTAATAATTTAATTATGGCATCTCAAGTGTTAAAAATATCTAATATTCCATGCCCTAAAGTGATTTTAAATATTGCCACAGATCGACGAAAATTAGAATTCTGCTCCATATCCACCCTCCTCCCCCAACTTCTTTAATATTGATGAGTTGGGGTCAGCTTCTGAATTACTGCAAATCCATTTAGGGGCTCAAAAACAGTTTTTTATAGACTCAGAAAAAAACAAGGATGGAAGAGACAGGTAGCCTTTAAGGCATATTCTCCGACCTATTTTTAATCTTCATTTACTACTGATGACAGAAAACCCAAGTTCTTTCCCTATTACTTGTAGAAGTCAAAGGAATCTCTCATAATTGTTTTCCCCATGGCCTTGATGCAATCTGTTCTTCCTTGTGAGACTAGAACTGCCTGTGACCCTCTCAGATTGTGCCTTGTAATTGTGTACTTGTATTGGACCCTTTGCATGATGTTCTCATCTGGGCCTCCTTGGGTATAGTGACGGCTCAGTACTGGGAATTTGTATAACTGAATTAAGCTAGGATGGGTTTGCAGGCTGCCTGCATTGTCTCCGATTTATACTAGAGGAAAATGGTGCTTGCAAGTGAGTGAGCAGGGACACCCAGTGGCAGTTGATTATTTAAGGGGAAGAAGGTCAATTTGAAAAAAAGAAAGAAGGTAAGAGTTAAAATATAGTGTGTGATGCTGGAGGCAGAGTGAATGTTTGCATCAGACCTAAGACAGCTGGGGGCTACATCTGGGAGGAACCCCACCAGGCTAGGAGGCCACCCTGTGGCTTTGGTGTCTAGGGTCTTGCCTTTGAATCTGGCTCTGTTGCTCACAAGCTGTGTGAGCGGGCTAAGCTACTTACCTTTCTGAGTCTCGGTCACCTCATCTGTCAAACGGGAAGAATACCTGCCTCGCAGTGTTGCTGTGAAGATTGGACAAAGTGATGCCTAGCCCTCCCTTGGCAAGCCCTTGATTAATGAGAGTGGCTATGACTTATTTACAGAAAGACGGTGAGAGTCTGAAGTGAAGGAGAGGTTTTCTGCTGGCACTGGTGAGGGGCTGATAGTTCTTTGGGATTTGGAGAAATTCCCTGGAAGGGGACTTTCAGATCCCACTTTTGGGAAGGTCTGCACAAGCTAACCTATTACCAGACCTAACTAGTCTCTCAGACATAGTGTTTGTCTCTTTCAAGTCCTCATTCTGCAAAGTCATTAGAATAATATTTATAAAACTGTAAATCCATATTCTCCCTGATGGACAAATGTTTAGTAGTCCCCAAATCCTACTTTGTAGGTCCTCGCTCACAGCATGCCATTTCCACTGCAATGCCTTCATTCATAATGTCCCTTCTGTTTGGGGGACTTTTCCAATATCTCCATCTCAACATCCCTTCTTCAGATACCCAGGCTTCTCAGACATAGTCTTTAAAACATTTTTTGGATTAATCACCTCAAGAAGAGCTACCCTAATATTTTCTTTTCTTTTCCTTTTTTTAGGGCCGCCCTCATGGCATATGGAGGTTCCCAGGCTAGGAGTCTAATTGGAGCTACAGCTGCCGGCCTAGGCCACAGTCACAGCCACGCCAGATCCAAGCTGCGTCTACGACCTACACCACAGCTCACGGCAGTGCCACATCGTTAACCCACTGAGCAAGGCCAGGGATCGAACCCACAATCTCATGGTTTCTAGTCAGATTTGTTAACAGCTGCGCCACGACAGGAACTCCTACCCTAATATTTTCAGTTATCAAAAAGACTTGGAGTTGGGCGCACTGGATTAGAATCTTATGGCTAATTCTTGATAGTTGTGTGGCCTTGGGAAGGAGACTCACCCTTTCTCCACCTTTGTTCTCTCCTCTCTAAAAATGAGAATGAATCATCAACCTCATGGTGTGTTTGAAAGGAGATAACATTCGTGAAGGACTTAGCATAGCTTTTGGTTCATTGCCAGTTTTCCCCTGGACTCTGACTACCATGGCGGTAGAAACCATGCTAACCTTTTTTTCCCTTTTTTTAACCAGTTAAGGCAAAAAGGGGACTTTATTGGTTCACAGAATCTGGGTCTCAGGGACAGTTACAAATAGGAACACAAAAGTCATCAGGATTATCCTCTCTTGGCCCTCTTTCTTCTGTGTGTCGGCCTTATTCTTTTTAAATTTATTTTTTAATTTTCATTCAGATTGGTTTTTCCAGGTACTGGAACCACGGCCCCAACAACTCCTGACTTAATGTGAAACCGTATTTATCTTATTCATCCTTAAATCCTCAGTGCCTGACAGTGTCTGGCAATAGAAGAAGTATTTTTGAGTGAATGAATAAAGAAATTGTAGCTCCTAGGAATGTATTTATGCACATGTCTTTCCTACAATTTTCTGCATATACCTAATGTTTTGAGATTAAAAAAATGTCTAATTCTCCTAGGACTTGAAGGCCTCCTCTCCTGTTTGATAGTGTAGCTCTTTACTCATCAAAGGCAGACCTTGGAAGCAAAGTGATTTAATATGGAAAGATTAGAGATGTCAGTTGACCAAAGAAAGACTTTATGAACATGTAGTGACCTCTGTGAGGAATCCACTGCTTAGTGGACTCTGGCTAGGCAGCTTGTGCTATTAAGGCACATCCTCTTTAAACGTGTGTCTGCTGTCCTGGGGGCAGGATGATGGGGGAGCTCAGTTGCCAGGGAAGAAGGGGGATCTTGGCAGAGAAAGGAGGTGAATGGATTGCCTTTGTTCTTGCTTTTCTCTTTTTTTGGATTTGTCTTGTTATTTCACAGGTGGGGAAAAAAGACATTTTGCTGCTAATGGTGAAATTCTTTACAGTCTGAGTTTATTGCAGGATCAGCTGTCTTATTTATAGTGTCCAGGGCAAAATGGAAATGCAGGCCCCTTGTTTATCAATTATTTAGAATTTCAAGATGGCAACAGCAGAGCATTAAACCAAGCCCAGGGTCCTGTGCAAATGCATGGCCTGATGGCCCAGGAAACTGCCCAAGTTTATAGGCTGTAACAGTGTTAGCGGACAAGAAAGTCAGTGTGTTTCTGGCATTTTCTACCGTGTTCAACTCAATTCCTGACTCATGAAGTTTAGAAAGAGAAATACCCAGCCAGCATGTTCTGTCTCCTTCGTAAACCTGGGCTGTGTTCTGTAGAATTTCCATCCTTTTTTGTTTGTTTTCTTGCCCCAAATCCTGAAAGTCCCTGCATTATTGTTTTTCCAGGTTTAATTCTTCTGTCTTCTCGCCTTTGTCCTGCTCTCATTCTTTCTATTAAGAGTTTGTGCACTATTTTTATTACTAGATTTCATCCATGCATCCTTCCTTCTTAGCCTTTGCTCTCTTTTAACCAGATTTCCCACATTTAATTCATTTAGATCGTCCTAAAATACCTACTCTTCTGTGGTCACTTTTAATTTCTTTGGATTCCTTCCAATTTTTACTTTGTTCTCAGTCAATAAAGTACTGAAAATGGAGTTTTGTGTCTTAGGGGCCATGGATATGTAGGCAGTGATAGGCTGCCTTATCTTAGGAGACCCAGTTTATCAGTGGACAACTCACCAACCCTATTGTTACGACCTACATTTTATATCTACACTCTTTTCTCACAGCTGGCTCCTCACACAATATACTTGGCATTTCTTCCTTTCAATCTTTTCTTGTATATATTCAGTATCACTTTCCTAGACAGTTTCACTTCCAATTATTTTAGTTAGCACTCACCTTTAGTTGGATCTTGACTGATTTTTTTTGTGTCTATTTCTTTATATTAATTGGCTCTATATCAACTTATTCTTTGGCCCTTATTGTTCTAATTTAAGAAAGACCATCTATATTGGGTTAGACCAGAGATTTATTTAGCTTGGGATTCTGCATCTGGCACTCAAGGATATTTTATGGGTGAATATGGTGGTTCTCCATAGCTCATCTAATTAGAAATTAAAAGGAAATTATGGATCTATAAACTATGATATTACTTAGATTCTTTTTTGTAGCTACTTGTTTGTATACTCTATTTTATTTTAATTTTTGACTTCCTGATATCCCCTACCAAACTATGACCTATATCAGGGATATAAAATATCTTCTGCAGTCATCTCCCTTTTGTATGTTTTTTAGGAAGGTAGGTATACATGGAAGGATGCTAATATTGCATACTTTCATGCAGACTGTGTGGCCTGCATTTCTTCTCCCAAGATCAGGAGAAGAACAGTAACTTCCCTATGAAGAGATTTAAAGGTACCAGAGACAAAAACATAATTTGTGTATTTTTATTTAAAAAATCTGGACAAAACTATTATTCAAAAAAAAAAATACATACACTCCTGTGTTCATTGGAACACTATTCACAATAGCTAAGACATGGAAACCACCTAAATGTCCATTGACAGATGAATGGAGTTGTTTTGTCAGATTATCAGTCCATAATTTCTGCAGCAAGTTTTGTGCCTTCAACACTATTGCCTGTGGTGGGGTAGCCAAACTAAATAAAGCATCAGAAAATTCATATCTATGAGTAAAAAAGAATTGTTGTCTATTCATCGTAAACATGCAACCTCAGAATCACTGAAGTTTGGGACCCTGCTTCACAGACTTGAGGGAAAATACTATCTTTTCCCTCAGTTTGATTGACTCCCATAGACAAATGTGGTTGTGAATTTGTCATGCTTAACGTGTGCAAGAAATTAAAACTATGCCTGATGTCACCCACTTGTGCCTGTATCTTGATGTTGTAAACACTAAACACAAAAATTTAAAAGAAGTCCTAACAATGGAAATAGATCTTTGCAGTTCCCAGTAACTACTGCCTACCTAAGAGGTGGTGACATTACTGAAGTCTCTGAGCCCAAAATTTATACAGTCTTTCATTGGTTAAAGATGATTTTAACAGCTCAGTCCTTTAAAAACCTACATGTGGCTAATGTCTAACAGTATTCTAAATTCTAAAAAGTTTTGAAAGAATGGAGAGTTTTTCCACTAGGTGGTAGGATTTTGCCATGGTCATCAGTTTCAAAATGTTGCGAGGAAGGAAAGTAACAAAATCAATGAGTTGAAGTAAGTTAAAAAGTGACTGAAATAATGACACTACACATTGAATAGATTCTTTTTTTTTTTTGTACAAACACAGACAACTTGCTTGTTTGCTTGCTTTTTAGGGCCGTACCCATGGCATATGGAAGTTCCCAGGCTAGGGGTCAAATCGAGCTACAGCTACCAGCCTACGCCACAGCCACAGCAAAGCTGGATCCCCACCCACTGAGCGAAGCCAGGGATCAAACCTGAATCCTCATGGATACTAGTCAGATTCTTTTCTACTGTGCCACTCCCAGAAAATTACTTCTGATGCTCTTCCTGAAGTAGGCCCAAAATAAAGCAATTGAGACATTCTAAATTGTCAGGATAAAACTGGGACTTTAAAGAACACTCTTAGAGACCTGGTTTGTAGTTTATACTCTTTCACACATGCTGATTTTTTTTAGTGTTTTTAATTTAACTGGAGTATAGTTGATTTACAATGTTGTGTTAGTTTCTGGTATACAGCAAAATGATTCAATTGTATATACATGCATACTGTTTTCCAGATTTTTTGTTATGCTTTATTACACCTGTGGAATTTTATACCATATACATTTTTTATGTATATTCAAAAAAATCAGTAAAATTTTGACTCAAATTTTTAAAGAACTGTCTTGAATCTTTGCAAGACTTCAGTCCTGTTTGATTATTGAATGTTTTTTTTAGCAAACATGACATCCCAGCATTTGTCAGAATTCATTATTTTATTTTTGTTTTTTTTCTTTTTTGCCCTCCCCGGGGCATATGGAGTTCCCTGGCCAGGGATCAGATCCAAACCGTAGTTGCAACTTAAGCTGCAGCTATGGCAACACCAGATCCTTAACTGGATCGGCTTAAAGGATGGGCGTCAAACCTCCAGTGCTCCCAAGACGCTGCTGACCCTGTTGTGCCAAAGTGGATCTTTTGAACACCATAGAAGCCTCTGTTGAAAACAGGATTCAGCTCTTAGCTCAATAGATCTGGGTCAGGCTCTGGGATTAATAACTAATTTCAGGCCTCAGATAAAGGTTGGATAGACATTGTTTCTCTGAGTCTGTTTGTGGTCTAAACTCACAATATAATTTGCCATCTAGAGCCAGAGCCCCAAACTTTTGGCTTTTCTGCTCTCTAGGTCTTTCTTCCAAGGCAGAGCTTGCCTCTTTTTCATGAAAAATTCACAAGTTGAAAGCTATTTTTGTGGTGGAATTGGGCTTAGGCTCTCATTAACCTACATGTTGACCTGAAGTGCTTCCCTTCATACAGGAAAATGATGCATCTGGTTCACTGGGTGCATGTTCTGGACTTTGTTCCCCTGTTATGTGATATTTTTGGCAGGTTTTCTGCTGCTCCTGTGGCACACTCTTATTGGAAATTTGTTGGACAGTTGCTGTCGATTGCCAGTTTTTTGCTGGACACTGTGCAGAGTGCTGAGGAGATTTAGAAACCTCACGTGGTCTCTGATTTCACAGGTAGTACCCAGCATGGGGGAGAGATGAATGACTTGACAGTGGTATTTCAGTTTGAAAAGCTAGGATGGGAAAGATGCTGTGGGCGTCTGGAGAACAGAAGCTAATCCATACGTGGGGGTCTCTGGGAATGTGTGTCAGTTTCTAGTGCCAGGTAACAAACTGGCCTGAAACTGAGTGGCATAATACCACCAGGTTATTATACTCACAGAATTTGTTGGTCAGGAATTCAGAGAGGACACGTTGGGATCAGTTCTTCTCAGGTTCCACAATGTCTGGGACCTCAGCCTAGAAGCCTCAAATGGAGGGGGAGTAACTCAGTGGCTGGGGGCTGGAATCACTGGTGTTTTCACTCACATGTCTGGCACCCGGGCAGAAGCCATCAACCAGAACACCTACCTGTGGACTTCCTCACAACATGACAGCCTTAGAACAGTTGGATCCCTCCCTTATGTGGTCAGCTCAGGGCTCCAAAGAGATGTGGGATGAAAGATACCACTGTGAGCATCTTTGCAAAATCCTTCTTATCCCAGTTCTTACCTAGTGTCCCACAAATCACATATTACATTATCTGATGTAGCCCTAGGCTTGAGGCTGAGCAAAGGCACTCTCACCAGGAAGGACAGTTCAAGGGCCTGGAGGTCACCTCCCAGGAGCCAAGGACAAAGGCCAGACTTGTCTTTGGGTAAGGTTAATTCTTTACTACACAGTAGGTAACTTGATGGTTTCAGTCTGGAGACTTAGAGAACAGAGGCACTATTGTTAGAAGCAAAGCTAAGAAGTAGATCTTTTTGAGACTCAAAGACATAGAGAACAGACTTGTGGTTGCCAAGGGGAGAGGGGAGAGAGTGGGATGGACTGGGAGTTTGAGGTTAGTAGATGCAAACTATTGCATTTAGAATGGATAAGCAATGAGGTCCTACTGTATAGCACAGGGAACTATATCCAGTCTCTTGGGATAGAACATGATAAGAAATTATAAGAAAGGGAATGTATATATATATATGTATGACTGGGTCACTTTGCTGTACAGCAGAAAATGGTACGACATTGTAAATCAACCATACTTCAGTAAAACTTTAAAAATTAAAAAAACCCCAAATATACATATTAAAGCTCAAATGACACCCTAAAAAAAAAAAAAAGGGAAGTAGATCTGTTTGGAGATGAGGACAGGAAAAAAGAGGTATGTTCCTGAATTTAACTTTGTGTCTGACATGGTCGAACATCTAAGAGTGTTAACTGAGTTCAAGATAGCAGTGGTGGTAGAGGTTTCGACCCTGCCCCAGAAGCATGGGAGGTGGAGGCCAGGGGCTCAGATGGGAAGGGGAGCTGTTGTCAAGGCCCAGAAGTGTCAGTGAATGGAGTTTCTGGGACTCCAGGAATCATCACTCACCCTGCCTAGCAAGTCTCAGATTAGGAAGGATAATCTCTGAAAAACCCTCCTCCCAGGCACTTCTGGGGAAATCTATTTTTTTTTTTTTTTGTCATTTTAGGGCCCCACTCACAGCATATGGAAGTTCCCAGTCTAGGGGTTGAATCAGAGCTGTAGCTGCTGGCCTACCCACAGCCACAGCAAAGCCAGATCTGAGCCATGTCTGTGACCTACACCACAGCTCATGGCAACGCCTGATCCTTAACCCACCGAGCAAGGCCAGGGATCGAACTTGCATTCTCATGGATGCTAGTGAGATTCACTTCCAATGAGCCATGGCAGAAACTCCAGAATCACTCTTTGTAAATGCCTCCAATAACAAACCTGTCACTCTGTTTCGGCCATCTTGTCATGCTGTTAAGTAAGTTTTATCTACCGCGTTGTTGTGAATGATTTTCTGATGATAATATTAGTAACTGTAAGAAATTGGTTTAGCACGGAAAGAGGGGAGAAAGAAACGAGCAGGGGATACATGCAAAAGGCGACGATCGGGATTTATTAGAGAATTTGGCCCCCGGGTGAGGTTCCGTAGCTCTCGGGCATGGAGTCAGGGAAGTCGCTCCTGGGTTGGGAGCGCGGGGGTTTTTAAGCCTAGTTGGTTCCCGGTGTGGATCCGGGTAGTACCTTTGCCAAATTAGGCAAGGGACCACCGTGTCCCTAGGTGATTGGTCGGGGATAGGCGTTTGGGGGCTTTCCGGGTAGGTGTGGCTTCGATCGTCCGTTGGCGCGGGTGGGGCTGGCGGCCTATCTTCCCGCGCAGGCTTGTCCGTTCCTCATGGGGTCTGTTTGATATGCGGGGTCTCTTTGCCATTTGGGGGCCACTTCCTGTCTCCGCCGGCCTAACAGTAACATCTTTGAGGTTTCGCTTTGGGTATTTTTTGTCCCCATTTCAGTTTATAATTTCTTCAGTATTGGTGGTATCTGCTGGTTAATTCAGTCTTTACCCAGAGCTCAGGGTACGCAGATCTCAGACTGGCTTCTCTCAGTAACTTCCACGTGTTCACTTTCCTAGCAGACCCGTAACACTTTGTTTATAATATCACTTACTTTAATCTAAATCGGCCTTTACTTTTCCTTTGTAAAGATGCCTTGGGGATGAACAGAGCTAAAATGCCTTCCCTGGGTATACTTCTGCTTTCTTTGTTTTCCGCAACCAAGCACAATTTCTCAAGACCCCTGGGCCCTGTCGTCTGTAGAGCCACTGAAATGCTGTTGCCTTTGCCCAGAGCCTTCCTGATGATGGCAGCAAACCATAAATTAAGAGCCAAAGCCAGGGATTTAAATGGGGCTCTGCAAAGCCCCAAGCAGATGTTCCAGGAGCCCGTGTTTAGAAAACAATCACACACAAGTTCTCAGGAAGGTAACAGGTTGGGCTGAGGCCCGGGACAAGGGAATTTTCCTTCCTTTTCCTTGTGGGGCTGGAGGAAACCATGCATGGAGCCTTTCATTCTGAAAGACCGAGCGTGTCCTCGTTGTTGACCGCCTTGCATCCTCGCAGGGATGAGCTAAGTGCCTCTTGGAGTGTGGAGAGGAGATGAGTCCTCCACATGTCCTGATCCTCAGAACTTCCTGTACCCTTGGCAGAGTCTTGCGGGGAGGGACCTGTTGAGGAGGGGTCCCCGAAAGCCCATCTCTCTCACACTCTCCAGGTCATTGGCCCGCTGAACCTTCTTGCTGTGCTCTGCCAAGTGCCACCACCTCCCTGCATCCCCTCATCGCTTCTCCCAGAGTCACTTGCATGGAAATTTAATTAATAGGTCTCAACATGGTAGAGACCAGATTGGTAACTGCGTATCTGTGTCACAGGCAGATGTAGTCGTATCTGGCATAGGGGTGACCACCTTTCTCCTCCTGCCTCCACTTGTATCACAAGGTGCCCCACAGGGTGCTTTCCTTGAGCCTGGTTTTTTTTTTTTTTTGTTGAGAGAAACGGACAGCTATATCCCTAGTGAGTAGAAGCACACAGGGCCAGATCTTTAGTTGAGAGTCACGGAATTAATGTAAGGCGAGTTATATTTGTTAATATAAGGCAAGTTGGTCCCTGCTCTGGGCAAAGGGATGAAGGGACTTTTTGTCTGACTTGGAAGAGCCAACCTCTCCCTTGATGTATAAAATCTGAGGAGAAGGTGGACGGATTTGCACAGAAGCTGTGGAGGGGACACTCCCCTCTGTTCCCTCAGAGTCAGGATTTTGTGTTAGGAAAAATTCAGGGTTCCAAGGGAGCTGAGATGATCTAGTCAAGGCCCAAGGCCTGTAACACATTGAGCTTGTGAGACTCAGCAACTGAGTGTTACCCAAAGAGAGGCCCCTCTGGTCCTGTGTCCTTGGCATCGATGCCTCTGAGCTGCTGAGGCACCTGGAGGAGTGAGGGCACCAGGTGGCGAGGCCCTGCAGGCACACGGGAAGTGGGGAGCTGCAGACGCAGGCATTCAGAGGCAGCTTTGCCTGACTTGTGAGAATGTGTGAGGGAGCTTTTGCTGACTCCTCACGAGAGGTTGGAGAGAGTCTTCATGAGGTTGGAATTTCTGCCTGACTGGAAAGATGCCACAGAATCAACAAAAATTGGGCTATAAGTATTTATAGAACACCATTTGTAGACCAAATCTGGGGCAGCCGGGGTCATTCAGCAAAATTAGGAGGGTATCCATCCTCTCCCCCGCATGACTGAAGGGGTGAAGTGTCTTCTCAGTTGTCAACATTTTGTGTTGCTTCATTCTTTGCAGAATGCCCATGGACTCAGCTGGGTTCTTGGTTGCAGGGTGTCTTAGTATGGTCAGAGCACCATAACAAAATGCCACAGACTGGGTGCCTGAAGCATCAGAGATTTGTTTTCTCACAGTTCTGGAGGCTAGAAGTTCAAGGTCAAGGTCCCAGCGTGATTGGGTTCTGGTGAACATTCTCTTCCTGACTTGTAGATAGCTGACTTTTAGCTGTGTCCTCACGTGGTAGGGAGAGAGGGAGGCAAGCTCTCTGTGTCTCTTATAAGGGCACTAATTGCATTATGAGGGCCCCTCCCTCACAGTCTTGTCTAATCCTATTCAATTCTCAAAAATGCAATCTCCAAATACCATCACCTTGGGAATTAGAGCTTCAAAACATGGATTTGGAGGTGGGGGCACAATTCAGTCCATAGCACATGGGTTGCTCTGAAATCATCTATTCACATCTCAGCCCATTTGGAAACCAGAATCTGCCCTTCTTCTTTTTTTAATATTTTAATATTTAATTAATTTATTTTTATGGTTGCACCCACGTCATATGGAAGTTCCTGAGCCAGGGATTGAATCTAAACTGCAGCTGTGAAGTGGTATCCATTAACCCACCCTGTCAGCCAGGGATCAAACCCATGACTCCTCAGTGACCTGAGCTGCTCTGGTCAGATTCTTAACCCACTGTGCCACAGCAGGAACTTTCTGCACTTCTTCTCTTTTTTATTTTCTTTTCCTTTCTCTTCCTTCCTTCCTTCATTCCTTTCTTATTTATTTATTTATTTATTTATTTATTTATTTATTTATTTTGCTTTTTAGGGCTGCACTCACAGCATATGGAATTTCCCAGGCTAGGGGTCGAATAGGAGCTGTAGCCGCCAGCCTACACCACAGTCACAGCAACCCCAGATCCAAGCCATTCTTCGAATTACACCACAGCTCATGGCGATGCTGGATCCTTAACCCACGGAGTGAGGCCAGGGATAGAACCCACATCCTCATGAATAATGGTTGGATTCGTTACTGCTGGACCGCGTTGGGAACTCCCACTTCTTGCACTTGTAAGTGGGCAGTGCCATCTTCCCAGGGAAAGCATCTGCTCTTTCTCTGAGATTCATTCTTCTAAACAATCATTTTTCATTTTCCTTGATTTGGCTTTTTCCAGTCCTCCAATCTCTTTAAGGCACAAACCTCTGTGGCCTCGCCTCTGCTCTTGTGGAAACCTTCTAGTTAGGGACTGGGTTGTGATTGAAAAAGAATAAAGAGCTTAATTCTGCCCCTGCAGCTCTCCTTTTCACACCTCAGGGATGAGAAGAGTGTCTTCAGTCTTGCTCATACTCATGTTGAGGTGGGAATCGGGGAGGAGGCCACAGCCTACAAGGAATGGAGGCTGCTTCCTCACAGCCTGGAGAACCCTGCAACCACTCACTTTTTTGCTAAAAACAAAGGGGTTAATCAATACACTGAACAACCAGTAAGAATCAGAACAGATGATGACCATAAACCATAGATACTGCTAGACAGGTGTGAGTTAGCTAAATATCAATTTTGGTTGCAAGAGCTGGGACTCCAACTCCAGTTGGGTTAAATAAAAAAGAGCTCTTGCAGCCCTTTAGGGTGGATGGTGGATATGGCTTTAAGCTTTGCTGGGTGTAGGTGCTTAAATGCTCAAATAGTGTTGTTAGGGCTCTGAGTGTGCCTGTCAGTCTCTTCTAGCCTCTTTCTGTGATTTGGCTGCTTCCTGCAGGTAGGCTCTCAATGTAGTAAGAAAGATAAAATGAAAGTATTCTGGAAACATCCTTCCTGTTGGTTGAGCAGTTCCAAAGGAAAAAGGCACCTCTTTCACCCCATGTATATGTTAACATAGGGAAACACTCTGATTGGTCCAATTTAGGCCTTGTGCTTATTCCTAATCCAATCGCTGTTGCCAGGGGGATGAGGTCAGTTCTGTTACTCAGTGTGTGTTTTTGCTTGATTGTCAGGAGACTCATGGAACAGTAAAGGAATCAAGAGTTCCTGGCAGGCAAAAATAAAAATAAAAAAAATCTACCTTTGTTGATTGATAGCAAGACATTGGGTAAAGAGCAGAAGAGCTTCTCTCACCATTAACTTGTGCACTGCTGTCCTTGATTCAACCTGTATCTCGGATGATGCCTCTAAATAGGTGGGGGGAAATCCGAAAAGACAGACTCGTGGAGATAAGAGCGGTGAAAGGAGGGAGGGACTGCCTGTGTGACTTGCCTCTCCTTCTATGGGTTTGCAGATGAATTCTTGGGCGCTTTGTCCTGCTTTTGCCCTGGGAGTGTCTGGTAGACACTGGTGCAGGGCAGGGAAGGTGAGGGGCCCCGGCTATCTCCCCCACCCACGTCTTGCACAGGCTGTTTTTATGCAGGGCGTGGAGACAGAGCTCCTCCTGGTGCAACAAGGAGACAGTGGATTAATCTGACTCATTCTGTTTTTGAAAGGCTTATTTTTATCAGCTGTGAGTAAGCTGGAGTTAGAAGGTAGTTGACGATGTTTAGGGGTGAGTGGTAACCTGCCCTCTGTTTCCATTCACTGTAACTGGTGGTGGACGGGTTTTTGAGGAGAAGGTGGGATGAGAGGGGCTTTAAGGAAAGGAGGGGAGGGCCTGCCTGGGAGATTGCTTCAGGGAGAGCAGCCAGAGAGCAAGGGAGATTTATAGCTGGAGGTGGGCGAAGCCAACAGAAAGGGTGAGGAGGAAAAGGCGCACTCTGGGGAGGGGAGGCTGTGGGCGGAGATGGATGGAGATGCACCGAGAGAGGAAGCGTAGAAAGAGGGGCTGATGGAGGATTTGCAAGCCAGGAGTGATTTAGTGAGGCAGCCATATGGAAAAAAAGGATTTGAGAAGAGTTATGATGTTTGTGAATCAGCCATTCAGATAAATAATTTTAGCTGTCATGGTGGAAAACGTGTGTCACAATTTATGGGGTGTACAGAGTCAAATGGGAAAAATGACAGATGGATGTCCACTGTCACCATACTTTGATAATTTGATTCCGCAGCCCCCGAACAGGAGATAATTCACATTTATTGAATGTTTACTCTGCAGAAGGCATGGGGCTAACCATGTGACCAGGAATACCTCATTTAATCCTCATAACAAACCTACAGACAGGCACCATCTAAGCAACGCTATTTTATAGCTGGAGGAATGGCTTGAAGAGCCAGCCAGTTGTCTTAAGATCTCAGGACCGGGTTTTGGAGCATGACGGCTGGATCCCAGTGCCAGGGGATGGGGCCTTTCCCACCCACTCATACCTTCTGCTTTGGCCCAGTGTATGTTTCCTAGGGCTGCAGGAACAAAGGCCTAGAAACTGGGTGACTTTGAGCAACAGAAACGTATTGTCTTACAGTTCTGGAGACCGGAACTCGGAAATCAAGGTGTCAGCAGAGCTATGCTCCCTCTGAAAATGCTAGGGAAGGATCTGTTCCAGGCCTGTCTCAGTTTCCAGTAGTTCCCCGGCTTAAGCAGTGTAAATCAGACCTTCACAAGGCATCCCTTTCTATACGTGTGTCTGTCTCTTCACAGGGTGTTTCTGTTGTTGTTTTTTGGCTGCATCCTCGGCATATGGAAGTTTCCAGGCCAAGGACTGAATCTGAGCTGCAGCTGTGACGTACACCACAGCTGCGACAATGCCAGATCCTTAACCCACTGCGCTGGGCCAGGAATCAAACTCCCACCTCAGCAGTGACCTGAGCTGCTGCAGAGACAATGCCGGATCCTTAACCAGCCGTGCCACAGCAGGAACTCCGCAGGGTGTTCTTTTATAAAGGCATCAGTCATATGGGATTAAAGACCCACCCTCCTCCAGTGTGACTTTATTTTAACTAATTGCATTTGCAACAGTCCTCTTTCCAAATAAGGTTCTGAGGCACTGTGGGTTAGGACTTCAACACAATTGATTCTGGGGGGATGGAATTCAAACCATAACACCCAGGAACCCATGCACAGGGGTCCTGCCTCTTGGCAGTCCTCTCGGTTCTTCCCTCCTACTGGGGTCTCTGGCAAAGTTCCCTTTGCTAATGAGGCAGGCGTCTCCCTGGCTCTGCAGCCGGCTCTGGGGCTCAGCTGTGGCGTGCACGCTGCAGTGATGGCCTTGGCCGGACGGGCTGGAGTGGCTCCCAGGGGCAAGTGTGCTTCCCCTGCCACACCGCCAGCTGCACCTTTGTCATCCCCATCAGGTCTTGCTGACCTGCTGGAGAACCTCCTCTCTTCTTTGTTCACCAGTCCTGTTTGTCTTCTGCAAAACAGACTCCCAGCCTCCATCTGTGCGCTTGTGCGTCTGTGATGCTGACATAACTGCTTAACAAATGCTTTTGGAAAATGACTTTGTCCCAATTGCAGGTGCCCCATGATCCATTCCCCCTTTCTCTCTGTGGCCTTAAAAATGGGTCTCCTCCTCCACCTGCTTAGATCCCAGGAAGGTACGTGTCAACTGTGTACCTGCTTGGGGGCACCAGTATCTTTGAGAATAAAATTATCAGCATTCCCTTTTTTTTTTTTCTTAGTGTCACTTCAAGAGCTGAGGCCCGTTGAACTAATTTCTTGGCTGGTTTCTATGCGGCAGCATATTTGATAGGAAACTGTGATTTGAATGATTCCATTAACCCCCCCAGTAAAGCAAGCCTCATTGCTGTCCCCACTCTTTCTGATTTGGAAGTCTGCAGAGGACACACACACAGTCGCATTCCCTTTTCCTGTAGAATGTTCCAATCAGCAGCCAGCATAATGAAATCCAATTAATGTGTTTAGGCTGTTGTGATTCTAAAAATATTTCCCATCCCCCGGAGGGGCTGAGGAAATTGGAGGAATCAAGGTATTATGGCACACTCGTAATCTGCAGTAAGGTTCCTCAGTCATTTTGAAGGTGGTAGATTTGTTCTTGCGAAAACAGAAATAGATCACCTCTTCAAAATGAGCCTGGTCCCGAGACCATTTCCACGATCCTTTCTTCAGACGCCAGCCCTTGTGTGCAATGTAATGATCCCGGGGTTGGGATATGTATGAATTATTAAGGTCAGTTAATTAACACATTTTTCTTCTGCTGAAGTAATTAGCTGAACAGAGCTCTTGCCCTCCTTTTGGCTTTTTACTGACAATTGCTCAGGGCTGAACAGAGGCAGTAAACATATTGCCACACAGATGCTAACCAGAGAAGTAATTTTTCGGTTTCCGTTTGATTTCTGGTGTCAGCCTGCCACCGAAGGCAGCTTCCAGCTGAGGAACATAGAGGGGGGCTGTGGGGGGCTAGAGGAGAGAGTGGGGGGAGGGAACAACTTCACACAAAGCTGCCCACTGTTTATTGGTCATTCTGCCCAACATCGGGCTTTGCATTTTTACAATTTTGTGCTTCCCTCCTAAAGCCTTTGTGTCATTTCTCCAAAGGCTATCCCAAGGGAGCAGTTACTATAGCTGTATGTATTAATATTCCGAGGTCACTTTCTTTCTGTCCCCAGTGAGGCCACCGGTTTTATAGTTGCCAGAAATTAGAAATTTGTATGTTTAAAGTTGATTTTCCTGTCACCTGCATTTCCTGATCTTCTAGGTCATTGCGTCCTTGGACTGCCTGGTGTTAGAATCATCCGGGGAGCATAATGAAGTGCTGCTAGTCCCTGGCCTTTCCCTCACAGTCATGATCTCACAGTCTCTGCGGATGAGGCCTGGAAATCTGGATTTGAAAAATCTCCCAGGGAAGTTCCCATTGTAGCTCAGTGGTTAACGAACCCAACTAGTATCCATGAGGAGGTGGGTTTAATCCCTGGCCTCAATCAGGGGGTTAAGGATCCGGCGTTGCTGTGGGCTGTGGTGTAGGATGGCAGTTACAGCTCTGATTCGACCCCTAGCCTGGGAACCTCCATATGCCCTTAAAAAAAAAAAAAAAAGGACCAAAAAAATCTCCTAGGTTGAGGCTGATGCTCAACTAAGGTTTGGGAACCACTGTTCTTGGTGATGACCATGGCAATGCCAGTTCTCAGCCCCTCTCCCGTTCTTTGCTGACAGGTGGCCTGCTGTCAGCCTGAAGGTCAGGCCTGATCTCCAGTCCAGGGAGGCCCCTTGACTCCCAGGCAAACAGGCAAAACGACATTGGTGGCTTGCTCTCTGGGTGTGATAGGTCTTTGTCTGCTTTACTTTTTTTTTTGTCTCCATGGCTTCTACCCACCAAAACAACCAGCATTTTTTTGGAAATTACCTGCTCTGAGAAGGCTAGCTGGCTGAGGAGACTGTGGCCACAGAAAAGAAGAATAAGACATAGGTGCCAACCAGTAGACTTCCCAATGTTTCAGTTTCCTCGCCTGTGAAACAGATTTAATAAGAACAACCCCATGTGTCTGTGAGGCAGAAACAAGGTGATGTATGTAAGAATCCTAAGTAAATTTTTTTTTTTTTCATGGCTGCACCTGTGGCTTATGGACGTTCCTAGGCTAGGTCGAATTGGAGCTGCAATTGTGGCCTACACCACAGCCACAGAAATTCCGAAATCTTTAACCTACTGAGTGAGGCCAGGAATGGAACCCTTATCCTCATAGAGACAACATCAAGTCCTTAACCTCCTGAGCCACAACGGGAACTCCCTAAGTCAATCTTAAAGCAATGTATCATGGAAGCATGATAATGGTGATGGTGATGATGATGATTTAGCAACACTCTGATTGAGGCAAGGGAACAGAATGGAGGGCTGCAGAGGAGAGGAGGCAGGGCTTGCGCCGTCTTCAATTTGGATAGGTGGCCCGGTGACACCGTGTCTGGTCCATGGTACACAGTCAGTAAATAGGTCCTTGCTGACCATTGTCACTGCAGCGGTTTGGGTCACTGCTGTGGTGCAGGTTTGATCCCTGGCCTGAGAACTTTCATATGTCATGGATGCAGCCAAAAAAAAAGGAAAAAAATGCGAACCACAACCTCCTTAGGATGGGATATAAAATCCTCTCTGATTGGACCCATCTGACCCCAGTGGCAGTGCTTAAGAGTGTGGACTGGAGCTGGGCTGGCAATAAAATACCCTCTCTGCTGCTACCTAGGTGTGCATGACCTTGGGCAGTTCACTTACCTTTGCTTCAAGTTTTTTTTTTTTTCTGTATAATAGGGGTGATGGAGTCATGTACCACTGGCAGTTGTATGAGGGGTAAATGAATTAAGACAATGTAAGCTATTTAGTGCACACAGTAAGCACTCAGGTGTTATTATTAGGGTTTCTCCAACCTTTAAAAAATATTACCCAGCTTTATTGAGATAGCTGAAGCGTAACATCATGTAAGTCAGCAGTGCACGACATGTTGATTTGATATCTGGAATATTTTATCTCGTGACCAGCACTCCTCCTCTTCCCACCAACCCCGGGCTTTGATGCCCTCCCAGCAGGTGGGAGACCATGGCAGCCTCCATGTCCTTGCTTATGCTTTTGCCTTTGCCATTGCCTTTGTCCTATTGTCTGCCTGCACATCAGCCATCTATTTATATTTTACAACTCAGCTCAAGAGCCATGGCCTTGAAGATTTTTCTGAACTTGCCCTCCTTCCCCATTTCCTCTTGGTCTTCATGATGCTGTGTTTGTATTTTTGTCATGGTTACCTACAGTATTTTAAAGTTCTTCTGGGTCTGCTGATTTATCTCTTTCCCTGAATTTTAAGGCCCCTGAGAACAAGTCCTGTAAGGGCATCCCCAGACCCTGTCAGTGTCTGACAGAAGCCACATAATCAATGTGTATGAGGAAATGCTGTGGAGAGCATTCTTTCCAACTTGGTAGGAATTTCTGCTTTGGATGCTATTTACAAGCAACAGAATTGGGCTAATTTCAGCTGAAAAGGAATTTTTTAAAGGCTATTCTCATAGCCATGGAAGGAACAAGATGCATGCTGTGTCAGTTCTTTGTTCTGGTGGAAATCTTCCTGCCGTGCTGGTCCTGCCCTGAGCATGGGCACTGCCTCTGTGTACTGACGGCCTCTCTTTCCACCTTCCCCCATCCTTGCCAGCAGCTGGTTATGTAGTGCCTAAACGTTGCCTTCTTGTGTTGCTTTCTTCCAAGTTGAAATCTTCACGGATTCACCTGACTGGTGGAGTATAGGTCAATGCCTGTATATAGCCTTCAGGGGAGGCTGGCAAGGGGAAGGCATCAACTTTGAGAACTCATGGGTTCATACACCGGGGTGCCCAACAAAGAAAAAGTTTTCAAAGGTGCTGAGGGACCAGAGTGTCTTGTGTGGTGAGAATGGCAATGGTGGCCAGAATTTACACCAGTGGCAGCAGTAGTGGCGAAAGGGTGGCGGAGGAACAAGGTCGTGAAGTGGTGGAGTGAGGAGGCTTCCAGGGCAGGAATTCTTCTAAAAAAATGAGGGAGACATTTGAGCTTAAAGTTCTAGACCTCAGCTTTTCTTACCTGTGCTCTTTACTGTCCCTTCCTGTCCTTCCTGTCAAGACTGATGTTGTCTGGAAACGTGAGGATCAGGCTTAGGCATCACCTCTCCTCCCTAAACTGTTGACTGTGAGGCATTCATTGATAACGAAGAAAAGGAAGGCATTATCCCTTGTCTAAATCAGTGCCGTTCAACAAATGTCCTGTATCTGCTCTGTCCACTAAGCACATGTGGATAGCTCTAGAGAGGTGGCCATTGCGGTTCAGGAATTGAATTTTTTATTTATGTTTATTACTGTATTTAGTCAACTTAATTGTAAATAGCCACCTATGTCTAATTGGCTACCTTATGGGATGGTATAGGGATAGATGGTTTGACCTATTTAGGAAGACAAAAAGGGGTCACTTTTTTAATGTGAAAAAAAACTTTCAAATGTATCACAGACTAGCTTATACCCAAGTGGTACTTCTTGGCAAGTAGTCTTTATGGATAGAAATATTTTGTGGCATGTTGATTTAGCAACAAACAAGTAAATGGTGAGATACTGGATTTAATCATCAGTAGTCATGTCTCATTTGAAAGTTTGCTAAACTAAGAATCTAAAAGCTAGAGTTTATATTCTGAGTTTGCAATTACAATACTTTCTAAGTAAATCACTTTGGAAAATGTAGTTACTTGCCAAAAGTAGAAAAAGGGTCAATTTTAGGATAGTGGTTCTCAAACCACACATCAGAAGTCATCCTGGTGGATTTGTGATAACGCAGACTGAAGGGGCCTTCCCCAAACCCTCTCAGGTGGGAGGAGAATTGACATTTCTAACCAGTTCTCAGATGCTGCTCCGCCACTGGACTGTGATCACACTTCCAGGACCTCTGACTTAGCAAGTGCTCTGTTCAATAAAATTAAACCAAGTTTTTCAATGTAGGACATCTCTGAATCTTTCATCTACAAATATTACTCTGGTACTCTGAAGCTCCCAGGGGGGACCATGTATGCGGCACATCACACACTGATCTGATCATAAAACCCTTTTCCCACTGGGTATCACACAGACTTGAGTCGGAAAAACACAATTCTATGAAATTCTGTTGAGTTAAACATAGAGCTTAGCTTTCCATACTTCCATTTCCTCTGTCCAGTCACAGAAATGGCATTCCCTGGGGTTCAATTCTGAGATGTCTTTTCTTTTCGATCTGTACTCTCCTCACAGGAGGGCTTATCTAGGGCCATGACTTTAACTGCAGATGGCACCCAACTTGACATCTCCATCCAGTATCTCCTCTGAACTCTACAGAGTGTATCCACTGCCTACCTGGCACTTTCATCTCACACAGAACACACCCTGAGCTGCACTCATGTTTACAGCTTTCTCTGACCCCATCTGACTCTTTTCCTGGTTTTCTCTTCTCAGTAAATGACATCAGTATCCACCACCTGGATTGTCATCAAATTCATCAGCAAGACCTGTCATTTCTACCAGAAAAGGTATGTGTAAGAGTGTATGTGTCTACACTTACATATACATGAACACAGCTACAACACATATGTGTGTATGATGTATACATACACATAAAATCTCCTTTTATCCACTGATAAATCCATATGCTAGTTGAAGATATGATACATCTTTAACTATATCATTATCTTCTTTTTTATTTTTTTCATTTTTTTAACTTAATGGATTTTATTTCAATTATAGGTGTACATAAATAATCACAAGTCAATTTGAAGATTTTGTGTCCCAAACCCACAGTGCATCCCCCCACCCCCCAGATTGTCTTATTTGAAAAACCAAGGTTTTCCAAAGTCTGTGAGTCATTGTCTGTTCTGCAAAGAAGTTCATTGTGTCTTTTCAGTTTCCACATGTAAGCGGTAGTATTGGGTGTTGCTGTCTAATTGTCTGACTGGTTTCACTTCATTACATTCTTTTTTAAAAAAATATATGATTCCTATTTCCCTGGTCTATACCATCTTGGAGGTTACAATGGGATCATAATAATGTAAGAGAGGATAAAAAGTTGTTTCTCTTGCTCTGCTCCCATAATTCCATAATTGTGGAAACTCAAATAAATGGTTCTCAGATCTTTCCAGGTGGAAAGCTACTGAACTCCTCTATATTCTGTTTGTTTTTGTTTGCTTTTCGTTTTTGTCTTTTTAGGGCCACACGTGTGGCATATGGTAGTTCCCAGGCTAGGGGCTGAATCTGAGCTGTAGCTGCTGGCCTAGGCCACAGCCACAGCAACGCCAGATCCAGGCTGCATCTGTGAACTACATTATGGCTCATGGCAATTCTAGATCCTTAACCTACTGAGCGAGGCCAGGGATTGAACCTGCATCCTCATGGATACTAGTAGTATTTGTTTCTGCTGTACCATGATGGGAACTCCTCTACATTCTGTTTTTTATGTTCTCTAACTGGAAATTTAATGAAATAGGTCTTCTATTTTTCCTTTCTCGTATTTCAGTCTCTTTTGCTGAGATTCAGAGGAACAAATGTCTCAAAATCTCCTTTCTCTTCCTATGTGGACCTAGTATTCTTGGGTTGTTTGTATGATTTTATTCTCCTTTGTGATCTTAAAACTTAAAAAGAGGCTTCTGAGCCCTCATACAAATAGAACCATGGGGGGGGGTAGTCTGCCACCACCAGCTTTTCTAATTTTCTTCCTGGAATGTGCCCAACCTCTTGCTTACTAGCCATCAATGCTCATGTCTCTGTGTGTGTGTTTTATATACAAGTTATATGCCTTCTTCTCTCCATTTTATTGGCATCACACCACAAAGTCCAAGAATGGCAACCCTGTAAGCTCTTCTTTTTGTCCCTTTCCTTTTGGACTGTCCTGAATTGTTCTTGGGTACCTACAAAAACCAACTATGAAAGAGGAATAGATTTTGTCCTTCCAACCACATGGGAAATCTAAAGCCCAGTAGGGTTTCTGAGCACAGGTTCTTCAGACACTACTGACTTTATTCAGATTGAGGGAAACGTGCAAATTGCAACCTGAGCTTTGAGGAGAGTGTTGCAGAAGGGCAGGACTCTCTACCCACCTTTCCCTGTCCATCCCCAGGTGTGCTGTTTCCAGCAGAGCTGGCCTCTCGCAGTGCTGGGGGCACCTGGGCAGCGGAAGCCGCCAGGAGTCATGGAGCTGGAGCAGGGCTCCTCACAGCCCAGCACGAGTGCGGTGCAACTGCTCATCAGGAAGCTGGGTGGACAGATGGAGGCTCTTTTTAGTTTTTCACTTATTAGCAGTTTGTCACGTAGCATAATCACACTTAAGCAACTTGGCTCAGTTTGGGCTCTGTAATTTGCAAGATCAATAAACAAAGAACAAAAGAGTCGTGAATTAAGTAGGGTGTGTATTTTTTTCAAAAGTAAAACAGCACCAAAGTAGATTTAAAACACACATTTAAAGGAAAACCACATAAGGTCAGTTGTTCCTCTTTGAATCACAGTCCTGAATAATTCAGAGATTCTATTGTCTTGGTCCTGTGCCAGTTTAATCCCAAATCACGTCACTGAATGGATCTGATTTTAACTTGAGACTTTTTTCAACAATTAAAGAAACTTACAGTTTTCCACTACAGAAGGTGATAGAAACATCTTCTACTATATGTCAACTATATATCTAAAGAAAGGAAGATTTAGGAGTTCCTGGTATGGCTCAGCAGTAATGAACCTGACTAGTATCCATGAGGATGCAGGTTCCATCCCTGACCTTGATCAGTGGGTTAAGGATCCTGAGGGAGTTGCTGTGAGCTGTGATGTACGTAGCAAACATGGCTTGGATCCTGCATTGCCCTGGCTCTGTTGCAGGCTGGCAGCTGCAGCTCCAATTCAACCCCTAACCTGGGAACTTCCATATGCCCTGGGTGTGACCCTAAAAAGACAAAAAAAAAAAAAAAAAAAAAAAGAAAGGGAGATTTAAACAATTTTTTTTATTGGAGTATAGTTGATTTACAGTGTGTGTTAGTTTCAGGTGTATAGCAAAGTGAGTCAGTTATATACATACATATATGCATTCTTTTTTCAGATTCTTTTCCCATATAGATTATTACACAGTAATGAGTAGATTTCTCTGTGCTATACAGTAGGTCCTTGTTACTTACCTATTTTATATAGCGTAGTGTGTACATATTAATCCCAACTTCCTAATTTATCCTTCCCCCATATTTCACCTTTGGTAAGTGTAAATTTGGTTTCAAAATCTTTGAGTCTGTTTCTGTTTTGTGAATAAGTTCTTTCGTATCATTCTTTTTGGAGTCCACAAATTAGTGATCTCATATTTGTCTTTTTCTGTCTTACTTCACTTGGTATGAATGATTTCTAGGTCCATCCATGTTGCTGCAAATGACATTATTTCATTCTTTTTTATGACTGTGTAATATTCCATTGCATATATATATATCACATCTTTATCCATCCCTCTGTCAATAGATATTTAGGTTGTTTCCATGTCTTGGTTATTGTAAATAGTGCTGCAGTGAACATTGGAGTGCATGTATCTTTTCAAATTGTGGTTTTCTCTGGATAGAGGCCCAGGAATTGACGGATCATATAGCAATTCCATATTCAGTTTTTTAATGAACCTCCATACTGTTCTCCCTAGTGGTTGCACCATTTACATTCCCACCAGCAATGTAGGAGGGTTCAAGAAAGATTCTTGGAGTTCCCATCATGGCTCAGTGGTTAAGGAATCTGACTAGGAACCATGAGGTTGCAGGTTCGATCTCTGGCCTCCCTCAGTGGGTTAAGGCTCTGGAGTTGCCGTAAACTGTGGTGTAGGTTGCAGACGTGGCTCGGATCCTGAGTTGCTGTGGCTGTGGCATAGGCCGGTGGCTACAGCTCCGATTAGACTCCTAGCCTGGGAACCTCCATATGCTTCAGGTGAAGCGCTAGAAAAGGCAAAAAGACAAAAAAAAAAGGAAAAAAGAAAGAAAGAGATTCTTGATTCCTATGAGGGAGGGGACAAGTATGGAGTGTTAAAGAGATGATTTCTGACTATGTGGTTCTTGAGTGTTCTGAAGGCCAGCTTTAATGTTACCAGAGATCCCAAAATGTTAACATTAGCTTGATATGTTTTTTTTCCCCAGAGCAGTTGTTTCTAAACCTGGTTGCTCAACAGAATCATCCAGGAAACCTATTAAAAATATAGATTCGTAGTCCAGTTTGGGATAACAGATTCAGTGGCTCTGAGTAGATGTATGGACCTATCCTGCCTTCATGGTAGGTAGCAGCCATTTCCTTCCCTCTGGGATTTTTGCTTAGGAACAAACACAACCCTGAAGACCAGCTCTTCCCATTTTGCATTAAAACAAAAACTCACTAGCTGACTTGAGCTCCCATATTATTTCTTATATTTGGAACAGCTTTCCATTTCTTCCCATTTTTCTTGTAACGCTCTCTTTAAATTAGATTCTTTGTTCAAAATTTTATTGCTTGCCTGGCAAATAATTGGTGGGACATCATGTGCCTCCCAAATACCCTCATTACCATTAGTGACATTAATTAATTGCTTCCAAATAGAATCCTTCAGAAAGCATTGCTCTTTGGCAAGTACTGTGCTTTACTTTCAAAATTATATCAGGTTTTTAAAGAACTATTTATAGTCCATTTGGCTATGATTTATTATATGATGTTATTTATTCAATTTAAATTTCAGCACGGAGACTGTAATAATCATGGTACTTCAATAATATATACATGGATGTTTGCTTGTCTTTATATAAGTAGATAAAAACACAATCAGTCATTTCTTCTTTAGAAGTGACATATTAAGAAAAATGTAATTTCTGTCCTCGTGTTAGTATTTTGAGAAATGGCTTGGAATCAGAGTTCTTTAAAAATTAGATGCAAATGTGCATTATTACAAACATTTCTTTCTGTTCAAATGTTTGAAAATCTAAACATTCTCATATCTCTTCAAAGTGTGATTAGAGGAAATAGAATCTTCTGTTTAATACAAAAGCAACTTAGAATCTTATCAGTTTTTCTTGTTAACTTGAAGCTAATTTGAATAATTTTTTTTACTGTGTAATAACTCTGATTTAAAATTCATCATTCAACTAAAGGATTTATGTCACCTGTGTATTCATTACATTTGAAATTGTTGTGATTATGTCAACTTCTTGTTTCTGCCCTGGACCATTTTCTTCATTAAGAGACAGTTTTTCATCCCTGTTGGGTGCAGATCTGTCCCTGATGGCCAGTTTCAAGAAGTGGCCAGGAGAAGCTGATGCTTCCAGATTGACAGAAGACTGAGTGCTGATATTACTTGCTATCCCTCCTAATTTGCATTTGATTTCCTTGTGAACTGTTGATCAAATTTACCCAAATCCTATCTCCACTTTCACTTCCTTTCCATCATCCCTTTTAAAGAATGTGGCTGTTTTTCTCCTCCTCCTCGTCTTCCGTTGCTTCTCCTCCCGCTCCTCCCCTCCATCTTCTCCTCCCTCTACTTCTTCTCCTCCATCTACTTCTTCTCCATCTTCTTCTTCTCCTTCTCTTTCTTCCAAGTTAAATTGCCTCTGAAATTCAGAACTCTCTTGCAGAAGACAACTTTTCTCACAGGAAACAATTTTTACCTTCAGGCAGTTCTTTTTCCAGGGAGCACTTTGTAACCAAGTAGAAGTAGACTCCTTTGGGGTACCTGCTCAGCTCACAGTACCTACCCCACACCTGCCTTCATTTGGGAACTGTCCCCTGATCTGTAGGGGTAGCTAGTAAACCTAGTAAATACTTAGAGTCTTGCCTACCTCCTCTGGATGTAGGGGTTGATGCTTGATTCAAACTTAGTCTATGTAGTCTCTTTCCTCAGAAAGTGAGGTTGGGATTCAGATACAGACACTTAGTCTCCATGAGTAACAGTAACTGCACAGGTATCAGTTAACTGTAGGAACCATAATGCTGCAAAGCAAACAACGGAATATCCCAGGGTCATACAACCATCAGCATTTATACATCTCATGTGCCTGTGCTTGCCAGGGGTTTGGCTGATCTAGTCTGGGCCCAAGTGAGCAGCTCTGCTCTGTGTACCTTTTATCCTCATCCTGGAACCAGTGGCTTAGGCTGGGCTGTTCTCATGGTGCTATGTATGTTCTGAATGGTCTGCCCCCTCATATTCATATGTTGAAATCCTAACTCCTAAGGCGATGGTATATGGAGGTGGGAAAGTGATTAAGTCGTGAGGGTGAAGCCCTCATAAATGGGATTAGTGCCCTTATGAAAGAGACCCCAGATGGATCCCTGGCCCCCTCCACCATGTGAGGACACAGTGAAAAGATACTGAATTTGAACCATGAATCAGTCTCTCACCAGAGACTGAATCCGCTGGTGACTTGATCTTGGACTTCCCAGCCCAGAAATATGAGAAATAAACTTGTGTTGTTTATAAGCCACTTAGTTTATGGCATTTTGTTATAGCAGCCTGAACAGACAAGGACACATGGCAGTGGCAGAGCACAAGGGTATATGTGGAGAGGCAGAAATTTGCACAACATTGTAAATCAACTATACTTCAATAAAAAAAAAAAAAGAGTTTTCAGGATTGTTGGACACTAGGTATTCTGTTTTCTGAGTTGAGACTATTTGGAGCTTAATGTGACTGTAGGACTTTCTACTACTTAAAACCACCAGAAAATTCCTGGGGTCCGCCCAGATTTCTTCCATGGGGAAGGAAAAAGCACTTTCAGTACGTATATTTTAAAGGACCATGAAGGATAAAAAATCAACAACGGTGACAAAAAAGACATAGCTAAATACACTCTGTACCTTGGTAGAACTGCAGTCACGAGGCATGTTGCGTGGATATGGGGCCTGAGGGGTGAGTGGTGGGTGGTGAGAAGAATCAAAACCAATGATATAGTCTGTTATACACATGAACTTGGGTTTATCTGTCGGGTGGTCATTCCCTCCCATGTGGACTAGACAACAGAGAGAGTGCATCTACCCCAAGAAGGAAGAGAAAAGCAGATACAAAGAATCAGACAGGAAGGGAAAGTGGGAGTTCTGATGACTTCCCTGTTCCCTGTGCCTGGTCTTTCTTTCTTTTTTTTTTTACTTAATGAATTTTATTACATTTATAGGTGTACAAAAATCATCACAACCTAATTTTTATAGCATTTCCATTCCAAACCCTCAGTTCATCCCCTGACCCCCAACCTTTCTCATTCGGAAACCATAAGTTTTTCAAAGTCTGTAAGTCAGTGTCTGTTCTGCAAAGAAGCTCATTGTGTCTGATTTTTAGATTTCACATGTAAGTGATGGTATTTGATGTTGGTATCTCATTGTCTGACTGACTTCACTTAGCATGATAATTTCTAGGTCCATCCGTGTTGCTGCAAATGCCGTTATTTCTTTCCTTTTAATGGCCGAGTAATATTCCATTGTTGTAAGTACCACATCTTCTTTATCCACTTCTCTGTTGATGGACATTTAGGTTGTTTCCACGTCTTGGCTATAGAACATGGGAGTACATGTGTCTTTTCGAGTCATAGTTTTCTCTGGATAGATGCCCAGGAGTGGGATTGCTGGATCAAATGGTAATTCTAGTTTTAGTTTTCTGAGGAATCTCCATACAGTTTTCCATAGTGGTTGCACCAACTTACATTCCCACCAACAGTGTAACAGAGTTCCTTTTTCTCCACACCCTCTCCAGCCCTTATTGTTTGTAGACTTTTTGATGATGGCCATTTTGGCTGGTGTAAGGTGGTACTTTATGGTTTTGATTTGCATTTCTCTAATAATGGGTGATGTTGAACATCTTTTCATGTGTTTTTTGGCCATCTGTATGTCTTCTTTGGAGAATTGTCTGTTTAGATCTGCCCATTTTTTGATGGGGTTGTTTGTTTTTTTCGTATTGAGCTGTAGGAAGTGTTTATAAATTTTGGATATGCCTGGTCTTTCATTTTTAGTTTTTTAATTGAAACATAGTTGCTGTACAATATTACATAAGTTACAGGTGTACAATACAGTGATTTACAATTTTTAATGGTGAATCCATTTACAGTTCTTACAAAATATGTGCTATACAGAGAACTCTACCCAGAGGCCTGAGATAATCTATGTAGGAAAATAATCTGAAAGAGAATGGATATGTGTGCATGTACGGCTGAGTCACTTTGTTGTACAGAAGAAATTATCACAACCTTGTAAATCACCTATACTTCAATGAAACGTAAAAAAAAAAAATCTGCCATGGTGTTGTATATGTGAGATTATCATATGCCAGTAAGTGATTTACCCAATGTTTTTTGCTTTGGTTTTGAAATTTTTTGCAGTAGGTTCTTCTTCTTTCTTTTCTTTTTTTTTTTTTTGGCTGTGCCACAGCATGTAAAATTTTCCAGGCTGAGGACTGAACACATGCCATAGCAGCGACCCAGGCCCCACTGCAGTGACAACACCATATCCTTAACCTGCTGATCCACAAGGGAGCTCCTGTAGTATGTTCTTAAATTAAAAGCATTTTTTATAGCCATACATTTTATTAGGTAAGTGTAATCTGGGCATTGTTATTTTGTGCAAGATGTTTTGAAATATTATATTTACTTTAAATGAATTATACATACGTAATATCTTGTGGAAATACATTTTGTTATACTATTGAAATTTACTTACTCCTTACAAACAAAAAAAGTGTGCTTTATTCCCTGTGTTGTATATTATATCCTTGTAGTTTACTTTATACCTAATAGTTTGTATCTCTTGATCTCGCACCCCTGTATTTCTTCTCCCCCTCACTGGTAACTACTAGTTTTTTCTCTGTATCTATGAATCTGCTTCTTGTTTTGTTATATTCACTAGTTTGTTGTATTTTTTAGATTCCACATATGATATGATACAGTATTTGTCTTTTTCTCTCTAACATACTTAGCTTAGAAAATGCCCTCTGAGTCCAAGCATCTCATTCTTTTTTATGTCTGAGTAGCATTCTATGTGTGTATGAGTACCCACAATAGCTTCTTTACCCATTCATGCAATAATGGACGATATCTTGGCAATTATAAATAATGCTGTTGTGAACATTGAGTTGCATGTATCTTTTTTTTCTTTTTTCTTTTTAGAGCCACACCTGAGGCATATGGCAGTTTCCAGGCTAGGGGTCGAATCCGAGCTGTAGCTGATGGTCTATGCCATAGCAACGTAGGATCTGAGCCACATCTGCGACCTACACCACAGCTCATGGCAATGCTGGATCCCCGACCCACTGAACGAGACCAGAGATGGAACCACATCCTCATGGATACTAGTCGGATTTGTTTCCGCTGAGCCATGATGGGAACTCCCGAAACTAAGTTTTTATTTAATACAGTACTGAACATTTGTAGAGTTAATGAATTGTCAAATATTCTGAAGCCTTACTGTAACACAGATTTGACTTTGGGAGGTATGCCAAAGAATTAAGGATCATTAAAATATAGTGACTTTTTTTTTTTTAGGTGTGAAAATTAATGTACAGAGTCCAACACGAACTTTCGTCTTATAACAGTTTTCAAGCTATATGGGACTGGGTTATAGTGTTAATCCTCTAGCACCCTTGTTGTGGTTTTAGGGAAGTTGCTTAAATTAATGGTGGGCTGCTATGTGTAAAAAGAACAATGACTCTTTTATAGCCTTCTTGGAAGATCAAAGACAAACAAATGATTACAGTATTTTATTTAAGCAGTTTTATATTTTATTGAAGAGATTTAGCACTGGCTTTTTTCAGATAAGATATCATTTTTAGAAAGCATGTTACTTAGTAATTTTACAACATTTCCCCATAGGGCTATTTACATTGTTACATGTACTCTCTTGTGAGGTTTTGCCATTATTCTTTTCAGATTGGCTTCCTAGCCTGTCCCATATTCAGGAGATAATTGAGTTTTCCAATAATTTCTTCTGGAAACAGGCCTTGGTAAAATGAGTACAGAGAAGACAGAAGGTACATGGCATGTGGATGCAGCCTAATATGAACACCTCTGAGCATTTCTCTTAAAATCAGGCAAGACGTGTATACCATAGACACGTTAATCCACTGACACAATATTAGGCTCAGAGGTGGGCTGAGTCTTAGGGAAGTCTGCTGCATTCATTTCTTTCTTTCCTTTTTTATACTTTTCTAATTCTTGCCTAGAAAATAGAGATTTTTATATTTTGAGGACATTCCATCCAAACGACTACCTCAAAATATGCCCCTAAACCAAAATAACTGCCAGTGGATTCTGACCTAACATCCTGATTTTGAAACCGTTTCAAGAAACCTATGTTTAAAAAGTATGGAACGCGCAGTTGTGAATACAGAACACAATATACATGGTATCAACTTTGAAAATGGAAAAGCGAAGAGCGAGCTGTCCAGGGATGGGAGGGGAAAGGGGGTGGTGAGGAGGGAGTCGGGGTAGGGGTGGTAATATCCTCCTTTCAGAAACTCTGGAGTCCAGAGATTGTGTTGAGAGTTGGTGGCAGTTTAATAAGTTATTTCAAATTACAAGGGTAAGTGATGGGCGGATTAAAGATAGTTGTCTAAATATAAAAAATGAGGAGATAGGAGGAAGGGAAAGTGGGTGGTGGTGTGAGCTGAATCCTTACCACTTGTGGCAGAAAGTCAACAAATACATGGGGCCTAAAGCTGATAAGTCAAGAAATAGCGGTATGAACACATTCTTAAAAGGCATGGAGGTAATCAGCCAGAGAACTCAAACCGGAAGTGGTTTTGAGTGGTGGTCTCTGTGGAACAGACTGGGGCTCGAGGTGGTTGGGTGAGAGACCCTTCTCTCTCATTAGAAGTTCTGGGCCTATTTACTTATTTATATCGTATATAGACATTAATCTTCATTTGTTTGAGTTTTTTTTTTTTTTCTTTAGGGCTACACCTGCGGCATATGGAAGTTCCCAGGCTATGGGTGGAATTGGGGCTGTAGCTGACAACCTACACCGCAACCACAGCAACGCGGAATCCGAGCCTCGTCTGCAAGCTTCACCACAGCTCACGGCAACGCTGGATCCTTAACCCACTGAGCGAAGCCGGGGATCAAACCTGCATCCTCATGTATAATAGTCAGGTTCATTACTGCCGAGCCACTATGGGAGCTCCTTAATTTTAATTTTTAAAGCAAGAAATATTTCAGTAGAGCTCTTAAGATCTGAAAGCTATTTCTTTAGGAAGAAGGGCCAGGGTGCTGTGTTCTTTGCAGGTCTTGGCACTGCTCAGTGAAGACTCTCCTACTTTTGTCTCTTTCACAGGAGATTTCTGCTGGCTAATAGTGGCTAAGGGCTTCAGGCAAAAAATTAAAACCTTGCCAGCAAAGTAGACTCTTCCCATAGAACCTCATATGCGCCCCCGCCTTCCTGTCCAAAAGGCACAGCGCTCTTGACTTCTCACCCTGTGTATCTAATGTAAGTAAATTGGAGTACATGTTCTTTTGTGTCTGCCTTTTGCTCAATATTGTTAAATTCTTTCTTGATCTTATGTACATTTATAGTTCATTTTCATTGCTTCAGAAGAGTCCATTGTATGAATTTTACCTCAAATGATCTATTCTGCTAATACATTGACTTTGGAATTGTTTCTAGTTTGGGGCTATTAGGTGCTACAGTTAACATTCTCGTGCAAACATTTCTGTTGGGTATATACCTAGGGGTGTAATTGTTCGGTCATGAGGATGGCTGTTTGGACTTAAAAAATATAACACCAAACTCTTTTCTAAATTTACTAATTTGCAGTTTCACCAGCAGTATAGGAGAGTTTGCAGGTGATGTTCCATAACCTTGCTAACATCTAAAATTTTTAGAGAGTTCACGCTGTGGCTCACTAGGTTAGGAATCCCCTACGGCGGCTAGGGGCACTGCAGAGGTTTGATCCCTGACTCTCCGGCTGGGAACTTCCATATGCATCAGGTGCAGTTATTAAAAAAATAAATACAATTGAAAAAAGAGAAGGGCCAGTGTCTCCTGCAGCCTAAGCTATGGACTGGGGACCTACAGGGGAAACCTCTGGGCGCTATTGTGGAAGTCGTGTGCGTGTGACAACTAATCCGGGAGTGGGGAAAGGCCAGACAGCCAGGCTGTCATTTTGCCATAAAGATAAAAGAGGGGTAGGGGTAGATAAGGATTACCCTCGTGTCCACACAGGACTGTCTACATTCAGGGCTTGTTCCAGAGCATTCTTTCCCTCGCTCCTTTCATCAAATTATACTCATCTCATTCAGATCCCTCAGGTCACATTCACTTGCCATAGTTTTAGCTATAATCTGATGAAGTAACCTGCTCTGATATGATAATGGTGGCTAAATTCTTTTTGTTTGTTTGTTTTTGTTTTGTCTTTTTAAGGCCGCATCCACGGCATATAGAGGTTCCCAGACTAGGGGTCTAATTGGAGCTGTAGCCACCGGCCTATACCACAGCCACAGCAATGCGGCTTCTTGGGAGCACTGGGACTCAGGTTCGATCCCCAGCCTGGCACAGTAGTTAAGGATACAGCGTTGCCACACCTGTGGCTTAGGTTGTGACGGCAGCTCAGATCTGATCCTTGGCCCAGGGACTCCATATCCCACAGGGTGGCCAAAAAAAAAAAAAAAAAAAAGATGGGCTTTTGGGCGGGAAGTTGAAACCCTGGCAGTTGAAGCGCTGAAAAGGGAATTTGCAAACCCCTTGCCTGCTTTCCAGATGAAGAAGGGAAATGGAGGGTTTCCAGTTTTTCCAGAGGAAAACATCTGGGCCCACAGGAGGAGACCTGCCCCCTTGTGAAGTTGCAAGGCATGAGAAAGGTCCTGGAGAGAGCTGCCCGTGTAGTACTTGGCCATGTGGATGGTGTTGAAGGCTTCCTTGGACAAGTGTGAGATGGAGGGAGTGGAGTTGCCAATGAAATCAGTTCCTTTCTAGTAGCCAGGGGCCCTACCCATGTGGACTGAGAATCAAATCTCTCTCCTCATTCTTCTAGATCTTGTATCCAGGGCCTCCTGGGATTCTTGGATGATCCAAAGAGAGGAGCTGATATCCTTCAAAATCCACAAATATCTAATTTCTTTTCAGTCTTGTTGAGTGCAGCAGAGGGATGGGCTCAAATCAGATCTATTTTGAAATATTCCTTTTGAAAGGTGGGAGATATTTCATATCTGTTGCACTTGCGGTAACATTAAATCTTCCCAGATGATTGTCTTCTGTATTTCGCAACTGACCAGGGAGTACATTTCTAGTCACTGAAAGAACAGTGGACTCCATCATGCAGAGTGCAAACTGGCCATAAAAAAAAGAAAACAACAACAACAAAAAAACCCACTTAAAAATACTTTAGTGTCACTGTAAAAGAGAGTTTTAAATCATGTTCATTACATGCAAACATTATCTTCTAAATAATTGTCATTTAGCAAAGCTGTGGTTTCTGTCTGGGAAGCCAGCACAGTAAAAAGAAAATTGTGCTCATTTTTTTTTGGTCTAAAACTAGGAATATTTATTGTGAACACATTTAAGGCATTATCTATCATATGTAGAGAGCCTCTTCTGCCAAGGCTCCGTGACATCTGAGAACTGCGGTAATCATGCTGGAGGGGGAATGGAAACAGAGGGAGAGAAAGAGAGAAAAAGGAAAAGATGTCTTGGAGTTACCTTTGTGGCACAGTGAAAACAAATCTTAATAGCATCCATGAGGATGAGGGTTTGATCCCTGGTCTTGCTCAGTGGGTTAAGGATCTGGCATTGCTGTGGCTGTGGTGTAGGCCAGCAGCTACAGCTCTGATTCGACCCCTAGCCTGGGAACTTCCATGTGCCACAGGTGCAACCATTAAAAGAAAAGAAAAAAAAAGGTCTTGAAGTTCCCTGCACTGAAATTACTGAGCTAAAATATCAGGAGATCTAGAGCAGATTTTTAACTCTTTTTGCAAGAGGCATTTCAAAAACTCTGGAAAGGTTATAATTCCCATATTGTGGCAAGAAGAAATCTAGCAAAGCAAATTCTGGGTCTTATAGTGGACAGGTCAGGGTATTTTATGTGCTGGTCCCCAGGGTTGTTTTTGTGGCTCAATATCAACCCAGTGAGTGACGTGCAGGCTGACACAGCATATGTCACATGCAAAATCCTTCCATTAGTCAGATACTTGTTAAATTATATTTTGCTTATTTTTGGTCAAAGCACTTTAGTAAAATAGAAAGTGAAAAGAATTTTGAAAAGAGACTAAGAAGGTCAAAAGTTATAGAATACAGCAAGCCCTCATTATCCATAGACCCAGGTCCTTCTTTCTGTTCAAAATATACCAAGAAGAGGTATCATAAACTTTATGTTTCTATGTTTTTTGGAAATATAGATTTACCGATTAGGATAATTGCTACTTGTCTCAATTTGGCCCTTACTGAAGCCATTAAGACAGATTTATTAAAGTTTTAAAATAAAAACACCATAATTATTCCACTTTTGCTTTAATGTTTTAATATAATATTACAGATGTGATTGAAGCCCCCTTTGTGCCCTTTGTAATTTTACCTCTTTTTTTTTTAATCTTTCCCAGAGCTAACCCAACATTTTGAAATGTGTATGTTTTCCTCCTTAAATTACTTTTAAGAAGATACTGTATTTGTATCCACAAACATTATTTTTTTTGTTTTTGTAAACTTTAAGTAAATGTATAATGATTTTTTTTCATTATAGCTGGTTTACAGTGTTCTGTCAGTTTTCTACTGTATAGTGTGGTGACCCAGTTACACATACATATATAGATTCTTTCTTCTCACATTATCATGCTCCATCATAAGTGACTAGACATAGTTCCCAGTGCTATACATCAGGATCTCATTCCTTATCTATTCCAAAGGCAATAGTCTGCATCTTTTTTGATGCTTTGTAAATTGAATTGTTTTGTTAATTTAATTATCAGATGCATTGTAAATTGAATTGTTTCGTTAATTTAATTATCAGATCGTTCATTATAAGTGTATGTAACAACTGATTTTTGTCTTTGGCTATTCTGCAATATTGATGAACTTGATTGATTTTAATTGATTCCTTAGGATTTTCTATACACAAGATTATTCTATTGGTAAATATAGTTTTGCTACTTCATTTCCAATCTAGATGACTTTATTCAATTTTCTTGCCTGATTTCCTTGTCTAGAACCTACAGCACAATAGTGCATAGAATTGGCAAGAGTGAACAATCTTGTCTTATTCCTAAAGTATCAAGTAGATCACCATTAAGTATAATATTAACTGTGGATTTTTCATAGATACTCTTTTTTTTTTTCCCATAGATACTCTTTATCAGGTTGAGGAAATTGCATTCTATTCCTAGTTTGTTGAATGTTTTTATTATGAAGAGTGAATAGTATGCCTTTGAGTTTTATTCGTATTGATATATGTAGCTCTAGTTCATTTATTTTAACTGTTGCATAGTTTCTAATATAAATATACTGTCATTTATTTAAAGTTAAATTTTTTCCTTCCTGCTTCCCTGCCCTCCTTTCCTCCCTCTCTTCCTTCCCTCCCTCTCTTCCTTCCCTCCCTGCTCCTTTCCTTCATTCGTTTCCTTCCTTTGTTCCTTCCTACCTTTCTTCTCTCCTTCCTCTCTTTCCTATTACAAATTATGCTGCAGTGAACATGCTTGCACTGTCTTCTAGTCCACGTGGGTTATAGTATCTCTAGCATGTATTCTGAATAGAATCGTTCAATCTTAGGACAAGTTCAAATTGTTCTAAAAGATTGTGGCAATTTATGCTCCCACTTGCTTATGAGAGCTCCTATTCCCATATCTCTCCCCAAATTTGTGATTGTCATGTTATTAAATTTTTGTTAACCTGGTGGGTGTAAAACACATCTCATTTAAAATGTATATTTTTTCATTTGTTTGTTGATGAGGTTTCACCTGTGACTTACCCATTCCCAGTAATCTTTGCCATCAAGTTTCTTTTTGATTTGTAGGAGTTTTTTTGTTTTTGTTTTTGCTTTTTAAAGCCACATGTGCGGGATATGGAAGTTCCCAGGCTAGGAGTCAAATCGGAGCTACAGCTGTTGGGCTGTGCCACAGCCACAGCAATGTGGGATCCAAGCCATGTCTATGGTCTACACCACAGCTCATGGCAAATCCAGATTTCTGACCCACTGAGCAAGGCCTGCATCCTCATGGTTCCTAATCAGATTCGTCTCTACTGTGCCAGGATGGGAACTCCTGGTTTGTAGGGGTTTTTTTTATAGCCTGGGTACTAATCTTTTGTTGGCTTTCTATGGTACAAATATCTTTTCCCACTTTGTTACTTATCTCTTTTTGGGGTTGTTGTGTTATACAGAAGTTTTACATTTAAATACTATCACATTTGTCAGTGGGTTTCTTTGTAGTTGTACTTTTAATTTTGTCTAAGAAGTTCTTCCCTATCCTACAGGCATAAAAACACTCTCCCATTAGTTCCAATATTGAAAAAGGATTGCTCTTAAATTTAGTTCTTTAATTCTTTTGGAATTTATCTCTTGTGTGTTGTGGAAGAAGAAACCTATTTTTACCCAGAAAAAATACCATTTATTCAGTCTTTCCCCTCACTGATTTGTGTGTGTGTGTGTGTGTGTATGTGTGTATGTGTGTGTGTGTTTGGGGATGCACCCATGGCATATGGAGGTTCCCAGGCTAGGGGTTGAATAGGAGCTACAGCCGCTGTCCACACCTACACCATAGCTCACGGCAATGCCGGATCCTTAACCCACTGAGCGAGGCCAGGGATCGAACCTGTGTCCTCATGGCTGCTAGTCAGATTCATTTCTGCTGAGCCACTACCAGAATGCCTCCCCTCACTGATTTGTAATTCTACTTCTGTCATCTATCAAGTTTTTGGATATAAAATTTTTCTTTCCATCTTCATTTGAACCTACATGGTTTTATTTTACATCTTCTACCTCAGCCAGTTTTTTCAAGAGCAGGAATTAAAGGCCGTTCTTGATTCAGGACATACAGATTGCAGAAATTTTTATGGACTCAATTTATATTTCTGTAATTTCCATCTGTGCATTTTTTTTTTTTTTTTTGCCTTTTGTCATTTTATGGCCGCAGGTTTATGGCCACACCCGCGGCATGTGGAGGTTCCCAGGCTAGGGGTCTAATCGGAGCTGTGGCCACTGGCTTGCGCCGCAGCCACAGCAACGCAGGATCCGAGCCGCGTCTGCAACCTACACCACAGCTCACGGCAACGCCGGATCGTTAACCCACTGAGCAAGGGCAGGGATCGTTAACCCACTGAGCAAGGGCAGGGATCGAACCTTGGTTCCTAGTTGGATTCGTTAACCACTGCGCCACGACGGGAACTCCCATCTGTGCATTTTTGAGATTGGGTTGCTTGAGAGTGCATCTGTGGTCTGGGCTGCAGGCTCTCCTTTCCCATCTCCCCTTTCATGATAGTCATTTCAAATGAAAAAACATTTAATTGAAATATAGTTTATTTACAATGTTATGTTAGTTTCTGGTGGACAGCTAAGTAATTCAGATGTATGTATACATATCTGAAATATATATATATATATATGGCTTATTACCAAATATTGAATATAGTTTTCTTTTGCCACACAATAGGACCTTGTTGTTTATCTATTTTACATTTGGTACTTTGTATCTGCTATTCCTAAACTCCTAATATATGCCCACCCCACCCCCTTTCCACTTTGGTAACTGTAAATTTTTTTCTATGTCTGTGAGTCTGTTTCTCTTTTGTGAATAAGTTCATTTATACCATATTGTAGATTCCACATGTAAGTGATATTATGTGGTATTTGTCTTTTTCTTTCTAATTTACTTCACTTATATGAGAATCTCTAGGTCCATCTATGTTGCTACAAACATTCAGCCATCTTTCTAACACTGATTCATGTAATTTGTCTATATAATCTCTTGGATATCTACGTGGACAACCATATTTTCTCTGAAAGATTGCAACATTGACTCTCCACATCCTGTTTTAAAAATTCATACAACATTTCTCAGTGTTCTTGAATCAATTATGACTTTCAGTGTACCTTGAATAGCACAGGGAAGAGTGGCAATTTTTCTCCTAGTTTTTACTTCAATGAAACTGTTTCCAAAGATTTAACCTTTGCTGCTGGTTTTTGATAGACAACTTAAAGCTGTTCTAGAGCAGTGATTCTTATCCTGGATGCACACTGGACTCCCCTGGGGAGCTTTATAAAAATACTGATGCCTGTTTCCAGCCTCTAGAAATTCTGGTCTAATTGGTCTGGGATGCAGCCTGGGCACTGAGACCTTTAAAAATTCCCCTGATGCTTCTGATGTGCAGCCAAAATTGAGAACTACTATTCCTGATCAATGCCTACATTTCTTGGCCAAGAGTATTTTAGTGATGAGCAACAGAAACACAAGTATAACTAGCTTAAAAAAATAACGAAGAGAAAGACATAAGTTTAAAAGATCATGGCAGTTGCAGAGCTAGGAATAATTGGATCCATAGATGAAAGCTCTCTGGATTCCCTTTTTCTCCATCTCTTGTCTCTGCCCTCTCTGTGAGTGGCATTCATTCTTTACTACAGCAGTGGGATGTCTTCAAAAACTTGTGGAAAGCTCTGAACTCATCTTGTGTTAGCTCCAATGATGAAAGCATATTTTTCCTGCTAGCACCGTCAGGAGAAATCCCCAAGAAAGGCTCTGATTGATTGACTTGGGTGTTTGTCCTCCTCTGGACCAGTTGCTGTGGCCCACATATGCCAGGAGACTTGAGGGAAAGCTTGCTGGGCAAACACAAAGTCATTTATCTAACGTTTAGACTTTGGTTAACCTACCTTCTTGAATGCAGTGATAAATCCGACAGTAAGAACCTCTCTAAGAAGGAATGAAAACAACAGTCACAAGAGAGGTGAGAAGATATTGTTAAATGTTGTGTTAAATTATGTTACTCATTTAATAAAACTGGTAATTTGGTTTTCCCTGGCAAGTTGCCTAGGTTTCAGAAAAAAAGATATTAGGAGCAGGGAAGGATGACTGCTGAAGCTGATGTACTGGAAGTCTTCATTAGTATCAAGGGAGGAAAGAGGAAAATCGTCTTGTAAAAGCTCAGCAATCTGGCCTGTTTAGTTATGGGGTAGATAGTCCTTGAGGGAACCCCCAGAAAGAAAGAGCTATAAAAACAACTTTCAAAAGGGGAGTGAGGAATTCCCGTCATGGCTCAGGGGAAACGAATCCGACTAGGAACCATGAGGTTGAGAGTTCAATCCCTTGCCTCGCTCAGTGGGTTAAGGATCCGGTGTTGCTCTGAGCTGTGGTGTAGGTCGCAGACACAGCTCAGATCTGGTGGTGTTGTGGCTGTGATGCAGGTCAGCAGCTGTAGCTCCTATTTGACCCCTAGCCTGGGAACCTCCACATGCCACTGGGTGTGGCCCTAAAAAAAGCATATAAAAAAAAGGAGGGGGTTTGGGAGGGGAAAGCATGGGAAGGAGAAGAGGAAGGCTTTGGAATCAGACACAACTAAATATAAATTCTGGCTGTCTTTATGTTTGATTTTGAACAAGTCAATCTTTCTAAATCTCAGTGTCTTTGTAGAATGGAGCTAGTGCCTAGTGTATGGGATCAGTGAGGAAGCGAAGTGTTATACATCAGGCACACAGGGAGTACATAATAAATGTTACTTCTCATCCTATACAGCTTTTACCATAATAAGTAATGATTATAATGAGGACTCTGAGTTTGCAAGCAAGATTGTATTATGTCTAGTGTACTGTGTCTTAGGAAGATAGGGAAATTTTAGTGAGACTGACATAAAATGTGGCTAAAATTAAAGGCTTTGTTCCTAAAATAGTAAACTTTATCTAGAAAATTCACTTATACAAATATAGGCATTGCTGTACTATAGTGACATAGAGGGATTTGAGGGTGCCAAATTTATACTTTCAACAAAACTGTAATCTTTAACTTCTTTGTTAAAAGGCAGTTTGGGGAGGAAGTGGGATGGACTGGGAGTTTGGAGTTAGTACATTCAAACTGTTTTATTTGGAATGGATAAGCAACGAGGTCCTACTGTGTAGCACAGGGAACTATATCCAGTCTCTTGTGATAGACCATGATGGAAGATAATATGAGAAAAAAATCTATATCTATATCTATAAAACTGGGTCACTGCTGTACAGGAGAAATTGACACAACACTGTAAATCAACTATACTTTAGTAAAAAATTTTTAAAAATAGGCAGGTTGTTTTGTCAACCTTCCATGGTTCCATGCTTTCTTAAAGTTTTCCCACTGACCTGAAGCTGCTATGGGCCAGCTGCTGAACAATGGGACAAATGCTCATCTCTGCTCGTGGAAGCCACAGGGCTTCTGGCTGATGTGAGATATGATTGCAGAGGACTTTTCTGGCCTGGGCCATTGCTGTCATCGGGGATTTCAGGAAGGCTGCACCCCATGGGCTGGATACTCTTAGATACTTGGGCCTGAGGTCCTAGAGAAGACCTCAAACCTTGTTCGTCTCCAGACAGAATTTGCTTTGGTTGATCTGTTAAGGAAGGAACACCCAATCAGGTCCTTTTCTCTTGAACTCTCCCCTTTTTCTTTTGTGTCACTGTCTCCCCACCCCCCTTCCCTGCAAGTTTTCTGGTCTTCCTTCTCATCACACTTCCCCTCTTTCAACATTCTACATGTTTCTCCTGGTTCTTTCATTCACATTTACACTCATGGTGTCAGCTAACAATTACATGTGACTCAACCCCTCTCCTGACCAGTTTTCACACGTGCAGCATATATGTGTTTCCCCACTGGCTGTTTCCTAAGCGCCTCTAACTGAGCATCTTTTTCAGCTTTTCTTCCTCTCACCCAAACCTGTTTTTCCTTCTGTATTTCCAGCCCAGTGAATGGCATGTCTGTTTAGCAGTCGTGTAACCTAGAAACCTGGGAATCCTCCCTATCGCTCACTCTTCCCAACCAATGTTACAGTAATACCAATGGCTGCTATTTCTGTTAGTTTTACTAAGCCAGAATTATTAATAATATGAGCCAGAATTCACTGCTTTCGGAGTCCTCCTCTTAGTCCCTCCATTTTAATTGCCAATCAGTTTTCAGGTCTGGCTGATTCTACATGGCTGTTCTATTTTAGATCTGTCTTCCTAATGGGTGACATATTTGGCCTGTTCTTTCTATCCCACTCTTACTGCCCTAATCCAATCCTCTAAATGCTCTCTCTGCTCCATTCTGTCCTCTTTCAACACTCTCCAACTGGTGTACTTTGGCATTTACCCCTCTGTGTCAGACTACTCCTTTATAGATCCTCAAAGCAGTGTTTCGTGTAGTACTTTATTCCTCTTTTCTTTTCTCCTAGAACCTCAGTGTGATAAACATTTTAAGCAACTGAAATAGATAATCAGCCATTCTTCCAGAGCTAAGTCTCGATATGTTTATTATTCACATGGGATTCATTTCAGCTTTCCTTGGCATCTTGGTGAGTTCCTCCCAGCTACAGTTCTCATTGATGGAGATGAGTGCGGTGGGACAAGGGAATGAGATGAAGAATGGTCTCATAATCTCAATCAGCATAAGGATTGAGATGCTACCTTACTGTGGGAAGGAGGACCCGGTGGAGAGCCATGGGAGAGCTCTGGAAGAGCTGGTGGTAAATACAGATAGGCTGATTTTGAAGTAGAGATGAATGCTACATACTAGGATCCTCTCCATGGTGCTACCCTAGTTAGTTAAGAATAGGTTAAGGGTCATATGATCCTTTGTAACCAACAATGATCTGTGCTGGTTGGCAAATTGAGGTCAACAAAAGACTCCTTTCTTTAGAAAAAGATTAAGACGAAAAACCAGAAAAGTGTTTAGGCATTTATTAACTTACTGCAATGTGGAATGGCTTTCAATGAGATATAAAAACTCATTACAGGAAATGAGTCTCATTTGTAACAGAATATGTTAAAAATTATTTTCTAGAGGATTATAAAGTGTATAGGGTTTTAGAAACCAAATTTTTAAGTAATATATAGAATACAAAATCCAAAAAATAAAAGATGGATTCCTGCTAATATTAAGAGCAAAACAAGGATGCCTCCTCTCACTGTTCCTATTCAACATAATACTGGAGTTTTAGCCAGAGCAATTAGATAAGAAAATGTAATAAAATCATCCAAATCAAAAAAGAAAAGTAAAATTATCTCTGTTTGCCAGTGCTGTAGAAAATCCTAAAGACTTATAAAAATCCTAAAGACTTATAAAAACCATTAGAACTAAGAAATGAATTCAGTAAAGTTGCAGGATACAAAATCAGCAAAAATCAGCTGTGTTCCCATACACTAACAATGGACGATCTAAAAGAGAAACTTAAACCCACTTAAAGGAGTCCCCTCTGTGGTGCAGAGGGTTAAGAATCTGACTGCAGCAGCTGGTGTCACTGTAGAGGCACAGGTTCGATACTTGGACAATTTTGAACGAGCAAAACTGATAGCTTTTGAGTGAGAAAATGAACAAAGTTGAAGGACTCATTCTACTTGATTTGAAGATTAACTATGAAAACAACTGTAATCAAGATAGTTTAATCAGTGTAAGGATAGACATATAAACTAAAGAGTCCAGAAATAGACCTATACATATAGTCAAGTGGTTTTGGACAAATGTGCTAATGTAATTCAATAATGGAAAGAAAAGACATTTTTTCAACAGATGCTAGAGCTATTGAATACCCATATGCAAAATATAAAGTCCATCCTAACCTCAAACCATATAAAATTTTTGACATAGGTTAGATGACAGTCCTAAATGTAGGAGCTGAAACTATAAAATTCTAAAAGAAAACATAGAAGGAAATATTTGTGATCATCCATTAGTAAAAGATTTCTAAGGTAGAACACAAAACGCGTGAAGAAAAAAATCAGTAAATTGAAATCTATCACATTTAACTATACACCAATCGGATTAATCATCTATTTTTTCTCCGTTCCAAATCAACCATTCTAGACCACGCTTTTTAATAGTGGAGTTGCAATCTTTGCCAGTTAGTGTAATGCCAAACTTTGCCGGTAGAGGGCACTGGGGTAACATCGCAGGATGATAGCAAGAGGAACTTTTTGGGATGATAGAAATGCTATTCCCTGTCTAGTACAGTAGCCCTGCATCACATTTAGCTGTTTAAATTAAGATTCGAATTAATTAAAATAAAACAGTAATTCAGTTCCTCAGTCTCCAAGCCACATTTCAAGTAAACAGTTTGGTGAATGGCTCCCATATTGGGCAGATATAGAACATTTCCATCGTTACAAAAATTCTATTGGACAGCGCTGCTCTATATCTTCATTGTGTTGAATGGTACACTGCTGTATACATCTATCAAAACTCATCAAATTGTATACTCAGAATTAGTGAGTTTTGTTGCATGTAAATTATACTTCAATAACAATTTAGCAAATGCAATTACTCTTCGATTAAAAAGGTATAAATGGACTAATCCAGGGTTTTATTCATGTTTATCACAGAAACTACACCATCAATTTGGTGTTAGTAAGATTTTTCTTGCCAAAAAACTTTGCAAACATCAACGTTATCACCCCTTTTTGTTTCTTTTCTTTTTCTTTTTACAGTGCTGCCCTATTTATAGTCTTGTGTTAACATTTATTCTGAATTTCCACTTTTAAACCAGACTTTTCAATTCTTATCTTGCTTTAGAAAATTAAAAACATATCCTTTGGAGAGTTAAACAATTTTTTAACCATTTTTTTCCAAAGCTGTTCATAAAGTTTAATATCCTAAAAGAACTGCCAACAATTTAAGTGCTTTTCTAACATGGTTTAATTATTAGAAAATTATTTGCCGTTCCCATCGTGGTGCACAGAAATGAATCTGACTAGGAACCATGAGGTTGCAGGTTTGATCCCTGGCCTCACTCAGTGGGTCAAGGATCTGGCATTGCTGTGGCTGTGGTGTAGGCCTGCGTCTTCAGCTCCTATTAGACCCCTAGCCTGGAGCTAAGGGTCTATTTGGAGCTGTAGCCTCTGGTCTACACCACAGCCGCAGCAACCCAGATCCTAGCCATGTCTGCGACCTACAACACGGCTCAGGGCAAAGCCAGATCCTTAACCCATGAGCGAGGCCAGGGATCCAGCCCGTGTTCTCATGGATACTATGTGGGTTCGTTAACTGCTGAGCCATGGGAGGAACTCCTATCTTTTTAACTAAACACCTCCCCTAGATCACTTTTGACTGAATACCTGGACCAGTTTTCTAATTTCAAACTTCATTTACTATCGGAATTCCCTTCATGGCTCAGTGGTTAACGAATCCGACTAAGAACCATGAGGTTGTGGGTTCGATCCCTGGCCTTGCTCAGTGGGTTAAGGATCTGGCGTTGCCGTTAGCTGTGGTGAAGGTCGCAGACACAGCTCGGATCCCGCATTGCTGTGGCTGTGGCAAAGGCCGGCGGCTACAGCTCCTGTTAGACCCCTAGCCTGGGAACCTCCATATGCCGTGGGTGCGGCTCTACATAAAGGCAAAGAGACAAAACAAACTTCATTTACTATGACAAAGGGCAAACAGGATGGCACAATCTAGGCATTTGAAATAGCAAATCCTGAGCTTCCTTGTAGTTTAAATATTTGAAACAGACAGTTGAACTACTGCTTCAGGGACTTCTATCCAGCTACCTGCCAAACCACTCCCCTTGCCGTACCTCAGACACTTCAGTGTCAGTGTGCTTAAACCCAAACGCTGCTTCCCAGTCTAATCACCGGTCACCTCCATTTCAATACATTTACCCCGCCTTCCCAGGCTGAACTGACCACACTGGCTTTCGTGTTCCATTCTATACCTTGTATACAAACTTCTATCACAGCATCTCTAGAGTTTGTTTGCTCTTGTGTTTTGTCCTCCCTTTTTAGATGGAGAGTTTTTCACTGGCAAATATATTGCTATTTCTTTTCTTCTTCTTCTTTTCCCAGCCTGACTGTGCTTGACAACTACTGGCCCATCCCCACTGCATGCTGAAACTGAAGCTTTAGAAGAGAGCTCAGACAGTTCTGCCTCGGTTTACCTCATCCCCTGCCCCTGCTGTTCTGTAATCCTCGGTGTTCTGATGGTTCCAGAGGGACTTCTTCCAGATTATTGGTCCAAAGGCTGAATCTGATCTTGAACTTTGACCCATGCCAGTAAGATTTTGGCTGTGCTGTGTACCTGCCTAGCCCCTGTTGGACTTGTATGTCTGGAAGTTGACTGCAGCTTATGTACTGGACTGTGAACCTTTCCAGGTCTCTCCAGTTCAACCCACACTCTCAGCTCTGCCTTGATATGATCCAGAATCTGTGCACTGCCCAAGCTGTCCCAAACCAGCTCCTAGTTCTATGTTCCTGATTAGCCTTATGCCACTTTAGCTATGTTTTGGCAGTTTCCTCTAATCCTAATCGCACCCCCTCTTATTGGCACAGTTTTCTCTGACTCTTTCTCTGCCTGCCCAAGGCTTCCTGTGTGCACACCAGGTGCCTATGATTGCACTGATAGACTGTCCTGTAGTCATTGTCTGCATGTCTGCCTCTCCCACTGGAATGCTAGGCTAGAGCTTGTCAGCAATTTTTTCTACTTTGACATATGATAGTGATTTTCATTTGCTGACACACCCCATGGACTTATCCAGATGATGAGCTGCAGCAAAGGACATGGATTATCTGCATTTTGTGAATTGTAACCATCCCTTTTATTCCTACTCAAGAATGCATTTCACGATGCCAGCAAATGAGTAAAAGGATAACTGAATCCATTTACCAACTTCAGTACTTTTTTAGGAAAAGCAAATCTCTCGTGCTGGTCCTTTGAGGTGATTACACTATGTGGATGTGTTATGGGTGCCTCTCTGCAGGATTGTGGGTGCCTGAGAACTAGAGGTTCATCAAGGTTGTCTCTCTATACCCAGCATCTAGCACACTTTCTTTTTTTAATTTTTTTTATAATGATTTTTATTTTTCCACTATATCTGATTTACAGCGTTCTGTCAGTTTTCTGCTGCACAACAAGTTGACCAGGTCACGCGTACATGTATACATTCTTTATTCTCACATTATCATGCTCCATCACAAGTGACCAGATATAGTTCCCAGTGCTATACAGTAGGATCTCATTGGTTATCCATTCCAAAGGCTATAGGCACTGGTTGATAAATTATAAAATTTTAAAAAATCTATTAACCCCAAATTCGCCGTCCCTCCCACTCCTTCCCCCTCCTTCTTGGCAACCACAAGTCTGTTCTCCATGTCCATGATTTTCTTTTCTGTGGAAAGGTTCATTTGTGCCCTATATTATATTCTAGATATAAGTGAAATCATATGGTATTTGTCTTTTTCTTTCTGACTTACTTCACTTAGTATGAGGGTCTCTAGTTCCATCCATATTGCTGCAAATGGCATTATTTTGCTATTTTTTTATAGCTGAGTAGTATTCCATTGTGTATATATAACACATCTTCTTAATCCAATAGTTCATTGATGGATATTTAGGTTGTTTCTGTGTCTTGGCTATTCTGAAGAGTGCTGCAATGAACATGTGGGTGCATGTGTTTTTTCCAGGAAAGTTTTGTCTGTGTATATGCCCAGGAGTGGGATTTCTGGGTCATATTGTAGTTCTAGGTACAGTTTTCTAAGGTACCTCCACACTGTCTTCCATAGTGGCTGCACCAGCCTACATTCCCACCAACAGTGCAGGAGGGTTCCCTTTTCTCCACACCCCCTCCAGCATTTGTTATTTGTGGACTTATTAATGATGGCCATTCTGACTGATGTGAGGTGGTATCTCGTGGTAGTTTTGATTTGCATTTCTCTAATAATCAGTGATGTTGAGCATTTTTTCATGTGCTTGTTGGCCATCTGTATATCTTCTTTGGAGAAATGTCTGTTCAGGTCTTTGCATCTAACACAGTTTCTGACAATAGCTGGTACTTTGTGCGTGGCTGTTTAATGGGTCACTGGTTGATGAATTATAAAATTTAAAAAAAGGTTTACAATTCTTTGGAGATTAAGGGTGACTGTTTCCAGATGTGCCCAACTTAAGACAGCTTCTGAGTCCAGAGTTCTTTATTTATGCTTTTTTTTTTTTTTTTTTTTTTTGGTATGCCTTCACCTGCAACATATGGAAGTTCCTGGGCTAGAGGCTGAATCAGAGCTGCAGCTCTGGCCTGCACCGCAGATATGGCAATGCTGAATCCAGTCACATCTGTGACAAACCCTGCAGCTTGTAGCAACTCCAAGATCCTTAACCCACTGAGGGAGGCCAGGGATTGAACCTGCATCCTCAGGGACACCATGTCTGTTTCTCAACCTACTGAGCCACAATGAGAACTCCCAGAGTTCTTTAGAATTAGGTTTCCTTTCATAATAAGGCCGTGATAGAAGTTACTATGCAGGGGAAGTAATATACAAAATAGTTAATGTGTTGTTCCACTCCTGGAATTTGTTACTTTTACACACTGGTGAGTGGCTTCTAGTCTGTAACTATGGATGTCTTTTGGGTCTCCATATGGAATCCACTAGGTGAATCTAAATTCATTTCATATTCTTTCGGTCAGGTGCTCATGTAATAATACTTCTAGGGCATTTTATTCCAAGGAGCTCACGATCATAAAGAGCACAGTAGAAATAGCTTCTGTCTTAAGAATATGATTCTAACACTGTGTTCACTACTGTGTTCTCTGCTACCTAATGTGTGACGTTAGCTTAATCACTTTGCTTTGCTGAGGCTTTAAAATGGGAGTTAAATGAATAGTCTCTGATATCCTCACTCATGCTAAAATTCTTGAGTATAACAAGTGTTGCAAGAATTTCAAAAGCGCATGGACAAGTTGTAGTTGTTTCCCCACAAAATGAATAAAAAATTGTAAAGGTTAGTCAAAATCTTTATGTAACCTTCCAAGGAGAAAAGATTGGTGCCTTAGCCTCCAAGTCACAGGAGATGCTCAGCTCCCTTGTTCATTTCTATACAAAATACGTACCTATCTGAGGATGGGGAAAATAAGGTAATCACGGCAAGGATTGCAGGTTTGCCACATGACTGGTACACAAGGATCGTTTCTCAGTGTGGCTCCATAATTAGAGCCAAACAAGGTCCTTCAGGGAGTGAGTAGGGTTTGGACTGGGGCTTAGACAGAGCGTTGCTTCTTCTGGCATTTAGGATTCATGAGTCTGTAGGCATCCTCACCAGTGTGTGAGATTTGTGAGAGGGCGGCCTAACTTGAAAGAGTGAGGTTCTGGGAACTGGAGTCTAAAGGAAAGATGGGCATTTGAGGGCAGAGGTTACATATATTCCACTGTAACAGGAGGAAAGATAGAGAAACTGGTATTGACACAGGCAGGTTTCACGTATATAGGTGAGAATGTGAGGGCATTCCCATCTGTTGATGTCTGTTGTCTCAGGAAGTTTGAGTCAAGGGCATCAACAGAGAATGCAAAGGGAAGGGGGTGTAGGTATGAAAGGGAGGAAGTATGAAATAAGTTTCTTAGAGGGAAAGTGAGCTTACCAGAGAAACATTGTGGATGTTCCAGGATATGTTATATGCCCATTTGAGATTTGTGTTCATAAATTTGAATGATGTACTTTGGCATCATCAAGATAGAGGAAGAGTGGATATTCAGGTTCAACCAGTGTTTTGTTAGGATAGGTACACTCAAAGGGAGTGATAGTCTTGATGATTACCAAAAAAGATAGAAGATGGTGTGTTAGCAATAGAAGGTCAAGAGGAGGAGGAGGAGGTTGTTAATAGAATAAATGAGTTTAAATAAATAGAAGATGGGGGCTAGAAATGGGATGTTTGAAACAGAGTATAGAAGGGAGTGGTCATGGTAGTGGCTGGCTGAGATAGTGTGGAGGAAAAATATCCCTGAGACTGAGGTGGTTGAGAAATAGAGACACTGCAGTGTATAATGGGTCATCCAGGTGGATGTTGTCATCACCAAGAATTTTGACAGAAGTAGGAGTGTTGGGGACGACTCTAAGATCTGGGATCTAATCCTGTCCAAGGAGGGCAGTAATTGGGAGATAAGAAGATGACAGCATTGAGGAGGTGGAGCAGCTAGTATAGCTGGCTGGAATGAGCTGCGAAGGCAAAAGGAAGGGCAAAATGACTTGAGGTTGCATGGAGGATGACCTCCTTGTAACCCTTTGGCTTACAAGGGATGTGAGAGGGGAAAAAGAAACCTCTACTTGAGAATATTGCAGGGGAAGCAATGCTGTTAGGAGATAGCCTGGTTTTGTTTAAGGCAGAGAAGAGAATGTTCAGAGAAAACACTGAACATACAGTGTTTACTGCTGAACAGTTTTAGAAAATTCAAGAGGAACATGTGGAAGGGAGGGCTGGGTCAGACTGAGGGATGTACTGAGAAGAGAGGGGAAGCTGATGACCATGGAAGAGTGTTGGACTTTCAAAAGGGTAGGGATAGTATCATGGGTATGAAGTCGGCACCCCAAGAGGGCCAAAGGGTCCTGATACCTATTTTTTTTTCTTTTTGTCTTTTTAGGGCCGCACCAGTGGCATATGGAGGTTCCCAGGCTAGGGGTCAAATCGGAGCTGAAGCCACCAGCCTACACTACAGTCACAGCCACAGCCACGCCAGATCCGAGCTGAGTCTGTGAACTGCACCACAGTTTATGGCAACGCTGGATCCTTAACCCAGTGAGTGAGGCCAGGGATCGAACCTGTGTCCTCATGGATGGTAGTCCGATTCGTTAACTACTGAGCCATGATGGGAACTCCGCATCTTGATACTTCTCTCAGTGATTAGACATCCTATGAGACTTACCTTTCTAAACTTTAGAATTGTGGAGATTTTAGGTTAGAGTAAGAGTAAAGCAAGCTTCTGTGGCATGAACTTATTTTCAGTTTATAATTATGAACTTGTGGTTTGGGTAGAACTTATTTAATATATTGGTAGAAATTTTCAGAGCTTAGAAAATGATAATGCATTAGTAGGAGACTATCTAATGATATACAATAACTGGATGATAAAAGAAATCACTGTTTTTTTTTTGTTTGTTTTTTCTCCACCAAAAGTTCTTCACCTGGTCCAGATTTTCTGGAGGGAGAATCCACAGTTTTCATTAAATTCTCAAAGTGGTCTTTGAACCTCTGAAAAAAATTACCAACCACTGGCCTACATGATTGATCATGCATTGGGTGATTTTCTTTTTTTCTGAATTAATTGAAAGTAGGACTGGATTTACCAAGGTTTTTGTCATCACTTGGACACAAACATTTATCTTTAGTTTACATAATTGCGTTCTCTGTGAACTCTTGTTACAGTATAACGGGAAATACTATACAGAGGAACCTTAGTAATTTCCCATAATTACTAAGAGAGCCTTTGCAATACACTGTCCTTCATAAATCAGTGAATAAATAAACAAAGAGACATGGTAAACAGACAAGGGCAAGTTGTCCCTGTGAATATGCTTGATTGGATAATAAAAAAAAAAGTCACCATGAACTAGTTGGGACGTACATTAATAATGGTTTGAATAGTACACTACACAAAAACAAACACCTCATTAACAGACTTCATTGGAACTGATGATAATTCTGACCTATAGTCAGAATTTTTATCTCTTTGCATTAATAAAAATGTGTTTGATATGAATATTAATAATGTAAACAAAGGAAATGAACAGCTCTTTTGAATGAAGTGCCTTAGTCCAATAAACTATTTTCAAAAGAATTTGGAAAACCATATTTAGAGTATTTGAATAGTACCAATGAATATGTTAATGGAAAATGATTATTTATTTACTGAAGAACTCATAAACACTAAGAACCACAGCCCTACTTCACTCCCCAGCCGGTCAGCAATGTGACTATAGGACCTTATGCTATAAGCCTCATATGTACCCTCCACTTAGTGTAGATTTATTACAGTTAATCAATTTTAAGTTTTTCTTTTCTCTCAAAGCCATAAATATAAAAATATGTGATAATTCTATTGTAAGAGACTATTTTGACACAGATATTCAAGCTTGTGTGTTACTGAAACTAGTAGTTTCCTTAGGCTTGTGATAATTTCAAGTGACTTTAAAGGATTAAATGACATCTGGGTAAATTGAAATTTAAGTTAAAGTTTTCTTTTACTATTCTTAGGACAATGGAAGGTAAATCAAATTACATATAATATTATGAGCCAAAAATAAAAAGTTTAGCATACAAATATAAAATTATCTCTATAATATGAGCATTATAATGTTCTAGATTGTAAGTACAGGCCATATCTGTCTTTTACCCCCAGTATGTAACTGGCTCATTGTGAGTGCTTAAGAAATATTTTCTATAATGGGTGAATAAAATATAACAAATTATCTACACATTTTTGAGGGCTAGAAAACACTGACAGTTTGGAGAGACACTGTATTATTACAAGTCATTTTATTGGGGCTCAAACTATATGTAATTAAAATGCATATGTAAATTATAGAATTAAGAGCTTTCTGACTGGTGTGTATTTTCTAAGCCAACCATACACGATCAGCAAATACCATAACAGTTATTTACTTATTTACGTATGGATGCAGAAATACCCAATAGTCAAGTTAAATCGTGGTGCACCAACCAGATTTTATATCCAAAAAATCTTGATATGATTGAACAGCAAAAAGACAACCAAATTTAAAAATGGGAAAGGACATGAATAGACATTTCTCCAAATAAGATATCCAACAGATACATGGAAAGATGCTCAGTATCACTAGTCACCAGGGAATGCAAATTAAAACCACAATAAAGTGTCACTTCATACATGTTAGAATGGTGCAAGGGGATTGGCAATGTCTCTGCAGCACTAGGACGCAGGTTTGATCCCTGGTCTGGCACAGTGGATTCAAGGATTCGGTGTGGCCACAACCACAGCATTGGTCACAACTGTGGCTCGGATCTGATCCCTGTCCCAGGAACTCCATGTGCTGCAAGGTCGCCAAATGAGAAAAAAAAAAAAAAAAAAGACAAGAGATAGCAAATGCTGGCATGGATGTGGAGAAAAGGGAACTCCAGTTCACTGTTGGTAGAATTGTAAACTGGCACAACAACTGCAGAAAACAGTATGGAGATTCTTCAAAAAATTAAAAATAAAACTATCATATGATCTAGCAGTTCCACTTCTGAAAATATAATCAGAGGAAACGAAAACACTAACTCAGAGATATCTGCAACACTATGTTGATAGCAGCATTATTTGTAAGAGCCAAGCCAAGACAACCTTAGTGTCCATCAATGGATGAATGGATAATGAAGTCATGGCATATATATGTGTGTCATGGCATATATAATGGAATATTACTCAGCCATAAAAAACAAGGAAATCCTAGCATTTGGGACAACTTGGATGGATCTTGAAGGCATTATGCTAAATGATATGTCAGACAGAGAAAGACAAATACTGTATTATCTCACCTATATGTGGAATATAAAAACAAAGCAAAGCAAACCTAAACAAAAACCAAACTGATGGAAAAGGAGTCAGACTTGTGGTTACCAGAGATGAAGAGTAAGGGGAGGGAAAATTGGAAGAAGGTGGTCAAAAGGTACAAACTTCCAGTTATAAGATAAATAAGTACTAAGGATTTAATATACAGTATGATGACTCTGGCTGAAGATATAAAGGAAAGTTATTAAGAGAGTAAATCCTAATTCTCATCAGAAAGAAATGTTTTTCCTTTTTTCTTTCTTTCTTTTTAATGTATGTATATGAGAAGAAGGATGTTAACTGAACCTATTGTAATCATTTCAGAATATATATAAATTAAACCACCAAGCTGTACACTTTAAGCTTCTACAGTGATATTTGTCAATTACTTCTCAATAAATCTGGGGGAAATTCTTGTGAAAGAAATAATCTATCACATGCACATTTCAAGGACCAATAGAGGGGGAATGCATTTAGGTTGTAGTTACTGGGAAGGAAAACCTTGAATACATTTTTTTAGAGAATTTTATTTATTTATTTATTTATTTACTTACTACTTTTTAGGGCCATACCCATGGCATATGGAAGTTCCCAGGCTAAGGGTTGAATCGAGTGATAGCTGCCAGCCTATGCTACAGCCACAAATGGGATCCAAGCTGCATCTGCGAGGAAAAACTTGAATACATTCTTAAAATTTTTGGGTTAATTAGGTCTGCAACTTTTAGCCATAGGAAATTGCTTAGAGACCAAGTTTTCTTATAGAATTATAGAATTCTTACAGAATTTATTAATCCTATAATTTGTTATAGAATTAATAAATGCTGGCAGAATTTATACTTTGTCATATTATCCAATGTTGGTAGAGTCCATATTTCCATTAGTTTCTTTCCTCATTTGTATGGATTTCACTAACAGAAATTTATCTGGGAAATGTGCAAAGGGGTTTAATAAATACCAAGTGAATAAATGAAAAAAATGATGAAAAATGATTTTGAAACCTGTTTTTATAGTAAATGTTCAGGTTCCTTCATGTAGCAAATATTTACTGAGTGCATACTCTGTGCTGGGCACTGTCCCAGGACTGCAGATAGAGACACAGTGGAGCCCAAGTTCTTACCCTTGTGGCACTCCCACCCTAGAGGGTCAGGGGTGATGGAATTCCTAGTCGGTGCCTGGCAGAATTCTAGTGCCTTACGCCTACCGACTCGTTTAATCTCCACAAGCGCTTTTATGGTTGGTGCTGTTATTATTCATCCTCATTTTACAAATAAGGAATCTGAGAGTCAGAGAAATTGCTTATAGTCACATAGTTAACATGAAGTTGTAAGTTCAACCCCAGGCAGTACAGTTCTAGAGCTGTCTCTGGGATCTCTTTATGACTAGGGGAGAAAGTGATACAGGGATAATGTTTGGTGATGAAACTCCAAATGGACAGCTGTTTTACTCATGGGTAAAAGTTTTATAGTAATTTACTGTCCATTGTCAATCAAAGATTTTTTCACATGTATTGCCTGAATAATTGAATGACTCTTACTAGATACTGAGTGAAAGTACTTCAGATTCTTGTGCTAAAATTTCTCTTTATAGACACTATGACAATTCTCTCTGTTATGTTTATGTATTTTTTAAAAACAAGGAATATGGTAATATACTGTCAATGTACTTTTCTCACAGTTTAATTATAAATATTTGAAAGAGAGGAGGTCCCAAAAAAGAGTAAATAGAATTATATAATGCCATCTTAATCATTCCTGGGTGCTAACATTGGGAGTTACCACTTTCAGATATTGTATTTCCAAAGGAGTTGCATTACATAAATTTATTACAATGCAAAGAAATATGATTTCTTTGCTCATTTCTCACACTTTGACCTGAATTGGAGATTGCTTATTCATATGATGTTTAAATATATGCAGTTTCCAAGCTGTAGTAAGATGCTAGCATAACAACTAGAGAAATGAAGAAGGGTGGAGCCAGGCTATTTGGTTGGTGTCCAGGCAGCTGGTCTGAGCAGGTTAGGAGAGAAAAGGATTGAGGCTAGCTTGAAAAAGTAGATTGAAGCCTCTAGAGGCAGATAGAGGTGTGTGAAAGACAATAAAGGTGCTGAAGGATGTATATTAATTAGCAAGATTGCAAGCTAATGTCATTAGGATGAGAGGAATAATAGTATCCTATGAGAGGTTTCTCTGGCTTGAAAATTCCAGAGTGCTCACAGGGGAATAAACTGTTGCTGAAGCAAGAAGCTTGATGCCCTATTTAGATCCTCACCCAACAGAACAGAAGCTGGGGCTGGCCTCTTTCTCCGTCTGGAATCACTCGGCCTGAGTTGCCGAGGCAAACAGGGGCAGCAGGGCTCAGCAATGACCTGCCTGAGCCTAGACCAAATTGTATTTTCCTGTCAGTGTTTGAAATAAGAGCTCAAAGTCCTTAAGATTTTACATGATTTAGCCTTCAACAGATTTTCAGATGCCTGACGTTTAAAATATCAGCCCTTCCCTTTGCTATTCCATTACCGGACATATTTATAAGAACAACTGAGACTTTTAAATCTCCTACTTTCATTGTCACTGAATGCCGTAGAAATGACAGCAATGAAAAGTCTTGGCTTCTGTTACTGAATCAATGACCAATCCTTTCGTATCTAAGCAAGCACATGTGACAGTAAGCAGTGGTCTGTAGCACAATTATCACCAAAGGCCAGCCAACAATTCTGTTACAAAATCTTCTGAGGCAGCTTGTAATTTGGCTATTTTAATTAAACTTCACCAGCCCAGATTGCAGAGGGAAAGTACTGGGAATTTTCCACTGAACAGCCATTCTAAGACAGTGTTTTACTATGGATTTGATATCAGAAATCATAACAGTATTTAATGTCAGATAATTGGCAGAACAGTGATCTTGAATGACAGCTAGCGAGCTTGGTCTCTTGAACTGTCATGTCAATGCACACATCTTTTGCTTTTTCAGCGCTGATACATCTTGGGGCCGTTGGCTGCAACCAGAATTAACTTCTGGTTAATTCTGTGCATTTTAGCAAGAGACCGGATTTGATTTCAGTTCTTTCTTTCTTTCTTTCTTTCTTTCTTTCTTTCTTTCTTTCTTTCTTTCTCTCTCTCTCTCTCTCTCTCTCTCTCTCTCTCTCTCTCTCTCTGTTTTTTTAAACTAGATGAGAGTAATGTGAATAATGACATCAGTAAATTTACCAATACAAACTGGGGCCATGAAAACTTAAATGTCTAGAAGAATATTTTCTTGGCTTAATACTTCTGTTCAGGAAATTTAGGCTGTGTAAAGCAGCTAATAATGGCAATGACTACCATTATTGAGTGTTTATGCTAGGTACTAGGCTAAAGCTCTACTATCCCTGCATTTACAATGTAAAGTCACTCTGTAAGGAAGATGATAGCACCCCTTCATAGATTAGGAAATTTGCCAAAGTCCCATATTCAGCAAATGGTAGATTTGTGATTTCAACTTTGGTCTGCTTAACACTGGATACCATGCTTTAAATAATGACAATAACATGATGTTTCCTGCCACACACTAACTAACCCCTCTCTACCAAAAATCAAATTCTTTTTCCAAGAGTCTAATTTGGCTTTATGTTATCTTCTATTTAAAGGGAAACTATTTATTCTAGAGCTAACTACAAAAAAAAAAGATAAATATAAAACATTCAATTCACCTATTTTTAGTTTAAGGACAGTCATAAAACTTAATATAATTTTGCAAAAGCTAACATGTTTTTATTTTACTTCTATGTTACAGCTAGATGGGAGAGAGAAGTGAGGTGAGGCAAAGAGGAAATGAAAAGAAGAAATGAAAAGGAAAGACTAGGAAGTTGAGGGGAAAGGAAGATTGATCAGGATGAGAAAAGGATGCACGGACACAATTCCTAGAAACAGTGGGGAGAGGTCCT
>PVHT020000105.1:4861026-4898286 GCA_004024745.2 Catagonus wagneri | reverse complement strand
TACTCCAGTGTTCATTGCAGCACTCTATGCAATAGCCAGGTCATGGAAACAACCTAAATGCCCATCGACAGAGGAGTGGATAGGGAAGATGTGGTACATACACACAATGGAACATTACTCAGCCATTAAAAGGAACGAATTACCAACATTTATAGCAACATGGATGGACCTAGAAATTATCATGCGAAGTGAAACCAGTCAGACAATTAGACGGCAATACCCAATGCTACCGCTTACATGTGGAAACTAAAAAGACACAATGAACAGACAATGACTCACAGACTTTGGAAAACCTTGGTTTTTCAAATAAGACAATCTGGGGGGTGGGGGGATGCACTGTGGGTTTGGGATACAAAATCTGTAAAATTGACTAGTGATGATTTATGTACACCTATAATTGAAATAAAATCCATTAAATATGAAAAAAAAGAAAAGTCATACATCTTTCTGAATTTACACAGGAATTGCTCTGTCAGGAAGTGTCATGCTGTTGTAAGATTTTTGAGTCTTAAAAACACACTTTATTATAGTGTCCAAGCTCATTAACTTTGTCTTCATGTGAACAGAGTTCAATGAATAATGGCTCTTGTCAAAGTTACCAGTGCCCTTTGCCAAGAGGAGATTACCTTTGAGGAGGAGTAATGTGGTTCCCATTTTCTCTTCTATCTCATCTTTCATGATTCCCTCCAACACCTGTAGTGTGAATGCACACACCAGACACACACCCTCTGACAGACATACTCCACTCCACCATACTAAGCTTCCTTCTTAACTCTTAAGTTTTGTACATGTGGTTCCTGCTGCCAGGGACACTCTTTCTGCTCCTTGTATTTTTTTCCCCTCCTGCCACTCACTATATTTGCTTATTAATGATATTATGCTGTGAACATCCTGACAGGAGGGGCTATTTCTTATTTGTCATTAAATTTCCAGGACCTTATCCAGGGCTTGGCATGTAATAGCTTCTTGTTATCTGTTGAATTAATAAATGAATGAAGGAAACAGCTGTGGGAAAAGTTTTACTCACCCATGTTTAGCCTCAGGTTAGTTCTGCTTAGGATGATCTCATTTGTTAACTCTGAGAGAAATTGCATTGTAACGTGCTTGAATAGTCACAAATACGGTTTAGGTCCTGAGTAAGCAGGTGAACGATAGCTAGCATGTTGCCTTGTGAGGGCATTAGGTTTGTAAGACAACTGCGAGGAAACTGGCTCTGCTGGCGCTGCCCGGATTAGATGCCCATCAGCATCCCTTCAGATAACTTGTCACAGTTACCTAAGCCAGGACTTCTGCCTCTCAGAAATTCTGGGTCAGCACCTCTGGGGGTGGATTCCAAGAATCTTCCCCCACCAAGCCCTAGGTGGTGGTCCTGGGGCAGCCTCAACTAGAAGCTTTGCTTGATCCCTGAAAGGTCTTGAAGCTCCCTGAGCACTTTGTGGTCTTTCCATGAGCATGAGTCATCAACAGACTGAAGTTCGTAAATAATATTTGTAAATATTCAATTTTGTATTTTAATTTTTTATGATTTGTAGGCTTTCCCCTGGGGAGATGTTTAATTTTCTTTTGCTGTTTTGTATTGCAGGGTCTTATTCACTCGATTAATTTTTAATCGAAGAATCATGCTGAGCTATTTCCAGACTGTGAGTAGAGGCAGCACGGTACTGCTTTCCCAGTGGAATTCTGATTAATGCACTTTCTCTGTGGTCCCTGTGGGTCACCAATTTCCTCATCCTTCAATTATATTTATTCTTTTGAGAGGGAGGCAGAGATGTGGGGAGAGGTAAGCACAGCTGAGCAATGTTGAGAGATGCTGGGTAGCAGAATGTTGAAACCCACTTTTGCACATCTGTAGATATGAATCTACTTGTGTGTTTCCATGGAATCATCTAATATAGTTCTGCTTCTTTGATTTCACAACCACTTGCTTTTGTTGGAAAATTGTTTTTCTAAAATAAGCATTTAACTTCATCAGAGACCTCTGCTAAAACTTCCTAATAAGCATCCCAGTCTTGAAAATGTTGGTTAAAATCATTTTAGTTAGATGGTTCTGCTGATCCTTCTTTTTAGGCGTGGTATTGAAGCTAAGTGAGTCATTTTCTTCTTACAGCTCGTTGTTAACTAAACAAACAATCTTCGCAATAGTCAACAGACCTTTCCTGATGCTCAGCTGGTGGCCTCTCTGTTTCTCCATGTGGATCAGATTTTGAATTTTGTACAAAGCTGGAGGAAAATGTTAGATACAAAGAAATCATGGCATATAAGTTTAGAGTAGGATAGTGGATTAGTTACGTATATCTATGTGGCAAATTACCACAAAGTTAGTGGCTTACCCTCATTATTAGCTCACAGACCTGTAGCAGGGGCTTGAGTTGAGTTCTCTGGGTCTCAGAAGGCAGAAATCAAGCCTTGTGGGAGGGGCAGTTCTTATATGGAGGATCTGGGCAGAGCCACACTCATTCAAGTTGGTGGCAGAATCCAGTTTCTTGCAGTGGTGGGACTGAGGTTGCCATTTCTTTACTGGCTGTTGGCTGGGGTCTTCTTAGTTCTTAGAGGCTGCTCTCTGGTCCTTGCATGGTGCCCTCTCCATTTTGAAGGCCAACAATTGTGCATGAAAATTTTTAGGGTGTGGTCCTAAAATGACAAAAAAATTCTGTTGTAGCAGTGCCTAGGTTAGTGTTCAACTGAATAACTAGGGGATAGGAATCATGGGAATTCATCTTACCATTCTGGCTAAAATAGACAGGGATATCATTAAATTATAAGACAATTATAAGTATAGGAAATCTGTATTATATATGCGATGTATATCATTCAATTTTAATTGGCTAAAAATATGGCTCTATCCTCAGGAAAAATGCTGGTTGTGACAATATATAATATCACTTGTAGATTATGCATAAGCCAGAAATTAGGGTACAAAGATGTAAACTCTTTTACTAAATTGAAAGGTATACTTCTTGAATTTTGAATAAAACAGCTCTTCTCTAAAGCCATGACTTTCAGGTCATCTAAATGCTCACTCCAATGCTGAAATTTGCTAGAAATTTCCAAGTAGTTACCTGCCAGGCCCGAGAACTCATTCTTTCCTCAGTCTGTTGCTTTAGGGTTAATAATTCATTTATGGGGCAAGATACTAATACAGAACACCTGTTCTGGTTGCCTTATGTTATGTTTAAAACCACAAACATTTAGTGAAAAGTCCTTTGCAATTCCACAGGCCAGCTATCACATTTTATCAAAGTACTTTAAGTTCTCATACTTTGCATATAAATGTTTATATGTAATAGTGATATTATATATCTTTAATAGCACTGAGTGTCAAGAAAAGGGGATCTGTTAAGGATAACGTAATGTACTTTTTTTTTTCTCTTTTTAGGGCCACACCCATGGCATATGGAGGTCCCCAGGCTAGGGGTCAAATAGAGATACAGCTGCCGGTCTATGCCATAGCTACAGCAATGCAGGATCTAAGACACATCTGTGAACTCCACCACAGCTAACAGCAATGCCAGATCTTTTAACCCACTGAGCAAGGCCAGTGATCGAATCTGCACCCTCATGGATACTACTCAGGTTCATTACTGCTGAGCCACAATGAGAACTCCTAGGATAATGTACTTCTAATTAGTGAGAGAAAATTGTTTTTATAATGAGTAGGATCATAAGAACTGGATTAAAGATTAGCCTATATGGATTTGCATATTGGCCTTGGGACCAAAAACAAAAGCTATAGCAAAATATGTAAAGAAGAGGGGAGACTTGGGAGAGGGATGAGGCCAGGAAAGTGCCCAGGGGATGATGGCTAAGGATGGTTAAGGGCTGGGATGAGACGAGCTGTCCCAGTGGACCAGAGTGAAGTTGTGTTCTGTATCCAGGCACATTATGAAGCTTGTTTGAAGCAGGGGAATGATTCAGATTAGAAAGAATGAAGAAGCCAGGAGGACACAGATAGTGAAGATCCATGGTTCTTCATTTCTAATTAAACCTATTGTCCTCCTTTCTTAAAAAAAAAAAAAAAACACGCATACAAAACCACACTTATTTAATTCTGGGCCCCATAGGAACTGGGACTCTTTATGAATGTTTAGGTTAACAGCCACCCAACACTGGCTCTGGATTGGATGTAAACCTGGAATGCAGAAACAAGCTCTGAAACCACCTACAGAACTATAATGGGGCAGCAGTCAGCAGTAGGTGCTAAGATCCTTGGTTCTGAAGCTACCTTCTTCTTTCACCAAGTCTCTCCTTATATACTCTGGTCGCTCAGAAGTGCCTTAAGAAACAATCTTTGCAAGGTTTAGAAGAAACGAGGTCACAGAGGATGAACTTGGGCATGTAATATCTAGATTATATCCTCAATAAGATCTAATAGATACCTAAACTGGAACTACCTTTCATTTTTTACATTACAGATTCTTTTCCTCCTTACACATTTCTGACCCCTTTATGGTCTAATCTTAAGACGGCCCATCTGAGAAAATTGTTAAAAGTCGTTTAAAGCTCCAGGTTCACACAAACCTATTTAGTTTATAATCCTGAGTATTTAAATTATTAAGAAGGGGCCTCAAGAAATTGTCAAATGAAATAGGTACCTAATAATTGATGAAATACAAATGACTTTAAACTAGAAAGACAGAACAATAGCAGATTTAGCCTTTAAGGCAGGATAGTAAAAAAAAAGTGTTAAAAAATACGGTTTGGTTTTTGTCTAGGAATATTTGTCAAGAAGTCATTTAGAGTTTTAAGACGGCACTTTCTTCTCTCCCCTTTATCAAATCCATAGCTGGAAAAACTATGCTGGCTGAGAATTTCATTGATAATGAGTATCTACTGTGTATCCAGAGAGGTCTAATAATTATCCACATAGACGGTTCCATCAGAGTGGACTATCCTGGCCTGTCTACATGTTACACTCACACTGGGGATTCAATGTGCCAGTTTTTCTCCAACTGGTATCATCACTGGTGACTAAAATTTAGTTTCAGAAAGTGATAGTTGGGGAGTTTTAGTCCACTAAGCATGTTGTTGCAGCCATAACCGAAGGTTGGTCTGGGTTCTGAGCTTAGTTTCTCTTTAGAAAGGAGTCATTGCTACTGATGATGGACATTTCGAATGCTTGGGACTCCTTCTTTAGGTAGGGGACTCATGCCTAGGGACCGATCAAGGAAGAGGCTCCAGAAATGAGGCTGTGTTGGGGAAATCTTTCAAACAAATATGTTTGGAAACATTCAGCTACTCTTCTAGGGAGGAATTGTTTGCATTGAACACGAGGTTAATTGATTATAAGTGGCAGTTGTAATTCATAAGTCATTTAACATTTTGTTGTCATCCTTTCTGTGTAGATGAGCATGTGCAGGTTTATAATCCTAAACCAACATGTGTATTCAGGATGCAGATTGTTCTTAGCTGCACTCTTTCATTAATGGTTATAACTCTATGATGTATGCAGGAAATTTATTAATGATACTATCTTTAAAAGGTGTATAGGAGTTCCCATCGTGGCTCAGTGGAAATGAATCTGACTAGTATCCATGAGGACGCAGTTTGATCCCTGGCCTCTGTCAGTGGGCTAAGGATCCGGTGTTGCCGTGAGCTGTGGTGTAAGTGGCAGACGCGACTTGGATCCAGTGTTGCTGTGGTGTAGGCTGGCAGCTGCAGCTCTGATTCGACCCCTAGCCTGGGAACTTCCATATGCTGTGGGTGCGGCCCTAAAAATAAATAAATAAATAAAAGATGTATAACTGGGCACAGAGGGATAAAGTAGCCTGCCCGAAATTACAGATATAGTAAACAGCAGACCTGGGCTTCAAACCCTATCTCCTTATGCTTACATATCTGTAAAGGCACTTCTTTGCCACTATCCTCAGGGAAGCTGTTCTGTGATTTATCTATAATTGATGGAAAGATTGTGCTTTTTAGTGGTGCCCTTGGGAGCCCTGGTAGCAACACCTTTGTTAGAAGCGAGTGACATCGCCTGAGCACTTCAAGTGGGGCGTTTCTACAAGTGGCAATGAACTGGCATATTTTTATGACTGAAATTGTGTTCTAGTCACTGTTAATAGATGAGTGCAAGCCAGCCCAAAGAGGCCCAGAACAGTGCCCGGCACTTGACAAATAGAGAACCAGGATGTGAGAAGATTGGGGCCTTCTTTGATCTCTCCCTGCTGGGGGGTGTAGGTCCAGGGAAGTATACTCCTAACTCTTTGTGTCTATTTCCTTTCTTAAGGAATGGCAAGATTAAATACATGAAAACACATATGCACAATAACCTTCCCCAAGAGTTTTGAGCTCCTCGGGTTTCGGTGTTATACAAGTGTAACTCGTTCTCCCAAAGGTCGAACAGTGTGTCTCCTCGAGAGTGATTTATGTTAGCAGCTCTGGTTGTTTATCTCTTCAGCAACTCTGCTGCCAAGAATAGAAAGAAAATCCTGAGACATCTTATTCTTCATTAAGCGGCAGGGGAAGTGGTTTAAAGTCCTTGTCTAAGTTATTAATTAACCACTTAGCTCGGTTCTATACTGAAGTATAAGGAATTTTTTCTTTTCATCTTACAGGAGTAGGGAAGGAAGCAAAATATATAAAAAATGTGTAGGTTACTGAAAAATTGTGCTTGTATCTTTGCCACAGCTCAATCTCCACAAGAGTAAGTCAAGGCTTTGCGCATCCATTAACATTTAGTTATAATTTAATCAAGCTTTCACTCACTGGGGTAAAATAAGTTGTCAGGAGATACTATCTGGGTGCCAGACAAGAAACATCCCTGATTTTATCAAGAACTCTAGATGGTATTTAGATTGGCACTAATAATGAGTAATGAGTGAAGTTAGCCAAAATGATTATCTACCATACATTGATGTGAATATTTTTATCTCTTCACATACTTTTTTCAATTTAAATTTTTATTTTATTTTATTTTTTAGCTTTTTAGGGCCTCACCCATAGCATATGGAAGTTCCCAGGTTGGTGTCAAACTGGAGTTGAGGCTGCCGGCCTATACCACAGCCACAGCAATGCCAGATCAAGCTGCGTCTGTGACCTATACCACAGCTCATGGCCATACCAGATCCTTTACCCACTGAGCAAAGCCAGGGATAAAATCCATGTCTTCATGGATAGTAGTCGGATTCGTTAGCACTTCGCCATGACAGGAACTCCTCTCTTCTCATATTTAACACTCAAAGACTGCCAGACATTTTTAAAGCCCTAAACTTGTGAGACTTTTAACAGCTGAGAATCTGAGGCATTGAAGGGGTCGAGGGCTTATCTAAAGTTAGGCTGGAATTGGACACCATAGAATCTAAGTCTATTGTGGGTAAAAAAGTGGGAATTTATTTCCAATGACTAATGCCCCCACTTCCCTTATCTGAATCATTCACCTCCTCCAACAAACCAGGACCTTACTGTGTACAATTCTGGGACCTCTCATTTCAGAAGAAAAGGTTATGATTAATAAATTCATGATTAAATCAGGCTGGTCACAATGTAAAGTGTTATGCCTCCAGAACAGATTTGAATTTTTTTTAAGAGCAAATGCTCAGGGAAATGCTTAGCTTAAGGGGAAAAAAATGAGTCTTTGATAGCAGACTTTAGTCACGTGGCCTCTGGTTGGATATGTGTTTGAGGCAAGGAGCATCTTCCTGGCTCATCCAAGTCACAACAAATCTAGATGGCCTGCTTTATCATTATGAAGACTGGTCCTGATGCAGCTTGCACAGGTTCACTGAAGTCCAAGAACAATAGAGACTGAAATAGCCATCCTGCCACTTGTAGGGCTTTCTCAAAAATGAAAAGAGTATTTTTACTCAAGCACCCACTAAATATTCTTTTCATACAATATTTGAGAGAAAGAACAGAATGTTTCTTTCTTCAATTCATTATTCTGTCTATGCTTCCTCCTTTCTAGTGGTGTGTAAATAAAAGATAGCTAGTTAAATTAAAGCCAGCCTCTCGTTGTATGTCAGTGACTTGAGAACTTAGGTTAGCATGGTGGGTCTCAAACTTGAGTGTACAGTGTACATCAGAATCACCTGAAAAGTCTGTAAAAAAAACACGTTGCTGGACTCCACCCCTGAAGCTTCTGATTCAGTAGGTCTGCAGTGGGTACTGAGAATTTGCATCTCTTACCAGTTCTGAGGTGATGTTGATGTTTCTCATTAGAGGACCACATTTTGAGATCTACTGACTTAACTTTCACTCTCAAATCTCTGTTGGGATAATGAAGAGTGGACACAGCAGGAACCTGAAATTTTCTCTTTGAACCAAAGGACCTTAAGTCTCAGAGTTCCCGTTGTGGCTCAGCGGAAATGAATCTGACTAGGATCCATGAGGAAGCAGGTTTGATCCCTGGCCTTGCTCAGTGAGTTAAGGATCCCATGATCTTTGGTGCAGGTTGCAGACACAGCTCGGAGTCTCCCATTGCTGTGGCTGTGGCGTAGGTCGGCAACTGTCGCTCCAATTCGACCCCTAGCCTGGGAACCTCCATATGCCATGGGGTACGGTTCTAAAAAGACAAACAAACAAATAAAAAAACAACGAAAGGAATTTTAAGTCTCAAAACTTAATCCCAAGATTATTGCCTACCTTACTTTGTCAAGAACATCTATTTCACATGACTTACTTTTTAAGAATTAAGAATTGTACTCACCTAGACAACTCCCCCAACTTGTAATAATACCAGTTCTAGAGACCCCAGTCAGCTCAGTCACATGTATCTCTCTGTCTCCTCAGAGACCAAGTTTCTCCAATATGTTGGACACTTGTACAATCATTTGGTTTAAAAATAAAATTGCAGGAGTTCTGGTCATGGTGCAGTGGAAATGAATCTGACTAGGAACCATGAAGTTGTGGGTTCCATCCTTGGCTTCACTCAGTGGGTTAAGAATCTGGCGTTGCTGTGGCTGTGGTGTAGACTGGCAGCTGAAGCTCCAGTTAGACCCCTAGCCTGGGAACCTATATATGTCGCAAGTGCAGCCCGAAAAAGCAAAAAAAAAACCCCCAAAAAACACACAAAAAAAATTGCAAACTAAGCTTAAGCTATGTGTTAATATTCTTTAATGGGTGGATAAATATCACATTTCCTCACAATTCCCATCAGCTGCATTGTGATATAATTTCTTCAGGAGCAATTTCAAATGTCACCTTTTCATGAAAGCTTCCCCATTTCTCTTAGGCAGGAGGATGGCTTCCTTACAAGATCCACGCTGCACTTAAGGAACATGCTGTTGTTTATCACAGGGATTTACAGTACCTTCTACCACAGGTCTTTTACGCTTCAGTAGATTGAGAGCTGTTCAAGGAAGGGCCATTTGTTACATACTTGGCCAATTACAATGCTAAGTTTGTAATAGATACGTAATAAATGTTGCTAAATGAATGGGATTTTAAAAAGTTATTGTGAGGCAAACATTTATAAACAGCAGAAGAAGAGAACCACATCTATCAATAATACTACCCCATTCCCCTTTTGGACTAAAGGATAAACTCAGTAACAGATGCAGTTTATGAATCTTGTAGCTGTTTTGAAGTATAAAGATGAGCGAACTGGTGATGAATGAGTTGGTGTTAACTATTAAAAAGGTGACATTTATTATAAAAGTAATATGTTGGTTGTAGGAAATCTGGAAAATACAGGAAAGAAGGTAAAAATCAGCCCTAGTTCCACAGCCATATTCAATAACAAATGTATCCAGTTAAAACAAAAGTCCCTTTCCCTAAAAATTTAACAATGCTAATTATATAATTTACCAATTTCACATAGTAAGATCCTATCTAATATATTGTTCTCTTACTTGATTTTTCATTTAAGAGTCTATATTTTGATTACTCTGGGTGCTAATATCATAAAACTACATTTTATTTATTTGCTTATTGTCAGGATGAGTATTTTCATGTTTCTGTATAGTTTAAAACTATGGATTAATTTGAGAATGCACATGTTTTTACTACTAAAAATAATAATTATACTTTACATAAATTAATACATTTAATTCTCATAATAACGCAGTAGATACTATTTTCATTTTTGTCTTACCCACAAGGGAAAGAAAACACAGAAAGGCTAAATAATTTACTCTACTTATCCAAGTAGAAAAGGAGTACATCCAGAAATATAGTATGTCCCTTCACTTAAGTGTATAAATATTTCTTTCAGTAAAGTTTTATGATTTTTTTTCTCATAGGTTTGACACACTTCTCGTGATGTTTATTCCAAGGTGTTTTATGGGTTTTGTTGCCCATGTGAGTGAATATTTTCCGCTTTACTCTGCAGATTTGTTAATGCCAGCACGCAGAAAAGGAAGTCCCATTTACGTGTTGATCTTATATTTGGCCATCTGAAAGCATTCTTCTGTTCTCACACCTTTAAAATGTTTCACAAGTGTTACATTTTCGCTGTGATAACTGATAAGCCAAATGCAGAACATCACACTTGAGTATGTGTAAACACACAAACATGTGCACACATATGCGCACACACAGGACACACATACATACACAAGCACCCATGAGCAGGCACAGTTTGCTGCAGAGCACACAGAACCTCACCAAGCATCCAGGGTCTCAGACCTGCTGGCTCAGTTTCTATACGGCCTTGACATTTATCCCTCCAGCAATAGGGTCTCTGCCAACTCAGAGCCAGAGCAACATACCACTTGGCTCAGGTCATCCCTCACCCTTCAAGTCACCATGTCTGTGAAAACGGCAGGGTTTTCTTCATTTGAGTTCTCAGTGGCGCTTTTATTCATTTCAAATTCCACCAAGTCAAAGCCCTTTTTCTTTCTGCCTGCCTCTTGGATAGTCTAGTTTAAACAGCCTCAGGGAACCAGATCTTCTCATCACAGAGCCTGATTATTTCCAAGACAACCAGTGCTTGAGTGCTAACTTCCCCTCTCCTCGCTTGGAAACATAAAAACTCCATTCCAGCTGGGGTTAGGGAGAACTTAGACCATAATTTAGCTATCCTCCTGGGAAGGGGTAACACTTTCTCTTATTCCTAATTAATCAATCTAAAGGAGTGGGAACAAAACTTGCATTAATTTCTTACAGGGTATCCTAGTCTCATCCTATTCCTAGGTAACAGTGTATTTCAGGAATAGGATTAGAATTTTTTTTTTAATTACTTTTCAGCATCTATTACAAGAGCATATAGAATTTCTCTTCTTTTCTAGTTATACAAGGAATTAATACATATCACATTGTTTAACCATCTAACCACACTTTCATTCTTGTAAAAAGTCCTACTTGGTCATGATATATTATTCTTAGAAAATGTTGATAGTTTTGACTTATAATTTTCAAAAAAGTCTTCTGGTTTTTTAGAGATTTAGAAAAGGCTATTTTGGGCCTTTTTTGCTCAATTTTGTATTATGCTAGCCCTATAGAACAAATAAGGGAGTTTTATATTTAGTCTGTGCTCTGAAAGAATTCAAATAAAACATGAAAAAACAATCTGTTCTTTCAAGGTTTTGTAGAACTCACTCATAAAACAGTCTGGGACTGATGCCTTTTTTAAATGGTAGATTTTTTTAAATTATGTTTTCAATTTTTTTCCCTATGGCTATTTATTCAGTTTTATATCTTCTCTGATATTATTTTGATAATATATGTGTCCCAAACAATTATTTCCTCTAAATTTTTAAATTTATTGATGTATTAGATGTAAATCTCTCTTGATTTTCCAAGTATAATCTGTATCTTTGGCTATGTTTTAACTTTTATTTCCGCATTATTTCTCTCCCTCTCTATTGCCAGAATTACCAGAGGCTTATGAATTTTATTAGGCTTTTCAAGGAACTAATCATATTTAATCAATCTAGTCTGCCTTTGGGGGTTGTTTTCTATTTAACTTATTTTTTTTATCTTTTTAAATTCCTTCCTAATTTTTTTAAATTTTGTTTGTTTTTTTTTCCTATCATTGAGAGTTGAAAGCTTAATATGTTCATTTTCTGTCTTGTTTTCTAATAAATTCACTTAAGAATGTACATTTCTGCTGATGCTGTGGCTGCATGCCATACTGGAGAAAATTATAAAATCATTTTATCAGTAATTTTAGATGTGATTTTTCCTTTAATGCACAAATTACTTAGAAATGGTTTTAAATGTCTCAGAATGCCTTTATTTTATCGTCACATCTGTTTTTCAATGGATGATTTCAATTGTGCTCTTTAAATATCACAAACAGGCAGTAAGCCATACTCAGCATCTCATTGTTCCTGTAGCTGGGCAGCTCCCAGACATTGTTGATCCGCCCGCTGAACTGTTCCTTTATTGAACACAGACACTATCCAAAACCTTTCTTGGGGTTTTAACCAGCAAGCCTTTTAAAATTGAAGCAGCTGAATTCAATACAAGTTTAAAGTTGTTTCCTTCAGGAGTTAACTCATCTTTCTAAGCTTGAGATATTGAACAAGTAATGGTCCAACCTTATCCCTACCTTGTGGATATATTTTTCACCTAAACAATTTCAGATTTTGAGAAGAGACCCATTTTCCTGAATAATGAAGTTAATGGGATCCAGAACGTTGCTGCAGCTGTGGCATAGGTCACAAATGTGGCTCGGATTTGATCCCTGGCCCAGGAACACCATATGCCACATGACCAAAAAAATAATAAAGTAATGCTTGATACAGTAGAAAAACAAACAAAAGTGGGTACCTACTGTATAGCACAGAGAGCTGTACCCAGTATTCTGTGATAATCTATGTGGGAAAAGAATCTGAAAGAGAATGGATGTGTGTATCTGTATAACTGAATCACTTTGTTGGTTGTACATCAGAAATTAGCACAACACTATAAATCAACTATTACAACTTAAAAAAAAAAAAAAAGACTGGCCAGATCCGAAGCCTGCCTGGGGTTAACTCTATAACCCTGGGAGACATTTGGCAGGAAAGTGGTGCGGCTGTTAGATTGAGGTGAGGGCCAGTAAATATGAGAGCATAGAGACCAGTTCTAACCACCAACTTCCTCTCTCAGAATCTTGAATTTTCACCAGTCTTAATGAGCATAAAATGGCACTTCATTGTGTTATTTTGACTTTCTTTAATCCTCGTAGTAGGACTAAACATCTGTTTATATAGTTACCCTCTCTCTTTTAAAAATTGCTGCTCTCTTTATTTTCCTTTGGCTTGTTAATTCTTTTCTAATAATTTATGGTTTTATAAATATAACTATATTCTGGACTAACCCTTCGTTTTTTATTTTTTTGTTCAGTTGTTTTGAGATGTAATTGACATACAGCACTGTATGAGTTTAAAGTGTACAGCGTATGACTTAATATATTGTGAAATGGTTGCCACAATAAATTTAGTTAACATCTATCCTTCATATACATACAAAAAAAAGGGAAAGAAAAAGTTTTTTTTTTTCCTTGTGATGAGAACTTTTGGATTTATTTTCTTGGCAACTTTCAAATATACCACGTAGCAGGGTTAATATAGTCATCATGCTGTATATTACATATTGAATACTTATTTATTTTATGACTGGAAGATTGTATCTCTCACCACCTTTATCCAATTTCCCCATTCTCCTCCCCCTGCCTCTGGTAGCCACAAATCTTATCTTTCTTCCTAAGAGTTTTTTGTTTTGTTTTGTTTGATTCTACACGTAAGTGTCATCATACAATATTTTTCTTTCTGACTTTTCCCACTTATCTCAATGGTCTCAAGGCCCATCCATATCATCACAAATGACAGGATTTCCTTCTTTTGTACGGCCAAATAATATTCCCTTGTGTATTTATGTATATCACATTTTCTTTATCCATTCATCCATCCATGAACACTCAGGTTGTTTCCACGTCTTGGCTATTGTAAATAATGCTGTTATGAACATGGGGATACAGATTTTTTTTTTTTCACTTTTTAGGACCGTATTGTTGGTATATGGAAGTTCCCAGGCTAGGGGTCAAACTGGAGCTACAGCGGCCAGCCTACGCCACAGTCACAGCAATGCAGGATCCTTAACCTACTGAGAGAGGCCAGGGATTGAATCCGCAACCTCATGGTTCCTAGTCAGATTCATTTCTTCTGTGCCATGAGGGGAACTCCTGCAGATCTTTTTGAATTAGTGTTTTGTTTCCTTTGAATAAATACCCAGATGTGGGATTGCTGGATCATGTGGTAGTTAAAAAAATTTTTTTTGAATAACCCCCACTCTGTTTTCCATAGTGGTTATACCAATTTACATTCCTACCAACAGTGTACAAGAATTTCTTTTACTCCACATTCTTGCCAACACTTATTACCTCTTATTTTTTTAGTGATAGCCAAAATTTTAGTGCATTTTATAGCTCTCAGTTGGTGGCTTATCTTCATTTTGTAGTATCTTTTGTAGTAACAAGTTGTTAATGTTTGTCTAAGTAGCTTATTTTTTCTTTTTGAAGAAGGACATAAAATTGACTGAAGATGTTCTATCTTCTCCATTGCCTCCAATTCCTGAGAAAATGTTGAAAGGGGAAAATTGATGGTTCACTTTTCTGACTACAATAATAAATAATAGGCAATGTTAATAGGAAAAAACCCAGTCTGTTTTAACATTTTTATACTAAGAGCTTTAAAAAGCTGCTTAAATGTCAATTTGTGCTAAACGACAGGCTTTAAAAAAGAGGCTCACAAAATTAACTGTCATGGTTATAAATCCCAAGAAAAGGCCCAAACCTTAGGTCACATGAATGTCTGCCAGGACTGGGTAATTTTCACTTTAACCACTTTTAGCTGACAGGAGTAATTTGTATATGTCGAAACCTTATTATTTACAGGACAGGGTGGCTGAGTCATCTTGATAGTCAGAGCAAAGAGTTTAAGTGTGTTGTGGATCATCTTAATGCTGTAATATTAATGGGCAAGAGACATATAGAAGGTACAGAGTTGACAGCAATGGGTCTAAAACATTAATACTCGTGTGTCATCTACTTAGAAAGGAGATCTCTGGCCACCATGGTAACTGCTTTTGTATGAAAACTCATTACCACATAAGGATACAAAGTAGACAATAAAAAATAAAGATGCTGTTTTTTTACATTTCTGAAACAAAAGTGAACCCTTTCATACCAAAAAAAAAGTTTTCATGATTATATCTTATGGCCACATATCCTCACTACAAATTGTGTATTTAAATCTTGATAACAGGATACATGTGTTTCTAGTTGAATTATTGATTTTGAGAACTTGTTTATGATGTTTTAAACAATCGAAAGTAGTGGTTTTTGGCTATATTAACATTTTTATATCAATGTATATCATTGGAAAAAAACTCAAAATAATCAACTTCTGAACCAAAGTTAAGCGTTTTATTTCTCCAACCTTTTAAAAGTGACCTCCTGCAATCTCCTTCCCTCTTTCCAACCCTCCAGGGCAAGCTAAGTCCTTTGTCATGAGATGGACCCTTCTCATGGGGCTATTTTTTAATTGGCTTCACCACTAGGGGAGCCAACAGGCCAGGTGCACCTAGGGTTGGTCAGCTTCCTCCTGCGTTGTTTCTGGACGATGATCTGGCACCCAGTTCTTCTTGACCTTGACCCTACCTCTAGCTTCTAACTTATGAAATTAATCCAGTCCTTTGTCTGGGACACACCTTGGACTTGAAATTCAACTTTGGACTCTGTTGTTCTACAGGTAGTCCTTGTTTTCCCAACCCTGGCATCATCCCCAAGCCAGTTCTTCAACCTGTTCCAGACGGTGATAGCTGCAGTTTTAAATTATTATAAAGTTGTTCTTCTAATAATTTGTTCTTTTGAATTGGGAAAGTTGATGTGTTGATGAGAATGGGGAACAATTTTGGCTCCCTTTCATAGTCTGTCTCCTCTCCCTCCCTTCCTTCCCTCCCTCCCTTCCTCCTTCGCTTTCTTTTTGGAAGTTGTATATTTTCTCCTGCTCATTAGGTCTACGATGCAGGAAAGTTACTACCAGGTGAACAGTAGAACAGTAGCACACAGATTGCATTTTTATGATGTGAATATAGATTTGGTTCAATGAAAATATGAAGAGCCATCATTACACTCAAATCAGTCAATCTATTTATATGTTATCTACTTATACATATTTTCTTCTTTGCACAGCTGATATCCAGGAGACATGTATTGGTATGACTTTACTGGTTGTCTGCAGCCATCTTCTGTCATGATTAATTGATGTTGTACTGATTGTGAAATATTTTAAATATCATTCCTATATATGTATATTTACAACATTATACATCTATTCATCTCCGTGAAAATAATATGTCATGAACTCAGAATCATATAATTTTAGATTTTAGAGCTACATACTTACTCTGAACCACACCAAGAGAAACAAATGGTCATTGGCAACATGTGGAAACCAGAGAGTTTTGCAGCTTACTCAAGGAGACAGAGATAGTAAGAGATAGAATCAAGCCTATAACCCATATCTGCCATATCTCTAGTTTAAGGCCATTCTGCTTTCTCTCCACAACTTCCATTGAAGACCCAGGTTTAAAGAAAGATAAACATCTGTGTATATTTAGGTAAGTTGCCCTTTACCTTTTAATGAACCTCAATCATTTTTATTTTAAGCTTTGGTTTTTGTAACTGACCTTGGTATTTTAACAATGGCTAGCTAGCAACAGTGAATACAAATACTATAGTGTAGAATTTTCCCCTCTTTTCTCACCTTCTAGCACCTTCTCCTTGGCTTCTACCTTTTTAACATTCCTAAAATTCCCATTCTCTGGAAGATATCTTGCTGGCTAAATGTTCCCACAGACCTGCCTTGGTCATCCTTCTCTACTTGAATTCTTAAGCCTAATTTTTTTTTTTCCCATATGGAAACAGTAATGCTTTCTTCTTTTTCACATTCACTTCCATCTATGTTCTCTACTTTCTTTCCATTATATATTTACTTAAAAATGACATACTTAGTATGAGAGTCTCTAGTTCCATCCATGTTGCTGCAAATGGCACTTTTTTGTTCTTTTTTATGGCTAGTGGTATTCCATTGTGTATATGTACCACATTTTCTTAATGCATTCATCTGTCAGTGGACATTTAGGTTGTTTCTTGGTTATTGTGAATAGTGCTGCAATGAACATGTGGGTGCATGTATGTTTTTCAAGGAAAGTTTTGTTCAGATATATGCCCAAGAGTGGGATAGCTGGGTCATGTGGTAGTTCTGTAGTTACTTTTCTGAGGTACCTCTGTACTGTTTTCCATTGTGGTTGTACCAGTTTACATTCCCACCAACAGTGTAGGAATGTTCCCTTTTCTCCACATCCTCTCCAGCGTTTGTTATTTGTTGACTTATTATGGCCATTCTGCCTGGTGTGAGGTGGTACTTCACAGTAGTTTTTATTTGCATTTCTCTAATAATCAGTGATATAGAGCATTTTTTCATATTTTTGTTGGCCATCTGTATATCTTCTTTGGAGAAATGTCTGTTCAGGTCTTTTGCCTGCTTTTCAATTTTTTTTTTTGCTGTTGAATTGTATAAGTTTGTTTATTTTAGTGATTAAGCACTTGTCAGTTGCATCATTCGAAACTATTTTCTCCCATTCCATACGTTGTCTTTTTGTTTTTCTTATGGTTTCCTTTGCTGTGCAAAAGCCTGTCAGTTTGACTAGGTCCCATTTGTTTATTTTTGCTTTTATTTCTGTTGCCTTGGGAGACTGACCTAAGAAAATATTTGTAAGGTTGATGTCAGAGAATATTTTGCCTCTGTTTTCTTCGAGAAGTTTGATGATGTCTTGTCTTACATTTAAGTGTTTAAGCCATTTTGAGTTTATTTTTGTGCATGGTGTGAGGGTGTGTTCCAGTTTCATTGAAAGAGAAAGGCAAATACCATATGATATCACATATCTGGAATCTAATATACAGCACAAATGAATGTTTCTACAGAAAGGAAACTCATCGACTTGGAGAACAGACTTGTGGTTGACAAGTGGGGGGGGAGGAGAGTAGATGGACAGGGAGTCTGCAATAATAGAGTCAAACTGCTGCATTTGGAGTAGATAAGCAGTGATATCCTGCTGTGTAACATAGGGAACTATATCCAGTCACTTGTGATGGAACATGATGGAGGATAATGTGAGGAAAAGAATATATATCTGTGTATATATATATATATATATATATATATATATACACACACACACACATATATATATATATATACATATATATGTGTATATATATATATACATATATATATGTATATATACACATATACATATGACTGGGTCTCTTTGCTGTACAGTAGAAATTGACAGAATACTGTAAATCAACTATAATGTAAAAATAAAAATCATAAGGTAAAAAAGACACTGTGGCATAGGTAAAAGAATAGACAAAACAGAAAAAAAATAACATGATGGTTAAATTGGCATATTTAACATTTCCTTTATTAATGCCCCTCTCCTAAATGTCTGTAGTCTGTTTTTGCCATAGATTAATTTTGAAAGACATTTGAGATGCAATATTGCAGTTTGTCCCAGGTGTAACTTTTAAAACTACATTTAAGGAAATATAAGAGTTCAGTAAGAAGTGTTTCTTTTCTTCTTCTTGTTCTTCCTTTTTTTTTTTTGTACTTTTAGGGCTGCACCCATAGCATATGGAGGTTCCCAGGCTAGGGGTCTAATCAGAGCTGCAGCCACTGGCCTACACCACAGCCACAGACACAGCAACTTGGGATCCGAGCCTCATCTGCGACCTACACCACAGCTCATGGCAGTGCAGGATCCTTAACCCACTGAGCGAGGCCAGGGATCAAACCCACAACCTCATGGTTCCTAGTCAGAGTTGTCCACTGCACCACAACGGGAACTCCAAGAAGTGTTTCTGCATGTATATTTCCCAGTCTGATAATTGAACTGATTTTCTACTTAACAGCAGATTCCAGAAGCCCTAAAATCTTTTAGTTATGAATGGAAGATTTTCATCTTGAAAAATCTTATGATTTAACTCAATTTTGGCACTCTTCCTGTCAGTCTTCTGTAGTCCTAAATCACTATGAAAGTGTTTGTAAAGAAGCACATTTTCCTCCTTTTCCTTTTGGAAGATAGAAGATGAGCAATTTTAAGTTATTAGCAACATAGGGAGGGATATATCTTAGGGAAGAACCTGCCAGGGCTGTAAAAATCTTACTAAATTCTATGTGTTAGGAGGGTTCTACCACTGAGAAAGATGAAGACTAACCTTACCTCAAGGAAGGTAGGGCTATCTAACTTTGCTTCTGAATATAATTAAACAAGTTTAGTAACAATTTTAATGATGTTGTGAATCCATTTGGGGCTATAGAGCTGTGGTTATAAAGATGTGTTTATTGATCTGGCATTTAAATTCTTATATCTTCGTAAATTCTGGGCCGTATGAGAGAAGTAGAGGACATGCTTCTTGTACTTAAGGATACTGTTTCTAGTTTTGCAGAGAGTTACTTTGAACTTACTTAAATTCCTAACATAAACATATAAATGCTGGAATTTTCTTGTGGCTCAGAGGGTTAAGGATCTGGCATTGTCACTGCTGTGGCTCAGGTCACTGATGTGGTGTGGGTTCAATCCCTGGCCTGAGAATGCCCCCCTCCCCAAATTATATATGCATACACACGCACACAAATACATACAAAATCATCATATCAACATCTTAAGTGCCTGCTGAATGTGAGATAATACAATGTCAGCCTAGATCATAATTTTTGCCTTTTCCTATCTTTGTGATAGCAAATGTTTATTAAGCACCAATGTATTTTCAGTTACTATTTCTTATGGGTTGAATTGGGCATCCTCCACACACGTCTTGAAATCCTGACCCCCAGGATCTCAAAATGTGACCATTTTTTTTTGTGTGTGTGTGTGTGAAATAGGGTAGTTGCATATGAAATTAGCTAAGACGAGTTTATACTGGAGTAAGGTGGGCCCTTAATCCAGTAGGACTGTTGTCCTTATAAGAAGAGGAGAGAAAGATTCAGGGAGAAGATGGTTGTGTGATGACAGAGGCATGGAGTGACATATCTATAAGCAAAGGAACACTGAGGACTGTCAGCCAACACTAGAAGTTAGAAGAGGCAAGATGGATTCTCCCTCATTGGTTTTGAGGGGAACATGGTCCTACAAAACCCTTAATTTTGGACTTCTAACCTCCACTGTGAGACAATACATTTCTCTTATTTTAAGCACCTCGTTTGTGGTCCTTCCATATGAGTTAGATAATATTGCTGTCCTCATTTTACAGACTAGGAAATGGAGTTATTTGCTCAAAATTATGTAGTTGGTAAAGGAACAAGAGTAGAGCTTGGATTTGAAGCAAGGCTGTTTAATAACTGTTATCCTTAACTATTACCCTCAATGCCTCCCACAGATGCAAGAGCTGACATTCTTTCCCAGTGCCAGTTAGCAAAAGGTCATCAGCTAGCCTGCACCTGCTAATGACATGGAGTTGTTCATTGTGCAAGCTATTCCAGTGCAGCATTGCAATATATGAGCCTAACCTCCCCACTCAAGCTATGAACTTTTAGGGCAAGGAGTTTTTCTTTACTATTCCATGGGAATTGATTTTTCCCTCTAATAACCATATAAAATATGTTAAAATAATTTATAGAAATAAACATTTCAAGAAAAAAGTCTGCTTATGTGGAGATTTTGTTATTTCTAGAAACAGATAGCTTCATTTTAAAGGATATAGCTGGTCAATTCTGTTTTTTAGAAAATCCTCCTCAGTAGATATCCAAACATAATTTGGCACATTCTTCATAAGCTGGTGGAGCCTCCATGTTGCTCCCTAAGAAAGAATGTGGTCTGACTCTGCCCTTCACCCAGATCCACCATTTCTTTTTTTTTTTCCTCTTTTTTTTTTTAGGGCTGCACCAGTGCCATATAGAGGTTCCCAGGCTAGGGGTCAAGTTGGCGTTGTAGCTGCCAGCCTATGCCACAGTCACAGCAACACAGGATCTGAGCTGCATCTGCGACCGCACCACAGCTCATGGCAGTACCGGATCCCTAACCCACTGAGCAGGTTAGGGATTGAACCTACAACACCATGGTTACTAGTCTGATTCATTTCCGCTGCACCACAACAGGAACTCCCAGGCCCACCATTTCTAATGTTTTTCTACCTCTGTAAAGTTCTGTGTTCTCCGCTTAGTTCTCAAATTCTTGGACATACTTCAAGGACCACATGAGGTTCAACTCCCTCCATTCAGCCTTCTCCAGCCTTCTCCATTCTTCTCAGCCCAGGGCTTCCCCTGCCTTGATGCCTGTAGTGGGTTAAATTATGTATCCTTAGAATGCAAATCTAAGTCCTAAACCTGGATCTGTGAATGTGACCTTATTTGGGCATAGGGTCTTAAAGACTTAATTAAGGTAAGGACCTTGAGAAGGGATCATACTAGATTTGGGTAGACCTTAAATCCAAGTATTCTCATAACTGACAGAAAAGGAGAGGATCCAGAGACACACAAACACAGAGAAGAGACACAGAGGGAAAGGCCATATGAAGAAGAAGATGGAAATTGGACAATAGCCACAAGTTAAACCAAAGAATACCAAGGATGGCCAGCAGCCACCAAAAAAACAGAAGCAACGGAAAAGATTCTCCCTTGGAACCTCCAGAAAAAACCAACGCTGCAATCACTTTGATTTCAGACTCTGGCCTCCAGAACTAAGAATAAATTTCAGTTGTTTTAAGCCACCAAGTTTGTGGAAATTTGTTACCAAGGTTGTCACTGTGGTACTTAAGCAGTCACAGTAACAAGAGGAAAGGCCACAATTTATTTTAGGTATCCTCAATTATTTTGATGCTGTGGCACCACTGTTTACAAAACCATTTATCAAGCATTTGTGAATTCTAGTATAAGAATGTTAAAGCAGCTCACGTTGCAAATTCATCTTGACTGGAAATAATGGCAATGTTATTTTTCTTTGTTAATGCTGCAACAGAGAACAGGCATATGATGTATTACATCCTCGTTCTAAGTAAGATTATTTTACTTTTCATTTTTTGGCTGCACCTGTGGCATATGGAAGTTCCCAGGCCAGGGATCCAATCCATGCCACAGCAGTGACCTGAACCACAGCAGTGACAATGCTGGATCCTTAACCCACTGAGACACAAGGGAACTACCTAAGTAAAATTATTTTAGGCTTAAAGAACTGAGTAAATGGAGCCATACTTTTTATATACTTTGAAGTATTGAACTTGAGATATTTTTCAGTAGAAAACTGGGGAAGAGTGATGTTACTTTCTACATTAAAAATTCTTTTGCGCTTTTTAATCTTAAAAACAGTGTATGAGAAAGTTCTTGTTAAATAGTCAAATGATATAGAAGCTTGTGGAGTAACAAATGAAAAACTGAAACTTTGTTTTTATGAGTATGTTCTTTTTATCTATTATGGATACAAACACTGGCCTGTTATTTTTTAATATTTTCTGCTACTCTGTCCTCCCTCTCCCCTTTTAAAACTTTCTTTGTGATACCTTTTACCATGTTTATGTTTTTGTGTAGTCCAACTGACTTTTTCTCTGCAGTTTCTGGGTTTTGTGTCTTGCTTAGTGAGACCCTTCCCATCCAAAGATTTTAAATCTTTTTGCATTTTTTTCAAATTCTTTTAATTTTATGTTTGGTGCAGAGAAGGAATTGAATTCTCCCCAACTCTAAGGTATAGTTATTTGTCATATTGTGTTTAGAAAAGGCCCTAATTTCCATATAGATATTAAACATCAACCTCACCAAATATTTCATTACGGAAATGGAATACCATAGAGTTATCTAAAGGGCGGTTTCTGAACTCTCTAGTCTCTTTGACTGATCTGCGTTTATGTGGCTCACTGCCAACAAATTCAACTCTTTATTATTTGGGGCTTCTTAGTATATTTGAATAAATGTTAGGGTAGTTTCTCTTTTATCCTCTTTGTTTTCAAACATTTCCGGATGTAACCAAGTATTTTTTTCTTTTAGATGAACTTTAGAATGAGCTTGTTAAATTACATACACAACAAAAATCCTGTTGGGATTTTGAATAAAATTTCATGAATTAAACTGATAGCAGTTCATTTGGAGAAAACCATTAAGAACAAGATGGACCTCTGTATTTATTCAAATATAATTTTATGTCCTTCAGTTGAGTTTTGTAGTTTTCTTTTTATACTTTTTGAACATTTTTATAGGTATCTTCCTATATTTTTATACTTCTTTTGTGTTATAAATTGTAGCTTTTATACTATATTAAAATAATTGCTTATTACAAGTATATCTCATGTTATAGATGGTTTTAATGCTTATATCTGCCTATGTTATTAAACCCTTTAAAAAACTAACAGTTTTTTCAATTGGTTTCTATTGATTTTCTTGCCAAGCAACAATATTTCTTTGTAAATAATGAGTTGGATCATTTTTCTATTATCTCATTGATTTAATTATCTAATTGTGTTGGGCATGATCTCAGGTACATGGTTGAATAGTCCTGGTAAGAGTGGACATTTTTGTCCTATTCGTGACATCAAGTGGAATTATTTCCACTGTATTCACAGTGGGTATTATATTTGTTGTCTGTTTTTGGTAGATATCCTTTATGAATTAAGAAAATTTCCTACTTGAAAAGATTCCTCGCTTGATAAGATTTTATTTTAAATTATTTTTAGTCAAAAGGTGGTGTGGAACTTTACCAGATAGTCTTGGGCTGTATAATCTATGACTCCTTTTTTTTTTTTTAATCTGTTCTTATAGTGAATCACATTGATGGATTTATTAGTGTTAAATTATCCTTGCATTACTGGTATAAACTCTCCTTTGTCAGCATATTAGTTGTTTTTAGTTGCAAGGAACAAAATCCACTCATGCTAAGTTAAACACAAAAGCACAAAAGCGATTTATAGAAAGCAATCAGAGAACTCATGGAATCTTTGGGAAGTCAAAGGAATTACGCTTATAGGCTAGAGTCCAGGACAAAGCCCCACATTATGTCATAGAACTGGCCCAGCAGAGCTACACTGCAGAAACAGCAGAACACAGATATCGTGATTTTTATCACCTAAGCTGGTCAGCAGATACTCCCTCTGGCCCCAGCATCTTTGTGCTTGGATGTAGCCTCTGTTGCCCAACCAGTGGATTCTGAGCGGTCCCTGCTTTTCATGTCAGTTGCTTCTAACTCAAAGTCTGGAGTGGTGGTATCAGATGGGCAAAGCCCAAGTCACGTTCCTTTCACTTTAGCTTTGAGGGAAATGGGGAAAGAAAATATGTTGGCATGGGAGTCATCTTTGATGGGAGATTGGGAATTCCCTGGAAAAAGGACAGACTGTCAGATACAAGTAGCCCAGAAGAATGACTAAATGTCCCTGATAGTTCTGATGTGTTCTAATGTGTTAAAAATAAACTGTTGGTTTCTGTTAGGTAATATTTTATTTAGGATTGTTACATCAATGCTTTTAAATGAGATTATCTGTAGCATTCTACTTTTGAGCCATCCTTATTTATTTTTATATGAAGTTAGGTTAGGCTATTCTTATAGAATGATATGTGAAGATTTTCATGTTTTCTATGCTCTGAAAGAGTTTATATAACAGTAATTACCTACCTTTTATAGGTTTAGTAAAATTTATAAAACCATCTGGGACTAGAGCCTATTTTTAGGATAGAGCTTTGAAAACTCTTGCAATTATTTTTTTTATAGTTATTGCTACATTTACACTTTTTTACTTCTTTCTAGTTCAACTTTGTAATCTACATATTTTTCCCCTTTTTTTTTCTTTTTTGGCATCCCTGTGGCATATGGAAATTCCCGGGCCAGGGGTCAGATCAGAGCTGCAGTTGCGACCTACACCTCAGCTGCAACAATGATGGATACTTTAACCTATTGTGCAGGGCTGGGAATCTAACCTGCATCCTGGCACTTCAGGAACACTACCAATCCCACTGCACCACAGTGGGAACTCTGATAATCTATATTTTTAAGAGAAAACAACTTAATCTATATTTTTAAAGTAATTGTTATTAGGAAGTATTGTTTTAAAGTATAAACAATCTCTGTATTTGTAGATATATCTCTTCTGATTATGAATGGTGTTTATGTTTACTCATTTATTCTAAACAAAAGATTCAAAGCTGTTATCTATTTTCTGGGACTTTTCAAAGTACTTATTTTGATTTTATTGATCAGTTTTACTCCTTTATATTTTCTATTTAATTCTTTTTAGTTTAATCTTTATAAAGTCCCTTGTCTTCTTTCTCTGGAGTTATTTTATTATTGTTTTTCTAGCTACTTGTTCTGAGAAATTAACTTATTTATTCCTTAAAATTGTAAATTATATCAAGCAAATAATTTCAGAGGATATGTCTGTATTCTTCATACAACTTAGACACATCTTAATATTTTGCCAAATTTGCTTCCGATACTTTTTTTAAGAAATAAAATTTTTCAGCTATTAAGTCCTTTGTATACTTTATGAGAGAAAACTATCCTAAACTACATATTTATCATGCTCTTCTGTTTACTACATTTTAAACTTTATATAATTGGATCAGATTGTGTGTATCTTTCTGAAAACTGGTTTTGCTAAACACATTGTTTAACTAAGATTTATCTATCAAAGTAAACGTATCTCTAGTTTATAAATTTTAGCTACTATATAGCTTCTTTGATGAATGAGTAAACAATTTTTTATAATATGTTGCCGAATTTGAGGAAAAAATGCTCTGCAGTGATCTACAATAATACTAAAAGGAGCAGAAGAATGACTGTAGAAAGAGATATTAGAGTTCAAATATTGCTGTGAGATTGTATTTAGAACTTCAATTGGAATAATGTTTGGAAATTGACTAATATATTTTGCTGTTTCTCTGACAAAAGACTCAGAATTTTTGTGGGATCCAAATGGAAACCACTTAGATAATGTAATTAATGTTATTAAAGTTTATCACTTAATGGTTACATATTCTGTAAATCATGTTTTTCAGTTTAAAATTAGAAAAATAAAAATAATTTCAAAAAGGTTGGATATTTTGAGGTTAGGGGTGACCTAAAATGATACTGGTAAGTCCACTCAACTTTTGTCCTTTCAGTGTATGATGAATACCAGATTTTCCTCTACCTACGTTCATATTACCTAGATTTTCCTTTTGTTTTTTTCCTCTCTCTCTCTCTCTCTCATCTGTTACATTCTACCTTAACTGAATATAGGATAGAACTAAAATATAGGGTGGCTTGATGTTCCCTTTTCTAAATTTTAATACAGAATATGTCTATTTTTCTCTTTAGTATAAAAATTGCTTTTTGATGGATTTTTACTTAGGTCAGAAACCTCAATTTAAAAATGTGTGTGTGTGGGGGTCCTTCTCATCTGATTTAAGGATTTTAAACTAAAATAAATACCCTGAAATTGGTAGCTTTCTGTACTGTTTACAGAAGCCCCGTTTTTCAAGGCTGACCTAAGCTAGATGACTTGTCTGCATCCTGGCATCAAATCTTTCATTAAAAGCATGCTGCAGTATCTCCACATCAAAATTTCACACATATTTTAAGATTTTAAAACAACTCTTTGTCCTTAGGATTATTAAGAATGGATTATCTTTTTTTTTTGAACTTCAGTCATGTTATTGTAGACCTTAAAAAAAAAAGGTATCAGCTCTATGCTGCTAAAACTGGAAGAGTATGAAAAAATGGTTGACACACAGAGAATGACCTATAGTGTTTTGAAATGTATTAAAATATATTTCACATTTGAAAACAAAATCTCAAAGAAAAAGTTAGTTTCTGAGAGAGAGGGTCAAAGAATTTGAAGCGAATCTCTGCCATTCATGACTGTTCCTCTGGGGAGACGCCGGTGTGTGAGAGGGTGGAGAGGAGGCTTCTACCTACTGTCTTTCTTGGCAGCAGACTAGACTTGGGAAAACTCAGGAAGGTAGCCTGAAGTTTCTACTCACTTCTTTGGGACTTAAATCATAGCATTGAAGTAAACTGCTGACACTTTTTAAGTTATGTGTGTATTGAGGGTTTACTCTGTGTCAGGCAGCCCTTCTGCTACTTTCTGGGTAAATTGAATAGATATAGGCCCTGTCCCTAAAGGGACTTCCTGTCTGAGCCATTAATTTGTTTGGGTACAGCAGGAGTTTATTTTTTTCAGAGCGGCACTTCACTTGCGGCATATGGAAGTTCGCAGGCCAGGAGTCGAATTGGAGCTACACCTGCTGGCCTATACCACAGCCACAGCAATGTGGGATCTAAGTTGTCTGTGACCTACACCACCTGTCATGGCAACGCTGGATCCTTAACCACCCAGCGAGGCCAGGGATCAAACCCTCAACCTTATGGTTACTCATTGGGTTTGTTACCGCTGAGCCACAATAAGAACTCCGTGTTCTCTGTCTTTAGTGGCCTTTCAGAGACAAACTCAATGAGCATGACCCAGTTAACAGCTGTGAGACAGAGTCAGCTGGGAAGGTGCATGACATGGGCTCTTCCCGCACCTGAGCATCAGACAGATGCTGGAAGGCAGCTGCATGTTGGAGAAGATTATCTTGGATCCAGAGGTTTTCTAGTAAAAATGTTGATATCTATGTCAGTATTCAAAGTCTTCTTATTATCATATAGGTATTATCGTGAGAAACAAGGAATGAGAGGCTATGTTGTGCAGTGGTTAAGAGCACAGATTATAGAGCCACACTACCTGGATTTGAATCTTGAATTCTCCAGCCTCGTGACCTTAGGCAAGTCACTAACTTCTGCATGTTTCAGTTTCTCTGTCTCTAAAACAGAATTAATTAGGAGGGTATCCAACATGCTTTGAATCTGTTTGGCTCCTGAATTAAGACAGAAAGGCAAACTCTAGCATCTACCTCATGGGGCTATGGTGTGAAGTAAACAGGTTAATTGCACATATGATATTATTTACACCGAGAACATATTAAGAGCTATGCGAGTGTTTGCTGTTATTCTTAGGCACTGCGTTTTACTCACTAGATGAGGATCTCTCATTACTTTTTTTTTCCTTTTTGCTTTTTTAGGGCTGTACCCATGGCATATGGAGTTTCCCAGGCTCGGGGTCGAATCAGAGCTACAGCTGCCAGCCTACACCACAGCCACAGCAACGCAGGATCTGTGCCATGTCTACGACCTACACCACAGCTCACAGAAACCCAGATCCTTAACCCACTAAGTGAGGCCAGGGTTTGAACCCTCAACCTCATAGTTCCCAGTTGGATTCATTTTCCCTTCACCACAAAGAGAACTCCAGGATCTCTAATTACTAAGGACGGTTTGTTACTGTTACCCTATGTATATTGTCCAGTTTATTTGGAGAAGGGAGGGGTGAGGAGATGGAACTTTGTGACTCCTTTGCCTTTAGGGTTATTTTTTCTGTTGTGACAGTGGGTTGTGTGAACTGGAATCCTCAAGGTGAAATGATAGTCATGCCTCATCCTTCAGTATTTTTGAGTGTTCTGGTTCATAATCCCTAGCTGTCCAGCTTGTTGGCCGGGGTTCTGACTCCCCAGCATGGCCCAGCCTTTTGATCTCCTAGATGTCTTATTTCCTTCATCTGGTTTCTTCTACAGCAGAGATCTTCAACCTGGGAGCATGTACCCTTAAGGCATTTACTTGAGGTAAGAGGAGCCTGTGAAAACTTCTTGCATTGAATATGGACTTCTATGGATTTGTGCATGGATGCATTTCTTTTTAATTGAAGTATATTCGATTTACAGTGTTTTCTTAATTTCTGCTGTATAGCAAAGCAACTCAATTACATACATGTGCACATTCTTTTTTATGTTCTTTTCCATTATGGTTTATCCCAGGGTATTGAATATAGTTCCCTGTGCTATATCATAGGACCTTGTTGTTTATCCATTCTGTATGTAATAGTTTGCATCTATTAACCTCAAACTCCCAATCCATCCTTCCCCCACCCCCCCATTTCTCTTTTTTCAAGGTGGAGAGTCTACATTTTATTAAATTCTCAGAAGGATTTCTAACTATGAAAAGCAGTCCAGTTTTATAATCTGTTCATTTTTAACCTCTTGTGTATATGGTAAGTAAGCTGCCTCAAGTTCTTTTTTAGAAGGATACATGATAAAAAATATATAATCATAACTTACTTGAAGGATTCATCATTAATCCCTTGTGTCAGACAGACTAATGTTGTGCTAAGAGTTGCATTAACCATCTCTGCTGAACATTAAATATAAATTCCCCACTCATTTTCAGGAATGTTTAAAGTGATTGTGATCCAAGATGGTATCGATCTGTAAGCATCTCTGGTCTGCCTAATGGGTGAAGGATTTTGAAGTTTTGCTTGAGGGAAATGGCAGAAAAAGATAGAAGAGAGAGCCTAGGAAGATGACATAGATTTTGAAGGAGGGAGTGATATTGCTTCTGAAACAAAAGTCACGGTGGAGGTAGAGACAGGGATATTCTACTGTGGATACCAGGTGAGATGAAGGACTATACAAGTTGTGGCTCAATATTTTCAGGAGCAAAAGAAGGAAAGGGAAGCTTTCAAGTCATCTGTGTGAAAAAGGCAGGAACTGGGTTTAGTTCAGATATAAATGCCCCATCAAGGTGAGAGGACTCAGTCAAAGAGAAACAAAAAAAGTGGGCCAGCCAATTCAACTGTTTGACAAACTTCTATGAGCATTACCATGCTGCGGTTCTGTGTAGGCACTATCTCAGAGAAGATGTAGTCCCTTTCCTGTGGGTGTCACCATTAACAGGAAAAGAAACAAAAGAAAGTGAAACACCAGCATGATCACATGACAGTCTTAAACAATGTTTGTTAGACTTAGGAGGAGAGGAAGTTAATTTCTACGCAGATTCAGGTTGACTAAGGACCTTATGGCAATTCAGGGCAATAATGAGCTTATGAACACACCATCTACCATAGCAAAGGACATGTAGGGTTAAGAGGAAGCACTCCTCCTGTGTGGAGGGGTGGAATAGGTGTCCAGAAAAGTGGTGCCACCTTGCAGGGGGTCACCAGGTTAGAAATCTGCTAAGTGATAAGAGGCCCCACAGTTAAGCCCTGATGGTGGGTCACTGAGACAGTGTGTAGGGACATACATGAGCGAAAAGTGTTCCAAAGATGTAATAAGGGCTTACACATGTCATAATAGGATCTAAACAGATAGGATGTGCAAAGGGGTTGTGGGAGTTGGCTTCCCCACAAATCTAAGAAAGACCAGAACATGTAAGGTCTTGCTCACCCTTGAAAGTCTCTAAATATAGGAATACTGATTCTAGAATCATCTCCATTTATATGGGCTCGTCTTTTTGAGACAGTTGTTTCTGAGCTGCCTTACTATGAAGATTCATTATCTTTTCGTAGTTCTTCTTTTCTTTGGCCTGTTATCTACAGCAGGTAAGACTTTAGCAATAATAAGGGAAGAGCTGACACAAATGAGAAGTCATTGTAGTGACCCAGCAACCGTTCATGACCAATGGTACTTTGTAAGGGTTCAAGGAATATTTTGAATGGTTGAATCATTTCTTTACAAATAACCTCTTGGGAATAGGATAGGATTGGGAGAATTCCAGGATTCCCTTTCTTTTTCATACCCAACTTCTTATCTCAGCTATGAAGTAGAAACTCAGACCATTTCCAAGGGGAAGTTTTACAAATAATGATTTTGAGATCCTAAATCCCAGGTCCTTAAAATCCCAGCACACCAAGCAAATTTCCCTTCCATTCCTCTGTTTCTCTGCCTACTATAAGGAAGGTACAAGGAGTGTCTTTTTCACAGACTTTATCGTGACCCTTAAGTGTGTTAATCTAAATAAAGGGCCTTTAGGAAGTACTTGGCAAATAGTGCTCAAGCAATGTTAACTACTATTATTATCATTATTATAATTTTTCTTCTTTATTTATCCCCATTAGTAATTTTTCCTTTCAGTTCAGGATATCCTCAATCAGAACAAGCTCAGAAAAAAAAAACAAACCTGTGAAGTTATTAGAGTTTGTCTTTAGAACTCAGGTGCTAAAGTGAAATGATAAGGCCCTGATAAATTTAAGAATGGAAAGGAAGAGCTCTGGGAGAGAGATACTATCAGGAAGATAAAAACATTGATGGTGCAAAGGTGAGAAGAGGGCAGGAGAATCAGTGTTGGCACTGGGGTTAGGCTGAGTGACTTAGAAAGCTCTGGGGCCATTAATAGAAATGTGAATTCAGGGAAAGAGAGCTGGTTTAGGGATGAAGCAAGTTAAAATGATTTTAGAAATGGTTACTTTGAAGTAGCAGTAAGACTTGCAAGTGGAAATAATCTAGTAGATAAGTGGAGATAGGAAACTAGAAGAAAGCTTGTGGCTGAAGATAAATATTGTGAGACCTTCCAAATAGTATGATGGTTGAAGTTGTGTGAATAGATTACTTCTTTCAGGGTAATTTTCTCTCTCCCCTCCTTCTTTCTCTCAGGCATGTTATATTCTGAGCATGGTAATGACAGACACTGTGTATTAGTGGAGGACAAAAGCAACACAGGAAACTATCATTCTGTCTTTTTTAACCTCCTCACCCCATCCTCCTCCTTCCCACTCTTCTCCCTTCACCTATCTCTTTCTCTCTCTCTCTCTTTTTTTTTTTTTCCTGGTCCTGAACATATAAGGAAATGTTTTGCATACAGTAAGTTTTTTCTAGCTAAATCATTAAGAAGATGACTCAGGCAGAGGAAAATCAGTTTAGTAAAAAGTAATTTGGAACAGCAATGATATTGGGTTCCAAAATGGTCCCTAGGAGGCAGCTGAAAGTGGAGGAGAGAGGGAGTCTTTGATGTGGGTTTCACTGAGGAATGGAATGGTACCTCCTGAGAAATTGCACCTGTGCCTTAGGTTGCTTTTCTCACCTGCTCGGAGTGGCAGGACATCCAGCATGGTGTGATCTTCTAGAAGGTCTAAAGTTGGCCTTTCTCCTAGGATCTTCCCAAATGCTGGCCTTATTCAGTCTAAGGGGAGGGTGGTCAGTCTTCTACACCAAGTCAGGGGCATCTGGAGTCTCTGTAAACTCCCTTTAACATGTATTTTTAAAACATGATTAAAAACTGTCTTGCTCCCATGGGCCATTGTCACCGATGATTCCACAAGTCTTTATATTTGAAGTCTCTTCTAGAACTCTGTGAAATATCTACCAATAAATATAGTCTTCTGTTTTTCCTTACGTGTCTATTTATATATCTGCTTATTTTTAGGAACTGAAAATGCTCATGTCGCCACTAGCTTTCTGGAGTGTAAAAATCAAACATTGTGTGAATCTTCAAATGAAAAAGAAGACTGCTCTCATTCTAAGAAGGAGGTTGGATTGTGTGTCTTGCGACTTGGAAGACAGACAAAGCAAACAGTCTTGAAGAAATAGAAAATTAGGAAGACATGATCAATTCCCTTATTAAAAAATAAAGTCAGTCTTCCTTTCTCTCTTTCTCTAGGGTGACACATTTATTGACAGTTTAGACAAAAGCTTATCAAGGAACTACAGTGAGAGCCAACATTTCTCCTTCAGTTCCAACAGATCAGAAGATACAGATTAACAGGAGTCCCGCTGTGGCACAGTGGGTTAAGAATGTGACTGCAGTGGCTCAGGTTGCTGCAGAGGCTCAGGTCTGATCGCATGGCCCGGTGCAGTGGGTTAAGGATGCAGTGCCTTGGATTCAATCCCCTGGCCTGGAACTTCCATGTGCCATGGGTATGCCGTTCTGTCTGAGTTGGGAGAAAAGGTTGGGAGAGCGAGAGGTGTGAAAGATCTGAAGGGGCATCTATAGTGTGTATATGAGATACAGAAAGGGCAGGTGGGAGTGGATATTACTAAATTTTACTGTAGATGACAAAGTCTTCCCTTCCTACTTCACAGATTTTGGTAAGGTCTTCAGTTGCCCCCCCCCTTTTTTTTTAACTCTTTAGGGTCACATCTTTAGCATATGGAAGTTCCCAGACTAGGGGAAGAACTGGAGCTTCGGCTGACAGCCTATGCCACAGTCACAGCCATGCCAGATCTGAGCTGCATCTGTGACCTACACCAGAGCTCATGGCAAGACTACCAGATCCTTAACCCACTGAGCAAGGCCTGGGATCGAACCCATGTCCTCATAGATACTAGTTGGGTTCATTTCCAATGAGCCACAGTGGGAACTCCCTTCAGCTGATTTTAAATAATTATTTTTGCCTCAAAAGTCTTTGATTGTAATTAACATGTTAGTGTTTGTAGCTTAACCTGTGATTCCATTCCCCGACTTTTTGTGCCAAATACCCAAACACTCCTCGGACCTTGTGAAGTGTTCTTTGAGCCTGGGATTCCTTCCCATTGTCTCTGGTGCCTCTGATGACCATACTGTCCAAAGCAAATAGAATTCTCTGCTTTGTGAGCCAGACAGAGCTGGCCTCCCCCAGTACATTATCCACCAATGTTCACTGATTCCACAACACCAGCTTCTCTCTGAGCTTGTTCTCTTTGCTTTTTAGAAAAGAACATGATTGAACATATCCAATTTGGGTAAAAAAGACTGCCTACCTACGCAGAAATGTCTGCACTTTAAATAGAAAACTTAGTGCTTGTAGGTGTATTTCAGACAATGTAACTAAAGTGAATTTCAGTCACATATAGGTCTATCTACCAGGGTTCTGGTTGGAAACAAATGAGACATTCAAGGAGGTTCCCAAAGGTTTGGGTGGGGCTGTGATCATCAACCAGCGCTGGGGCAGCAGGGGCGTTGTGGGGGGAAGCAACGTCGGAAGAAAAACCTTTTGCTGACGCTGTACCTGAAGCCCCACAGTGGGGGTGGGTGAAGGAGGAATTCACAAACACTAGTCAGGGAATAGCAAAGAAAAAAATTAGCAAGGGAACAACAATGATTTGTCTCATTACTAATGGAATAGGCAGCAGTAGGCTACACAATGGAAATATTCATCCCAGTTGCTTAGAGGAAAGAGTTTTTTGTTTAAAGAATTCACGGTGGCCCCTGCAGGCTCTCCTTTTGGGGTCTAGGGGGCCTCCTAGAGGGGCACTGTCCCTTCTCAGGGTCTGCCCCTCTCCAGGTGATCTGGGCCCCTAAGTTCCCTTTGTGATGCTATGAAAGTGTCCAGGAAGGGGATATGACGGTGACTCTCTTCCACTTTCATCCTCAGTCTTCTCCCTGGCCACCGGCCTGCAGGCCAGCCCCAGGGATCAGATGTCCCTGTTTGTCTAGCAGGTCATCAGTCTTGGAGCGATGGGCAGGATGTGGCCTCCATGGCCCTGCACAGGGCCCTGGTCAGCGAGTGCAAGCGCCCTTGGACGAATGTAACCGGGTTGGACCCATGGGGCTCTGCTGGGAAGGTCGGGCCCCCAGGTGGGGTGAGGGGTGAAGGCTGGGTCAGGTTCTGCTCTCCTAGTTTCCACAAAGCCCTCCTTGCCTGTCATGGAGATTAGAGCCCTCTTCCCAACAGTCCTGTGTGCTTGAGAGACACTGGTGCATCAAAAACAGGTAAAATGCACTGTTCAGCTTCACACTCTATAATTGCATCATTTTCTGTTTCTGTACTTGTCTCCACAAGGGCCTTTCACCCCCTAATACCCAGAGATGGTTGCACTGGTTTTCCAGTTGACTTTCCAGCCTCAGGTTTGCTCTCAAATTTATCCTTCATGGTCCCACCAAAGAGGGGTATGTATGTATGTGTGTGTGAGAGAGAGAGAAGGAGGAGGGGGAGGAGGAAACGAAGGGAGGGAGAAAAGGAAGGAGGGAGGGAGGCACCTATGGCTTATTTTTTTAGTGGGAGTGGGCTGAATTTTATATGCAGAGACTCAGTGTTTATTGGTGTGTGGACTCAAAGAGGACCTAAGTGTCGCTTATAGTCTCTGGGAAATGAGTGTCAGAAGTTCCGATGAGACTTGCTTTTGTTGGCAAGCTGGGGCACACCAAAATCACAGCCCCTGAGTCACTGGACTAATAAATTAGAAAGGATGAACCGCTCTTCCTACTATAGCTGTGTTGTAAGCTGAATGGAGTTGCAAGTGGTACATTTCTCACCCCCACCCCCCAAACTAAACCAATAGGCATTAAAAAAAAAAAAACAACACCACAGTAAAAATGAAAACCAATAGCAAAAGTAGCTGGGCACAGTATTGATCATGAATACAGTCACCTATGTGAGGTAGGTAGTATTTACCGCTTGCGTACAGAGGAAGAAACTGAGGCACCTGAGAGGTTAAAGAACCTGCATGTTGTAAGGAGTGAGGCCAGGATTCAAATCCAGGCAGGGACTTTAACCCATCTTCCAAAGAAAGCAACTGGAAGCAAGTGTATAATTTGAAGGTATAAACTTGAAACAACATATTGTGATAACTGCTGGAACAAGTTCACAGGAGGCAAAGCCAACCAGCTTGACTGAGTAAAAGTTGGGGGTCCTTTAATTTCTGTACAAGAAGACATGTTGGCCTTTTAAGTGGAGCTGTAGAGAGCTGGAGACAGCAGTCTTTCTAGAAAACTTTTTCTGTCTGGGTCAAGAGATTTTTAAATGCTCTTTAACCTTATAATTCCACTTCTAGTCTTCTACAGGAAGAAACAGAGATATGGACAGAGATTAGGATAGAAGTGTATTTATTGCTGTGTTTTTTGTTTGTTTGTTTGTTTTAGTTTCTATCTTCTTGTATCCAATCATACATAGAGTTCCTCACTCATTCTCTTTCCAAAGTCCCTTTCTTTTGCCCATAATTTCAGTTACCTTCTCTTTGTAGAAACTTGCAAATTTTCTTCTCCCCTCACAGCACAGCCAACTGACCAAGTGACACCTCTACTTGGATGTCTCAGTCATTTCAAAATCAGTAGCCCAGTATTAAACTCATGTTTTTCAGCCTGGTCCTCTTTCAGGTTTCCTAAGAAACAATGTCATTCCTATACTAAAGGGTTATCATTGCTCTTAAAATAAGGCTCTGCCGTGGCAATTGTAAATGCGAAAATTAAATTCTAGAAATTAATATGACCAAGCTTGACAATTTATTAAATTTTTTCCTTCTAATTTTAGGTTATTGACTATTACACTGAACTATTGGACATTCTAAACCAAGTGGAAATATACCAGATATCTGACCCTGACGTTCCTTTAGCCCAACTGGTCATTTTTAAGAGTCTTATTTTGCGTAGTAATAAAATGAATAGAGTTGAATTTCTGGGATGAAAATGGTTTATTATTTTCATTACTGAGTTTTGTTGCTTATTATTATCCTAAGGAGTATTTGGTTGTGGGTGCAAAGTACAGTTATTTGTTTGTGATTTAGAAAAACCCAGTGAGACTGGATCAGCGTAATTATTAGACCTTACCTAAAGGATATTTATGCACATCATTTTATTGGACTCACCTTTGCAAAGAATAGAACAAAAAAGAAATCAAATTAGTAGACAGAAAAAAACAACTTTATCCACTCTGCTCAAAGAGTGTACAACCTAATGAGGCTTATAGACATACGAACTGCAGAGTTGAGAGTACCAGTCCCCTAGAACAGTGCTTCTCCATGGGGGCTGCACATTAAACTCACCTGGGGAGTTGCCCTGGCTACACTTCAGGATCTCTGGGGGTGTGATTCAGGTTGCATATTTTTTTGAAGCTCCTTAGGTGATTTTAATGAGCATTGAAGTTGGAGAATTAAGTATAACTATCAGCTCACTAATGAGTTTTATTCTTTTAAACCTTGAGAAAAGCCTTTTAAATATCAGCCTGAAATGAAAACAAAATGCACGTTTTATTGTGGGGATCACAGAAGCAGATTTAGAGTTCTTCTTAATACTGTTTCTCTGATTGAGAAGGAGAGGACTTAGGAACCAAGTGTGTGACTTTGCGGTAAGAAAGCAATGTGTAAAAAGTTCTTGATTCCTTGTGATACTTCAAAACCCAATTTTTTGGACTGGGGGCAGGAAACAGCTGAGAAAAATTTGATTCTTGTCAGTGCTTGTCAATGTGTCTTGAAACCTGAGCGTGAAAAAGTCTCATCAAGTTCTGTAGTCTTTTCTGTGGAGGCACTAAAGCTGTGAATTTTAAAGCATTGTTTTGTTTGTTTGTTTGTTTGTTTGTTTTGTTTTTTGGCTCCAGATGGTTTTCCTTTATTCACCTATTCAGGTTAGAGTCACTCTTCTGATTAACTTATTTTCTTACTCTCGAAGATTTTGAAGAGGTGGAACTGAAGTTTGTCAAGTGCTCGAATGTGCACTTTGAGGGCTGTATCTGAGTATCTTCTCTGAGGGTATCCTTGATTTTGCCAGCCCACTCTTCTCTCAGCATCTTAGTGGTACTCATCCTCCTCAGAAAACTACCCACTTATTCTGAGCTCAGTAGCAGAGATGGAGTTTTGGTGCTTATGAGCTATGATTGATTTT
>PVHT020000105.1:4830078-4841111 GCA_004024745.2 Catagonus wagneri | reverse complement strand
AGACATGCAGATGGCAAATAAACACATGAAAAGATGTTCAACATCGCTCCTCATTAGAGAAATGCAAATCAAAACCACTATGAGGTACCACCTTACACCAGCCAGAATGGCCATCATCAAAAAGACTACAAACAATAAGTGCTGGAGAGGGTGTGGAGAAAAAGGAACCCTATTACACTGTTGGTGGGAATGCAAATTGTTGCAGCCACTGTGGAAAACAGTATGATGATTCCTCAGAAAACTCAAAATAGAATTACCATTTGATCCAGCAATCCCACTCCTGGGTATCTATCCAGCAGAAACCGTGACTCGAAAAGACACATGTACTCCAGTGTTCATTGCAGCACTCTATGCAATAGCCAGGTCATGGAAACAACCTAAATGCCCATCGACAGAAGAGTGGATAGGGAAGATATGGTACATACACAGAATGGAACATTACACAGCCATTAAAAGGAACGAATTACCAACATTTATAGCAACATGGATGGACCTAGAAATTATCATGCGAAGTGAAACCAGTCAGACAATTAGACGGCAACACCCAATGCTACCGCTTACATGTGGAAACTAAAAAGACACAATGAACCTCTTTGCGGTACAGACAATGACTCACAGACTTTGGAAAACCTTGGTTTTTCAAATAAGACAATCTGGGGGGTGGGGGGATGCACTGTGGGTTTGGGATACAAAATCTGTAAAATTGACTAGTGATGATTTATGTACACCTATAGTTGAAATAAAATCCATTAAGAAAAAAAAATAAAAGAAGATATGGCCTATATATACACAAGGGAATACTACTCAGCCATAAAAAAGAACAAAATAATGCCATTTGCAGCAACATGGATGGAACTAGAGACTCTCGTGCTAAGTGAATTAAGAAAGAGAAATACAAATACCATATGATATCACTTATATCTGGAATCTAATATATGGCACAAATGAACGTTTCCATAGAAAAGAAACTCATGGACTTGGAGATCAGACTTGTGGTTGCCAAGGGGGAGGAGGAGGATGTGGGATGGACTTGGAATCTGGTGTTAATAGATGCAAACTATTGCATTTGGAATGGATAAGCAATGAGATCCTGCTGTATAGCACAGGGAACTATATCTAGTCACTTATGATGGAACATGATGGAGGATAATGTGAGAAAAAGAATGTGTGTTTGTGTGTGTGTGTGTGTGTGTGTGTGTTTGTGACTGGGTCACTTTGCTGTATAATAGAAATTGACAGAACACTGTAAACCAGCTATAATGGAAGAAATAAAAATCATTAAAAAAAAATCCTCAAGATTGGAATTCCCAACGTGGTTCAGCAGAAACAAATCTGACTAGCATCCATGAGGATGCAGGTTTGATCCCTGGCCTCGCTCAGTGGGTTAAGGCTCTGGCATTTCTGTGAGCTGTGGTGTAGGTTGCAGATGTGGCTCGGATCTGGTTTTGGTGTAAGCCAGCAGCTACAGCTCTTATTTGACTCTTAGCCTAGGAACCCTCCATATGTTGCAGGTGCAGCCCTAAAAAAAAAAGAAAAAAGAAAAAGGCTATTCAGAGTTTTTTGTGATTCCATACAAATTTTAAAATTTTTTGTTCTAGTTCTGTGAAAAAATACCATTGGTAATTTGATCGCGATTGCACTGAATCTGTAGATTACCTTGGGTAGTATAATCATTTTGACAATATTCTTCAAATCCAAGAGCGTGGGATTTCTTTCCATCTGTTTGTGTTATTTTTTTATTTCCTTCATCAGTGTCTTATAGTTTTCAGAGTACAGGTCTTTTGCCTCTTTAGGTAGTTTGTTTCTAGGTATTTTATTATGTGATGGTAAATGGGATTGTTTCCTTAATTTCTCTTTCTGGTCTTTCTTAGTATATAGGAATGCAAGATATTTCTGTGTATTAATTTTGTATCCTGTAACTTAACCAAATTCGTTGATGAGCTCTAGTAGTTTTCTGGTAGTATCTTTAGGTTTTTCTATGTATAGTATCCTGTCATCTGCAAACAGTAACAGTTTTAGTTCTTTTCCAGTTTGGATTCTCTTTTATTTCTTTTTCTTCTCTGATTGCCATGGCTAGTATTTCCAAAACCATGTTGAATCTAAGTGGTGAGCATGGACAGCCATGTCTTATTCCTGATCTTAGTGGAAATGCTTTCAGCTTTTCGCCATTGAGAACGATGTTAGCTGTGCGTTTGTTGTATGTGGCCTTTATCATGTTGAGGTAGGTTCCCTCTATGCCCACTTTCTGAAGAGTTGTTACCAAAAATTGGCATTGAATTTTGTCAAAAGTTTTATCTGCATCTATGGAGATCGTATAGTTTTTATTCTTCAGTTTGTTAGTGTGTACATCTATTGTATTAGCTTTTTGATAGGTTTCTACAGAGTCTTCTTCCTCAAACAATTTCAAACATTTTATTTTTATATTAAAAATCTTTGGTGACTCTTTACTGCCTGTGAGAAAAGGCCCAGATTTCTATTTAATTTGAAAATTAAAGGCTGGTAACTGATCACCACTTTTTAAACTCTCTCAAGCATTTCATGTCTGATTCAGACACAGCAAATTGTTTTCATTTCCTCAGTCCAGGAGGCCTTTGCATGATTCCATATCTTTGCTTAAATATTTCTTGATAGCATATTACCAACACATGGCCATTATCTTTACCAACACATGGCCATTATCGGTTTACATTTGTCCCCTTCACTAGATTGTCAGGCACTCGGGACAGAGACCATGTTTTATTCATTGGTATATTGAGCAGCTAAAAGAGATCACATTAGTTGAGTGAATGAATGATTGAGTGAATGCTGTAGAGTGCATTTAAAGCTAATGTGATGCTCCAAAGAGATGACGCTTTGGATTTCATAGGTGGGAAACTTTGGGAAGGGAGAAACTGGCAGGGGGAGTGTCTGCAGACCTGGCCCAGACTAGAGTGGAAGCAGAGCCTTAACAAGTGTTCTAGAGCTAGGGGCGAGGGAGCGAAGCTGAGAACGTGATGGGGGCTGCACTTGAGGTCAGGAACCAAAGATACAGATTGAGTCAAGTATAAAATTGAATATAATTAGAAGAACATGGATCCTATATTATCTTTTCTCTAGGCTCCAATAGTAGCTCTTCTGTAGCAGAGAAGGCCAAGCTATTTTTTTCTGCAAAGAACTTGAGGTATAGAGAACTTGTATAGGTAGAATAGAATCTAATATTTTGACAGGCAGCAGAGATAAGGGCAGAGCTGACTTCCAGTCCTGAATAGGAAGGAACTTAACACACACATACACTTCTGGCTAGAACTGGACCAAAGACATTCTAGTGAGAATAACAGAGTGTACAAAAACATCAGAGATGTGAAGCTGTGTATTAAGTTTAAAGATTTTCTCATACTTCATTCAGTAGGAAAATAGAATGTGAGGGAGCAGTGAAAGAGGGGAGGGCTAGTGACTTTTGGGAAAGAGTGAAAGATCCAAGGTGTCCCCTATAATCTCTGCCTCCTATTATTCACGTGTAATCCTCCCCCCTTAAATGCGAGCAGAACTTGTAATTTGATTCTAATCAATAGAGTATGGCACAGGTGATGAGATGTCCTTTGATAACATCAAATTCTACAATACTCCGGCTTGCTAGCAGACTCACTCCCCCTTGATAGTTTTGAGGAAATAAGTGCTGTGAACTCTGTAGCCAAAAGAAACCGAATGCTGCCAAGAATCACATGAGCAGGGAAGCAGCCCTGCCCCTATTGGAGCCTCCAGATAAGAATGTAGCCCTGGCCAAGACCTTGATTGCAGCCTATGAGACTCTAAACAGATGACCCTATTGACCCTCAGAAACCTTAAGATAATAAGTGTACATTGTTTTAAGCTTTTAAGTTGGTGGTGATTTGGTCTTCAGCAATAGCAAACAAATACAGATTTTAATATTTGGAAGTAAAATGCTGCTCTAACCTAAAAATGTGAGAGTGGCTTTGAAACCAAGCAATAGATGGTCTAGAGAATTTTTAAGAGCTGTAATACAAAGGGCCTAAATTCCTTCAAATGGGCTGTTGGTAGATATCTGGGCTTTAAGGACCCTGTTGGAAGACTCCACAGGAAGTGAGCATGTTACTGGAAAATGGAGGTAGAGGATTCTCGTATAATAGCAGAAAGTAAGCAAATTGTTCCTAACAGTTTGTTCTTCAACTATTTCAATAAAGGCAAAGATAGAAAAAAGATTACCTTGAAAAGATTTCTAGGTGTGTCTTTTGTCTAATGGAATGAACTCATTTGACACCCACGGGAGACCCACAAAATTTTTGAGAAAATTATTTCAGTAGAAACATTTCTAAGCTTGGGTGGAGAGTGGCAGAGAGAGTACAAAATGAAAGGAGGCTGTTGAACTCCCAACATTCTTCTGTCAGGAAGTAGGCTGATCAAACTACTTGGCTATAAGCATATGCTACCATTTATGAAAAAGGAAAGATGAATTGAAGAACCAAGATCCCAGATGACTGGTCTGAGAGCCATGGAGAATTATTTCCAGCCTTTGAAAATTAGCAAAGGAGCTCCCAATTTTTGTCTGGCCAGATTGATTTCTGAATTCCTATAGACCAGTAACTCTTTTTTACCTTTGATTATCCCCCTTTACAAACTGGGATGTCTATAGCAGTTTTCCTACACCTATCCCACCATTGCATGTTGGCTATGTTGAGACAGATAACTTTAGTTTCACAGGTCTGAAAATGGAGAGGAACTGTTTCTCAGTACCCGTATTTAACAGATTACACCCAGGAGCCTAATCTGCACCTGGACCTAATTTAAATGATGAGAGTTTGAACTTTTGAGTTGCAGCTATAGTGCAGTGGGAGTCTTGAGAATCTTAGGGAGAGAAAAATGTATTTTGCATGGGGAAGAGATGTGAATTATTGATGGCCAGAGGGTGGACTGTAGCAAATAGATGCTAAGGTGGCCCCATGATCTCTGTTTCCTGGTGTAATCACCTCCTCTTACAGGACCTGTGACTTGATTCTAACCAACAGAATATAGCAAAGATGATGGGATGCCACTTTAATGATTACATTATGTTATACTAGAATCTACTTGTCAGCAGACTTTGTCTCTCTTTCTACTTTGTTTTTAAACAAGTAAACCTTCATGAATCCTATAACCACAAGAAAGTAAATGCTTCCATGAACTGTATGAGTAGGGAAATGGATTCTTCCCCAGAAGGACTCTGCTCTTGGCCAAGGTCTTCGTATTATAGTAATTTTTTTTTCTCAGAAATAGATAATTAATACATTAGCGTAGGAGGCAAAAGCCTCTTATAATCTTCACTTTCATCCACACAAATAGTTAAAATAGTAAGTTTTGAAGGGGTAACAATTATATTTTATCTTATGAACATTTTTCAACTCTCTCTAAAGCATTTTATTAGCTTTCTATTCAAAGAAGTAAAGAATTATTGTAATTCCCACTGTGTCTCAGTGGTATCGAGTCCGACTAGTATGCATGAGGACACAGGTTCAATCCCTGGCCTTGCTCAGTGGGTTAAGGATCCAGCATTGCTGTGGCTGTGGTGTCGGCCAGCAGCTGCAGCTCCAATTCAGCCCTTAGCCTGGGAACTTCCATATGCCATGGGTGCGGCCTTACAAAGACCAAAAAAAAAAAAAAAAAAGAAAAAGGTAAACAATTATTAAAGCCAACTTTCCTCTCAGATTTTTTATTTTCTTCCCTAGGCCTTTTATATCTGCTTGTCTTCACCTCCAATTCAAGCTATTTCCAAAGGGAACTCTCCTGGTCTGGTTTGAGGTGGTAGATCCTTTACTACCATCAACTGCATTTACATTAGTCTAGTGGCTCCTTTCGATTTAAAAAAAAAATCTCTTCTCACATTATAAATCTGTGAGAATTTCAGTATGTCCTTTAATAGTTTTTCAGAAAATCGCAACCATCTGTGAATATGTCATATATGTTCATAGATAATAAATGCATTTATTATCCAGTTTATCCTTGGCAATAAAATGTAAAGAAAGATTATGGAAAAATATTTCTTTCTACCTTATCTACATTGATTTAGGACAAATGAGAGAAGCAATAAAGGATGCTAACAAAGCTATTTCTTGGGATAGTCTTAACCCGATAGGTTTGATAACTATTAATAGTAAAATAAATGACTAATAATAGTGTATTATTCCTAAGATAATTCCCTTTATCATCTCTGCTTGCTATTTTTTAGACATTGTAATTACATCTCCCTATTTTTATGTTTATTTATGTTGCTGTATATCTCCTTGACCAGTTTTCAAGTCAGTGAATATTGTGCACCTTGGGATATAAGAATGAAATATCGGAATAAAGTTAAAAAGTATTATAATCAACAATACTATATATAGCTTATATACTGTTACACATCATCTTCATAAAATGTGCTTTTAGAAACTTCACTTTCTGTGGATTGTTAAAATGTTGCATTAACGTTATTAACAATATATTGTCAAATGGTATACACTGATTTTTGAAAAGATAAGCAGAGCTAAGGAATGTAGTGAATGAAAATGCCTGGAGAAGATGGTTGTAAGTCTATAGTCTGAGAAGCTTGAAAGGTACCTACTCATTTTGCAGATGAGGAAAGTTTCCTGGGGAACTGATTGGTTATAGTTATGTGAGCTCCAGGGCCACTGAGTTGTAAATGACACCACTCCTGAGGGGCCTGGATCACACGATCTAAGTTTGGACCATGTGAATGATGCTCCTGAGTTTCCAGTGTACAACCTGCATGGCTGTACAGTTAATACAACCCTGTTAGTTAATGGAACTCATGGAGTAAAACTCCAGATCTCTGAACTGCTGGGCTGGAGCTCTTTATGCTACTCTAGCCGTTCTTTTTTTTTTTCTTTACTTGTTTTGATTCTGTTTTTTTTCCTTTTTTTTCAAAGTCTAAAAACTAAATTTTAAAAATGAGTTTTATGTTTTCTAGGATATATACCACATTAGAGGTCTCATGTAGAAGTCATGCAAGGAAACCAAAAGAACCATTTGTGATTTGAACTATGGCCTTAAGCTAAATCTTTATCACATTTGTAGTTTTATATTGAGGGACCATCACCAAGTCTATTGGAGATGAAAATGATCAGTTTAATTAGAATAAAGATCATAAAAATGTAAACGTAATTTTCAAAAAGCTTTTGACACAAATTTGAAATTAATATGTGTTTCTTCTAAAGTTTTAACTCTAATAAGAAATGTGGTGTGAAAAGCACTAAATTAGTAGTTATAAATTTGGGAGGAGAGATTTAGAAATTACTGTATCATAATAGCATTAGCCACGCCAAATTATAAAACAAAATAAGGCCTTATATATGGGAGTGATGTAAAGGTATAGCATATAAACTCTCAAAGCAGAATACACTAGCATACACTTTTTATTTATTACCTTTGAAAGAAGATATTTAAATCTTTACACTTACAAATATCTGATTTCCAGTTCTCTTGCCTTTAGTGTTTTTGGGTATATCTTAAGTGCATATTAAAGGGACATTAAAAGATTCCTTTTAGAAGCAGTAAAAAAAAAAAAAGATTCCTAACCACATAACAATAGCTACTCAAGCTGCAAAATATTTATGCATTTTTCTCATTGAAGCCCAGGAATTTCATGCAAAATTCTCATTTAAATTTCAGGCAAAATTTCAAAAGCAATTTGCTTTTAAAGAAAAACAATCACCAATCTGTTCCTCCAATCTGTAAAAGAATAAAATGTAAAGACTTCTCTAAACTTTCATCTCTATTATCAATAATCCCTGAATTCTGTAGGATATAGCTAATTTGAAATTTTTTCACCCAATCCATCAAAGCCGGTTGCAGATACATACAATTTGTATTTACTTATTTTCTCTCCCTCAACTATCAACCCTCTTGAGGGCAAAGAATATTTTAGTCATGACTGTATCCCAGTGCTAAAGGCCAGACACACAGCAGGCAGGCAGTGTACATCTCTGTTTAGTCAAAACACACACAGCTGTTCACACTGAGAAAAAGAAAATGTGTTACAGGACTGAGGAAAAGCCTTTTCTACATCTTCTGGAGAGGAATTGTATATAAGTATTTAATATTGAGCACACAGTGTTCATTTGAGTCAGACCAAGTGCCTAAAACGGAATTCATCGCTTGCAGCCCCAGTGCTTGGCTGAGACGTGAGCATGTCAGAGTGAAACTTTGGTGAGGAGCTGGGTGGGCAGGAGAGACCTCAGTTTGGAAAGAGGGACTGATCACCCAAAGGAGGAGCTGGAGGCTATGCTGGAAACCTCCAGACCCTGGTACTTTCAATCCAGTAGGTCTTCACCATTCACTGAATAGAGTTTTTGCAGAGATGTGTAGGATACCCGAAATATCTTGTCACATCCAATCACCCAAAAACTATACTCATTAATCAAAATTAGTCTAGTGTTGGAGTTACCATTTTGGCACAGTGGAAATGAATCTGACTAGCATCCATGAGGATGCAGGATCAGTCCCTTGACCCGCTCAGTGGGCTGGCGATCCAGAGATGACTTGAGCTGTAGTGTAGGTCACAGACTTGGTTCTGATCGTGCGTCGTGGTGGCTGTGTTGTAGACTGGCAGCTGTAGCTCCCATTGGACCCCTAGCCTGGGAAATTCCATATGCCTCAGGTGCGGCCCTAAAAAGAAAAAAAAAAGGCTGTCTAGTGCTGGGCAAAGTGTAGAGTATAAAACAAGATCCCTGCTTTGGGGGAGCTTACGTTCTGGTAACTGGTAGTTTGGTGCAGAACCTGAGGAAGCCTATCCTCCAAACCAGATGAAAAAACAACAAAACAGCAAATAACAGTCAGCACTGCCAATAAGAAAGAATTCCAAACTCAAACCTTACACTTTGAGAAATATTATTTAAAACCACAACAATTTGGAACTAAATGGGAAAAAAAATGCCAGTAATCAACATGCCTCTTGAGAAAATAATACAGTTGGCTGAAGAAGGAAGATAAAATTCAGGAAAAAAAAAACCCCAAAACCAAAAACAAAACATTAACTCTACTTTGAGGGATGTCGCTGGGGCATGTGGCAATCTGTGACAACAAAGGACACCCCAAGAGGAATCCTTCCTTATAATCAGTGGACAGAGCTGAAAGAATCCTGAAAGAATTCCCTGACCCGAAAGAATCCCACAGATTCTGCTCTTCAAAAAAAAATTTCCGCCAAGAGAAGAAAGGCAAAGAGCGTATAAGAAAAAATGTTTTGAGGATAATGTTCCTGACAACACATACAAGCTTGACCAGATGGAGGCAGAAAAAATGAGAGTAAAGCAAAGGCTGAAGCCACAAGGCCTGTACATTAGATCAGAATCCAAACTCTTCTGAGGAAGACATAGACCTCAAGTCATGGGGTGGCCTTTGTGTGGGTTTGGAACAGAATTTCAGAATTAAAAAGCACAGCAGACCAGATTCAGCTGCTCAGGCCTGAGTGCCCTTTCCTCCACAGGCCCTTAGACCCTGGTGTTGATGCGTGTTTATACTAACAGATTGGAAAAAAAATTAATTAAGCCCATTTCATTATAGCAGTGAATTTTTTTTTAAGTAAATTAAATTCTTTTCATCTGTTATAGCATTTACTTGTCATAGAAATCAGCCATTTTAGGACTGTTGAAGTCTGTAACATCCAAGAAACACTTACTAGTCGGGTATATTTTACAAACCTATTAAAGAAAAAAAAATGACATCTCAGCTGTATTAACATGAATTGCTAATGCTTCATTAAGATGCTGAAATGCAAGGATCACTGAGAGAACAAAATAAAAGTCATTACTGTTTTAAGTCATTTGTTTAGAGTGACTGTATACTTTATTGTACAAAGTCTATTTCTGTGGTGCCAAAAGCTGTTTTACAATTACAAGCAATTTAATAAGTGAAGCTGAAGAGTTTGATGGGAATGTAAGCATCCAGTGATTAGTTTTTTATGTAGTTCATGGCTTCATTGCAGTAAGAAACATAACTGTTCAGAAATACAGACATAGAGAAGAATTTTTTTAGAACCACGACTTTTTCAGAAAACAGAAGGTTGAATTTTTCTACTTATAACTCAATAAAGCTGCTTTATTTACTTAATTGGAACAAGAATTCCAGCAGCCAGGCTTAATGACTGGATGGGTTAAATAACTCCCCCTCCCACTGCGTTGTCAGAGGGTATTCATTTAATTCTATTACTTTAAGCATAAAACCTGCACAAAGGAACACTTTCTCTTGTTTTTCTACATTTTTCTCTTCTAGAGTTTGAGGAAAACACTGTTGATGGTTTTCTATAACCCTCAGTTTTGGCAATTATTAAATCTTTAAATTAAGGTCAGAGCTGACGATCCGAGTACTCATTAGTTCAAATTGGAATGTTTCATGTTCAAGTAGCTTCCTATTAGGTATGTTATTACTTTGTGTGTGTAAATAGAACATTTAAAAAAAAGTTTTATCTGAAAATTGGAGAGTTGCTTACACTTTTGAAGATAAGTTTCAAATACAAGGAAGTCACAGAAAAGAAGAGGTCGATGTGTATATATGAATATGGAAAGATGTACTGTTGAGAAAGGAAGTTTCAAAACAATATTATGGTTTCTACCTAATTTGGATTTGAGTTTTTGTTTTTTCTTTTTTGGCTGCCTTGTAGCGTATGGAGTTTCCAGGCCAGGGATCAGATCTGGGCCACAGTTGTGACCTAAGCTACGGCAGTGGCCACACCAGATCCTTAACACACTGTGCTGGGCCGGGGGTAGAACTGCGTCCCAGCTCTGCCAAGACGTTGTCAATCCTGTTGTGACACAGTGGGAATTCCGGATTTGAGTATTTTTAAAGAATAGGAATTCTCTTGAAAAAATCAAATTATGGCTTTGTCTGGATAGATGCCCAAGAGCAGAATTGCTAGATCATATGGTAGTCCTATATTCAGTTTTTTAAGGAATCTCCATACTGTTCTTCACAGTGGTTGCAGCAGCTTACATTCCCACTGACAGTGGAAGAGGGTTCCCTTTTCTCTATACCATCTCCAGCATTTGTTGTTTGTAGACTAATGATGC
>PVHT020000105.1:4792790-4823424 GCA_004024745.2 Catagonus wagneri | reverse complement strand
TAATTACTTTCTTTAATAAAAATTTATTTCATTACAATTGCCTCTGCCTTAACTTTTATAAATGGAGTGTATTTCCAACGTTTATATTAAATTTTTTATTACAACGGGTTGCTGAGTCATCTTACTGAGAATGTGAAAAATAGAATATGGATACTGAAAATATATTGCTGTTGGAACTCAAGATAAACTTTATGTATGTGAATTAAAACTCACTTTCAATATTTGTTATCTTAAAAACAAATTTTTAAGCCAGATATAATATTAACTTAAAGTCAAAATTATTTTTATTCCAAAATTGGCCGTTTGTATCTCAAAACTGAAAATGTTTTTCATTTCTGTGGATTGGATCATGGATGTTCATTGTTGAGATTATGATCACTATGGTTAATTTAAACAATAGGAAACAGCAATTTCTGAAGATTTGCACCAAAGTGAAATTAACAATTGAATAAGCAGAACATTTAACATGCACATAAACAGATATGTTATCACTGTTTACACTGGGGTGAACTGTTACTGGATGTGTTACCAGCTTGGATTCTTGGACTCTTTAGTCAATAGAAATTGATGAGGTCGGAGGAGAAATTCAGGCAAGGCTGTACTGGGACTCTTGCTGCAGCACAAGGGGTGAAAAAAATAACAGGTGCCCTTGCTCACTTCTAGGAAGGCTGGCTCCTTAAATGGGGTGAGGGTAGGGATGCATAGGTGGGTCAGGCTTCTGTGGTTTGCCCACCCCCTTGGTGGTGCTGTGTGCAGGGATCATGTATAGTTCCCTGCTTTTGCTCCCAGGGCCTCAGAAATGTCAGTTGGGTTTTGGCCTTTTGAATTTTTTTTTTTTTTTGCTTTTTAGGGCTGCATTTGGCGTATGGAGGTTCCCAGGCTAGGGGTCAAATAGAGCTACAGCTGCTGGCCATGCCACAGCCACAGCAACGCCAGATCCTTAACCCACTGAGCGAGTCCAGGGATCAATCCCTCATCCTCAAGGATACTAGTCAGATTGGTTTCTGCTGTGCATGTATGTAGTTATTTTTAGTCTCATATAGTTTCTTTGCATTCTATTGCTCAAGGGGATGGCTGTCCAGGTGCAGGCACTGCAGTAAAGGGTCCCAGGTCCCTAGCCTATCTCAGTTGCTTCAGTCTTTTCAATACTTAATCTGCCCACTACTTCCATTTTTTCCCCTCACTTTCTCCTTATATGAAAACTTTGTCTTTTAGTCAAATTACTAGTTGAAATGTTCTAAGTCCAATGATTTTCTCTTTTTTTTTTCTTTTTCCATTATAGCTGGTTTACAGATTTCTGTCAAATTTTCCAACTGCACTGCATGGTGACCCGGTTACACGTACATATATGGATTCGTCACATGTGATTAGACATTGTTTCCAGTGCTATACAGCTCGATCTCCTTGCTTTTCCATCCCCAAGGCAATAGTTAACCCCAGACTCCCATACCGTCCCACTCCCTCCCCCACCCCCTTGGCAACCATAGTCTGTTCTCCAAGTTTGTGATTTTCTTTTCTGTAGAAAGGTTCATTTGTGTGGTATATTAGATTCTAGTTATAAGAGATATCATATGGTATCTGTCTTTCTCCTTCTGACTTGCTTCACTCAGTATGAGGATCTCTAATTCCATCCATGTTGCTGCAAATGACATTAGTTTATTCTTTTTTATGGCTGAATAATATTCCATTGTGTATATATACCACATCTTCCTAATCCAATCATCTGTTGATGGACATCTGTGTTGTTTCCATGTCTTGGCTATTGTGAATAGTGCTGCAGTGAACATGCATGTGCAAGTGTCTTTTTTAAGGAAATTTTTGTCTGGATATATGCCCAAGAGTGGGATTGCTGGGTCATGTGGTAGTTCTAATGTATAGCTCTCTAAGGTACCTCCATACTGTTTTCCATAGTTATCGCACAAGCTTACATTCCTACCAACAGTGAAGGAGGGTTCCCTTTTCTCCACACGCCCTCCAGCATTTGTTGTTTGTGGACTTGTTAATGATGGCCATTCTGACAGGTGTGAGGTGGTATCTCACGGTAGTTTTGATTTGCATTTCTATAATCATCAGTGATGTTGAGCATTTTTTCATGTGTTTGTTGGCCATCTGCATATCTTCTTGGGAGAAATGTCTTTTGCCCATTTTTCAATGGGGTTGTTGGCTTTTTGCTGTTGAGCTGCATAAGTTGTTTGTATATTTTAGAGATTAAGCCCTTGTCTGTTGCATCATTTGAAACAGTTTTCTCCCATTCTGTAAGTTGTCTTTTCATTTTCTTTTTGGTTTCCTTTGCTGTGCAGAAGGGCCCTTGTCAGCTTGATTAGGTACCATTGGTTTATCATTGCTTTTATTTCTGTTGCTTTGGGAGACTGACCTGAGAAAACATTTATGAGGCTGATGTCAGAGAATGTCTTGCCAAAGTTTTCTTCCAGGAATTTAGTGGTGTCTTGTCTTATATTTAAGTCTTTAAGCCATTTTGAGTTTATTTTTGTGCATGGTGTGAGAGTGTGTTCTAGTTTCATTGATTTGCATGCAGCTGTCCAAGTTTCCCAGCAATACTTACTGAACAGACTGTCTTTTTCCCATTTTAAATTCTTGCCTCCTTTGTCAAAGATCAGTTGACCATAGGTGTCTGGGTTTATTTCTGGGTTCTCTATTCTGTTCCATTGGTCCGTATGTCTGTTTTGGTACCAATACCACACTGTCTTGATTACTGTGGCCCTGTGATACTGCCTGAAGTCTGGGAGAGTTATGCCTCAGAAATCCAATGATTTTCTAATTGTCAGTTCCAATAATATTTAATATATTTTAAATAAGTTTAACAGGACACATTGAAAAATGCACAGATTATAACTGTACAATGAATTCTTCTAAAGAAAATCACTATTCTTACCTCTGGTTTAGTTTTGCCTGATTTTTGAACTTTATATGGATACAACCACACGTTTCCTCTAACCCTGGCTTCTTTTGCTCCGTATTGTATTATGTTATTATGTGTAGCTATTTATTTATATTTCTGTAGAGTATGCCACTATAGAATATAATGTACCCATTTTATTGCTGATGGACATTTGGCTTTTTACCAGGTTTTGGCTATTACTAATAATGCTTCCCTGAACACTTTTGTGGACTTATTTCTATTGAGTTACATTGTTAGGAGTGGATTGCTATGTCATGGGATATTCTCAACAGTTGTTATCAGTGCCAAAAAGTTCACTAAAATATGGGTTTTAGTTCTATAAACAAGTTCTTTTGAGTCTTAAATTTTAATTGTTTTGGTAGGTGATTAATGGTATGGTATTTGCATTGCAATTTTTATTTACATTTCTTTGACTACTAGTGAAATGTGTCCCTTTTCACAAGTCCTTTGTTGACTTGGTTTTCCTTTTTTGTGCAGTGATGTTTCAAGGCTCATGCTTGGTCTAAAACATGCGTTATTTGTCTTTTTCTTATTGGTTTGTGGTTGGTTATATGTATACAGATGGCTCCTCCTAGTCTGTATCTTGCCTTTTATTGTCTTAATTTTGTCTTTTGATGAACCTACTCATTTTTAAAAAAAATTACTCACAGATTATGGAAGTTCCTGGGCCAGGGATCAAATATGAGTGGCAGCTGCGACCTATGCCACCACTGTGGCAACACCAGATCCTTAACCCATTGCACTGGACCAGGGACCAAACTTGTGCTGCCACAGAGAGAGTGCCCAGATCTTTAACTTGCTGTGCCACAGTGGGAACTCATAACATACATTTTTAATTTCAATAAAATCATATTTGTCAGTTTTCCTTTTTATTGTTAGCACTTTTTATATTCTGTGAAAGAAGTCAGTCTCTCATCCTGAAGGCATGAAACTGTTTCTTATATTGTCTAAGTATTTTATTGATTTGCCTTTTATAGATCACTTCCAGGCATTGTGGGAATTAGAGGACAAAACAAACAAGGCTTGTGGGAGCATTATCTAGGAAAAGTGGAGGATCTTAAGTTCATTATAAATGGATCCAAGTCAAGGGCTCAAGCAGTTTTTACTTAAACAAAAAATGATAAAATATATTCCAAGGTTCAGAAGAAGAAAGATATAAATAGCACTTTTAGGAACATTGGTTGTTCATCCTGGCAACTGTGGGCTTTGCGATTTTCTACTTAATTGGATTGCGATATTCCTGAGTGTGCTAAAAAATGAGTTGCTTGGGCATATTGGGAATGCAAGCCCAGTTTCTCTGAGACCGTCAGTGGTGAGCAGCACACTTCATACAGAGAGAGGGCTTTGAACTTGTAGGAAAGGCAGTACATGTCAACTAAAATATATGTTTGGAGAAAATCATAGTCCCTGTTTTTTTTCCATTCATTTGGATTTTTATCTGAAACCTGGTGTGTTTGTCACTGAACAGAAAATAAAACATGAGCCATTCACCTGAAAGATAAAAGTATTAAGGGAAAACAGCTTCACTATTACTTAAAATGGAATCTGTTCTACAGTTTGATTTTTCTTCCTCTTTCTCTCACTCTGTTTCTCTCCCTCCCTTCCTTCCTTCCTTCTTCAACTCCTATTTTACACTTCCAATTAGGAATACTTTCATGAAATATCTAACAAATGAAATAAAAGTATATATAACTATGAAGTTAGACATTCTGGTCCCACTTGCCTTTTAAACTAGCTTCCTATTAAACAAAAGAGCTTCAGTGCTCTTGGTTAAAGACATTAATAGTGAATAGAGTAGTCAGAATTCCTGTAAAGGGGACAAGACTGGAACTGAGTCTTGAGTTCATTTAATTTTAGTCATTTGAAAGGACTTGAGTGAAGAAACCACAGAACTGTGAAAGACATAATTTGGGCTAGGTTCTTGATGAGCTGGGGATGGTGGGAATGTTAAAATTTAAGTGAGTCCTGATTTGGAGGGCATTGAAAACTAGGCAGAGGGATGTGGATTTGATGTGTCAGGAGATGTGGAAAGCTGTTGGAGAAATTGAAGAGTGATGAAAACATTGTTTCAGAAAGGCTAACTGCAGAAGGAGCATCAGTGATGAGCTTCTCTGAAGGACAGGCCAGCTGAGGATCAATCAAGTGGAATGGACAAGGGCTTTCAAATCAGAAAAGCCTGGCTATTCTCCCAGCTCTATCATCAAGCCTCTCTAAGCCTCCTTTTCCTTGTGTTCATCAGTCATCTTTTACTGGCAAGTGATTGAATCTCACTTCAATCTATGTTTTAAAAAATGTATTGGACAGTAAACTGGATTGACTCCCAAAGCTGAGAGAAAACTGAACAACCAAGCCCTGTGAAAACACAAACCAAGTGGACTGGTTTGTGGATTGTGTTGATGGTGGACAGGGGCTGTGACTTTGGATGTTTTATCTTTTGGCTGTGCCTTAAAACAAAGAGCAGTCATAGACATTAGATTACATTAAAAATGCAAGTTTTTTTGCAGTAACATGGATCCAACTTGAGATTCTCCTACTAAGTGAAGTCAGAAAGAGAAAGAAACACCATATGATATCACTAATATGTGGAATCTAAACTATGGCACAAATGAACCTATCCACAGATGTAAAGAACAAACTTGTGGGTGCCATGGGGGAGGGAGGAGGAAGTGGGATGGAATGGGATTTTGGGGTTGTTAGATGAAAACTATTACATTTAGAATGGATAAGCAATGAGGTCCCACTGTGTAGCACAGGGAACTGTATTCAATTTCTTGGGATAGAACACGATGGAAGATAGTAGGAGAAAAAGAATATGTGTGTGTGTGTGTGTGTGTGTGCGTGCGCGCACACCTGGGTGATTTTTGCTGTACAGCAGAAATTGGCACAACATTGTAAATCAACTATACTTTAATAAAAAGTATATCAGTTGTGATACTTTCTCCTATGGATTGGAGGGAAGGTGAAATGTAGATGTTGGAAAAGGAGCTGCAGAGACTTCTGTAAGTAAAACAGGAGATTGTGAGATATATTTGCTTCAGGATGATGCTGTCTAATGTGCAGAAGAGTAAAAGAGGTGTTATTATATCAGAGATGTTCATGTTAAGTGTTCATGGCACTCATTGACCAGAGTTCTTTTTGACATGAAAAATGCCTAGCTTGTACCTAAACTTAAAAAATCTTTTTTTTGTTGTTGTTAAAGTATAGTTGATTTACAATGTTGTGCCAATTTTTGCTGTTCAGGAAAGTGTCAGAGTTATATATATATTTATATATTCTTATATACATATTAGTATGTATTTATATATTATTTTCCATCATGGTCTATCCTAGGAGATTGGATGTAGTTCCCTGTGCTAGATAGTAGGACCTTGTTGTTTATCCATTCCAAAGGTACTAGTTTGCATGTGTTAACCCCAAACCCTTAGTCTATCCCTCTCCCTCCCCTCTGTCCTTGGTAACCACAAGTCTGTTCTATGTCTGTGGGTCTGTTTCTGTTTTGTAGATGAGTTCATTTTGTGTCATGTTTTAGACTCCACATATAAGTGATATCATATTGACTTTCTCTTTCTGGCTTACTTAGTATGGGAATCTCTATTTGTATCCATGTTGTTGCAAATGGCATTAATTTGTTCTTTTTTTTTAATGGATGATTAGTATTCCATTTTATATATGTACCACATCTTCTCAAACCATTCCTCTGTTGATGGGTATTTAGGTTGTTTCCGTGTCTTGGCTATTGTGAATAGTGCTGCTATAAACATAGGGGTGCATGTATCTTTTTGAATTGTAGTTTTGGCCTGATATGTGCCCAGGAGTGGGATTGCTGTACCATATGGTAATTCTTAAGCTTTTATTATTTCTTTACAATCTTAATAATCCCTGGGACTGCTATATGTGCACAGTCCACCCTCACCCCTCTCCACACACCTGTGTATATATGTATAAATATAATAATTCTTTTAGAGAAGAAAAAAGCAGTGCTGGCACACCCATATGGGGTGTGTGCCTGTGGTGCACATAGCTCATTTACTCATATATCAGTTTCATGTGAACTTTATTATGAATGCATCAGTTCACTTTGGGACTCAAGTCTTCTAAATTAGCAAATTGTATTATTGACCAAATGAATTAATAATCACCCGTCACCATCCTAATTAATTAATAGCAACAGAAGCAGTAGCAGTAACCACTTCCAGCTATCTAGTATTTCACAGATTTATCTCTTTTGATAAATGAGCATGCAGTGAGTGCAGCATGCCTTTGACTGGCTCTTTAGGTAAACAAAATTCTCTATTTAAATGAGGGTGGGTAACTCTTTTCTCACAACCACAGAGACTGACTTTTTTCCAAGGCCTCTTTCAATAAGAGGTTTATGTGGACCAAGTATCAGTCACAACGTGAATAACAGGTTTAATTGATATGAAAGGCACAAAGAGAGCAGTTTAACATCCAAAATTATAGTGGTCTACCTGCTGAGCATTGGACTGTGCTAAAGAAAAGTACAACCAGCTCTACTGCTGCTTAAGATTAATTGGAATGATTCCTGTGAAGCAGGAAATGCAGCTTACTGTTGCTTTAAAAATGTTATATTTAGCACTCATTCCTTTTGCGATTAATTTATGGCTGATCATCTTTTAAAAACAGTTTTTGGTCAAACATTTTCCTACAGCTTTACTGAGGGTAATTGACGTATAATATCTTGTATTTACAGTGTACATTTTGATGAGTTTTGACATATATATGTGCTGTGAAACCATCACATAACCAAGATAATGAACATTTCCAATTTTTTCCAATGCCCCTTCATAATTCCTTGCCCACAGCCCACTCCCCAGGCAGTCACGAATTAGCATTCTGTCCCTACAGCTAGTTTTCATTTTCTAGAGTTTTATATAAATAGGATGCAGTATATACTATTTTTTGTCAAGGTTCTTTCACTTAGAGATCCATCCATGTTGTGAACATATATAAATATTTCTTTCCTTTTAATTGCTGTATAAGTAGTCTATGATTTGCTTATAATCACCAGCTGATGGACATTTGGTTTTTTTCAAACTTGGGGTCTTACACATGAAGGTGCTATGAACATTTATGTATAAGTCTTGAAATGGTTATATTGTTTCAGTTATCATAGGAGTGCAATAGGTGGTTTGTATGGTAATTGTATGTTTAATTTTTTAGAAGACTGCCAAACTGTTTTCTAAAATGTTAAGTCAACAAATTATTTTAAAAACAAACATTTCTTCAACATAAAATTTAACTTGATCCCTGGTGTGTTTGTGTATGTGTGTGTGTGTGTGTGTGTGTGTGTAACTAATTAATACAGTTAGTCTAATTGAGTTGGTATGTTTTAAATTTTTGATTGACCTGCTAAAGTTTACTCTGAGATTTTTTTTTTTGCAATATGTTTAAGCCTATATACCAAATATTATCTCATTATTCATTTGAGGCATCCATCCCACTGCATGGGCTTTTGCACAAATATGTCAGTCAATTGCTTTGTTTCTTCCTTGTTTATTTTGAGGTTACTAAAATATCCATGTTAGAATTTTCATCATATGGAGATTTTAGGTATAAATACAGATTAATTGAAACCATGCATTTCAGAAAAATATTTATTTCTGGAAATACATTATTTTCTTAAAAAGAGTAAGTAACCAAGTTTAACACACAACCGTAGAACATATAGAGTTGAATGTAAATTTACAGATGCCTGTCCTTAGCCCTGCTCTCCTACTTGATGGGATTTTCTTCCTTTAACATGAAAAGGACAGGGCAAGTCATTCTTCCTTTAACATGAAAAAGACTATCACCCCCATTCCACATGTGGAACTAGCAACCCACCCCTTCCCACATTACTAGATATTTGGAGACTTGAGTTTCTCTTGTCATCTCTTGCTTCTAAGTTCCTGCTTCAGCTGAGCTCTTGGTCTGCTCTGTGTCTTGTCGCCTGCAACTGGTCCCTTCTGTCTGCCCCATACCAACGCAAATATGGAGCAGATAGATTTTCTTCAGTACATGTGCAAGGCTTTGTATATAGCAGACGAGTATTGCAGGCTTGGGGACATAAAGGACATAGGAGGTCAGGGACAAGGGATTGTATTATAGCCTAGCAAACAATTTATTTGAAAATGAAACATTTTTTTTCTGGAGGTCTTTAACCACCTGCCTTAGAAGATTTTGCCCAATACCATATCACTCTCCCCCTCACTCTTTCTCCAGACCCTTTTCAGTGTCCCGTTCTCTCAGCTCTCTGGAACCCCTTAATATCTAAAGGTTTTCAGAAGTGCCTTCATGTTAATGCACAGACTAGAGCAGTCCTTCTCAAACTTAATGTGCACATGGATCACCTGGAGATCATGTTTCACTACAGATCCTGATTCCTTTGTCTGGAGCAGGGTCAGAGATTCTGCATTTCTAACAAACTCCCAGATAATGCTGGTGTTGCTAGTCTAAGGAGCATGCATTTAGAGCCACTGGCCTGGAACAACCTAACACTGGTCTCTATTTCTGCTCCTGCCTTTGTCTATCCCAGTGGTTCTCAACTGGAATCAGTTTTGCCCCCTATGGGACATCTGGTAATATCTGGAGATATTTTTCGTTGTCACAATTGAACTGGGGGAAGAGTGAAATTTGTACCCCATGCGTAGAGGCCAGGGATGCTGCTAAAGATCCTGTAATGCACAGGACAGCCCTCCTCCCCCAAATGAATTATCCAGTCCAAAGTGTCAACAGTGCCGTGATTTAGAAACTTTGATTTATCCCAATACTCAACTGCTTTGCTGAATAAAAGGCCACCTCCCAGTGTCTCCACTCTTAGAAAATCACTTGTGCAGTCATTTAAAGTAATAGGATTCAACTCTGAGGCTTTGCTTCCTTAACTCAGCTACTAGTTTCTATATGGAGAATGCATCTTCCCCTTTTATAAATTAAATTCCCGCTCCCTCTATTCAAATGCAGAAGCAGCTGAGGTCAGTTTTTTGTTGTTGCTGTTTGTTTTATTTTGCTTTAAATATCAATAGAAATGTGCCTGTTATGTACATGGGCAATATAAATGTAGATTTGAAACTGACTGTATTATCAGCCTGAACCTAGCCAGAACACAGATTGGGACTTGAACCCACGGTTTTAAATTAGAATCACTCACCTTCTGTCTGGACTCACTGAGGTTCAGATTCTTCATGTCTCCGCACAGAAGGAATTCAGTGAGAGACAAAGCGATAGGCAAGAAATAGATTTATTAGGATAGGACACTTGTGAGAGATGCAAGTGGGCAGGCATGCCAGCTCTTCCTCGAGGATTCGGTGGGCTACAGTTTTATCCTCCAAGGGGAGTAGGGGTTGGAAAAGCCCGCCTCTTGCTTTCTGAGAGTAGTAGCTCCTCCTTAGTATCTGGTAAATATTTAATCCGCAGAAGGGTGGTCCTCAAACTCTCGCCTTGGTCTGAATATGAATGCAGACCTAATCCCATCCCCCATCCAATGACCTGAGGCAATTCTCGTGCCTCCAGTAATCAAGCAAGACTGCCTTGTGCTGACTGCTTTCTTGAGCAATTTATTAACTTACAGTGATCTCCCAACGTCCCCTAAGTCCCCCCCTTTAAATATGGTCCTTTATTGGGACTTGCGTAACTACCTGTGCCTACTCCATCCCTATCAGGTTTACTGTTAAGAACAGAAAGGAGACATCAAGCATCCTGCTGGTGTAATGAAAAATGAAAAATGGTTTTATAAATGTATAGGGAAAGGAGCTAATTTACTTGATCGAGTTCTGGTTTAGGTTGAAGAAGACTGCTTTCCTTAGCTTCTACCTGTGACCTGCCAGTCACTGATGTAGCTACTTGAAGCTTTTGCTTAACTGGAGCATAACATCAGTATGCATGATGATGAGTAGTTCCCAAATAATACAGAAGAATTAACCTTGATGGAATCCAGGACTCACCAATAGTGAGCTTCGAGGCATTCCTATTGCCAATATTCCTAGGGATAAGCCCATGGGGACAGGAATTTTGTGAAAGGAAAAAGTTCTAGATTAGTTATAAGGGTAGGGGCTAGAGCCAGAATGCCTGGGTTGGAATCCTAGCTGCACTGATTACTATCTCTATACCTTGGCAGGGAAACTGCATAGAGCAGTGCACAATGTCTAATGGCACCCCCTGGAGTTGTGCAGTGCATGTGTACAGCCTTGGATCTTGGGCACCTTTTAAAATTATTCTGTGCTCTTTTTTTCTAATTTGTGTATGGAGATAATAACTACCTACTGCATAGAGCTGGTGCGAGCTTTAAACGACTTCATATTTACGAAGAGTTGAGAGCAGAGGCTGGTATATGGTAAACATCCAATAAACACCATGTTGTCATTAATTTTTTTTACAATGTAGGCAAAGAGGTAGTAGGGATTTCCATGAAACACAGGATTTTTTTTTGTGACTTTGGGGTGAACTACAGAGAAGGGAATAGAGGTGATTGAAGAGAAAAGACTCTTTGATTTCTACCCTTATTGTTAATGTAACTTTACTAAAAAGTAATAGGACAAAATCCTAAACAATTAGTAGTTAGACTCCAAATATCCATCTTCAGACCTCTTGAGTCAGAATGAGAAATTGTCCCTTTGCTTGGGAAGAAATTGGGTCAGGATCGAGAACAGTAGGAATAGCTGAAGGAGAAAAATGGGGGAAGGCTTTCATTCAACATGATTCAACATGTATTTATTGAACACCGTGATAGGTGCTAGGGATTCAGTGATGAGTGGAATTACAAGGTCCTGCCCTCTGAAACTTATTTATCACTCAGTAGAAAAGGCAGACAAGAAAGCAAGTAATTACAGTGTGTTAAGAAAGATCTGAGGACAAACATTTTCAAAATGTTTTTCAAAAATTTTGAAGGGAAATGTAAAATTGTGTAATTGTAACAGCTGTAAGGGAGGTACGTTGTGCCTACTAATACCCTCATCCTAAGGTTTCACAAGGGTCATGATGTCGCCAAGCAGATCATGTGCCTGCCCCTGGACTAACCTCCAAGCTCACCCCCTCCCCCCAGCATTCCTTCACTTCCCACACCAGGCCAAGGCACAGGCTGGGGAAGGGGCATGTGTGATAATTTCCTGCTGCAATGGAAAGTGGTTTTAATTAACTTTGTGAGGATCCTATGGCAGTAATGGACTATTTATTCTCTACCACTGAGAATCCAGAGAAGATGGAGAAATGGCCAGAGTTCTTGAAGAATCATGGCCAACTAGCTTCACTCCTCACCTTGTCCTCTTGTTCCTTCACTCTTGGGCCAAGTCTCACAATATCCTTTTTGCTCCAGAACTCAAGTTGAGTATCTCTGATGCAAGAAAGGATATGCTGGCTTACCTCTCCACCTGAGTCCAGCTCCACATCCTAGTCCTGAGCGGGCTCAGTTATCACCCTACTTGATCCATAGCAGTTTCATTTCACTTAGAAAAGCCTTCACAGGACTGACTTCACACTATGCCCACATATTTTCTCAGGTGGTGATCAGTGCTTTGACCAGGTGAAGAACATATTTTGCATCTTTTTGAGGAACCACAACTGCAACTGTATCTGTGATATTACTCAGTAAAGAGCAGTGTGATATTTTTTTTCCCCAGAATTTGCTGCCAAGCAAGGGACGGTCTCTGGAGAAAATGGTATAGATAGTTACAGCTGTGAAGCCACCTGCCTCAGCTGCAAGGAAGTTTGGAACTAAATTTAGTACTCAGGCAGAGGATTACATCACCCTCAGTTTCCCTTTTTTTTTCCTATTAATTTAGATTCTGTTTTCATTTTATTTCCCTGTATGTATATGTATGTGCCTTTTCTATAAGAAGACTGGATTCTTTTTATGAAAGTATGAAAGATATACTTTTATTTTTAAAGTAGTAATGTATTTGATACTGTCTCCACTGTTTTTCCAGTCATCAGGGTCAAATCTTATATTCTTCTCTTTTCCTCCTCCTTCATTCCTTAAAGTTATGTCACATCAGCTTTTTCTCTAGAAAAGCTATAGAGCCATTTTCTCCCTCCATTCCAGTTGTTCCCAGTGAAGTCCAGGCTTTTAGCATATTCTTCCTGGATTATTACAACATCCTCCTATCTGACCTCTTGGCATTAATATTCGAGACTATTCCCTTGAATCTAGCCTCAGTATCCCCAGTAAGTGCTGATTTAATTATGCTACTCATATACTCAGAAACTTACAATGATTCTCTATTTCTTTGTAAGTTTTACCTTTGCCCTTTGGCAATATCTTGCTTTCTTGTCTGTCTGTCCTTATTTCCATTTAACCTCTTATCCAATTCCACTGTTGTTTAGCTTGTTTTCTGCTGCCCCATGGCTTGTCTCCAAACCCTTCCCTCACCAAAGCTGCTTTCCTTCTCCCCTCCCTCCTCAGCTGAAATACTTTCCTTTAAAAAAAAAAGGAGTGTTATTTTGTCAGGTGGCATCAGAGTTTCTCTTAAGAAGAGATACTAAATTTTGATAAGCTGCTTGTAGTGAAAGTTGGAATTTGAGGTCATGGTCGCAGCAGGTAAGACAGAAGAGGAATCCCTGATCTCTCTGCACCAGAGATGGGTAGACTCAGCAATGGACGAGAGCAGAGAGTAAATGTGGCCAAGCCACAGGGGAATGTTTCAAGAACAGGGAGGGTCCATATTCAATGCGGAATTCCTTCCTTTGCTGTGATGGATCCTCCCTCCTCTATTTTCCTCAAACTTCTTCTGACTTGCTCTCTACACACAGGCCTAGTAGGAGGGTTTCATCATGGAAATCACAGAAATGAGCTCTTTCTCATTTGATTCAGTGCAGAACAGAATACTGTTTTCTTCTGAGTGAGATTTTAAGCTCCTTGAGGGCAGAAGTTACTACTTAATTTCCTTAAGATTCTCCCTCCATACGGTAAAACACAGAGCTGGGCAATCACCTCCCCAACTTACCAGTGATGAAACTTGCCCCCAAGTAGATGTGATGGACAACTGTGAGGAGTATTTACAGTTGGCAGAGTAGATAACAAACCCACATGTAAGAGGAAAGTAAATTGTTGCAAAACTTGCTTTTTGGAAGTGAGCTACAGTGTTCTCATTTACAGCAGAGGTTGGCAAACTTTTTCTGTAAAGGGTCAGATGGTAAATATTCTTGTCTTTGGGGGTGATAATGCCTTTGTTACACAAGTACTCAAGTGTGTGTTATAATGTAAAGGCAGTCATACACATAACTATGGCTGTGTTTCAATAAAGTTCTGTTTATGGACGCTGAAATCTGAAGTTCATATATCATTTGCAGATTAGGTGGCCGTATCTTAGAGAGTGGGTTTTTTCCCCAAATCTCTAGAGCAGTTGGGGATGCTGTTTCAGTTAACCATATGCCCATTTGCATCTTTTGCCAGTCTCAGAGAACTTAAAATATATCTACATTAAATTTGTGCAACATCCCTGAGCATGGGTTTTGGTGATGTTAGGAATATTACAGGGGTTTGTTTATAAGCCAAAATTCAGGATATTTTGGCTTCAGACTGAAAATAATGCAAAGTTGTAGTTTTTTTTAAAGAAATTCCTCAAGTTAGAACTTGACTTACCCAAGGAAGAAATTCATAATTCAGTAGTTTAGAAGCCCAGAAAATCTTGAGTCTGATTCATATACCATCAAACCTTTTTTTTCTTTTTTCTTTTTTTTGTCTTTTTGCCTTATCTAGGGCCGAACCTGTGGCATATGGAGGTTCCCAGGCTAGGGGTCTAACAGGAGCTGTAGCTGCCGGCCTTTGCCACGGACACAGCAACGCGGGATCCGAGCCACGTCGGCAACCTTCACCACAGCTCACGGCAACGCTGGATCCTTAACCCACTGAGCAAGGCCAGGGGTCGAACCCGCAACCTCATGGTTCCTAGTCGGATTCGTTAACCACTGAGCCACAATGGGAACTCCAAACCTTTTTTTTTCTTTTTGCATTTTTCCCCACCAGGGGTTATTTAACTATAAATTCTCATAATCATTAATCATTTTCATAAAGATATCACATTATACCAAAAAGATTACTCTACACATTTAAATAAATCATTCTGATAACTCATTTTACACTGATTATACCCCTGACTCACCATAGTTACAACACATTCTGTTCTAAATTTGTCCAAAAGGCTTAGATTAAAAAATGAAGATAGAAAAAGATAATGATACCAGAAAAGTAAACATGTTTCAGTAAATCCATGAAAAAGAGACACAGATATGCTCATGCCAAATATATGCGAACACATTGGGTCCCATAGTGGAATCAAATATGACGTGATTCATAACTTGATTGCCTTCCAGTGTATAGGATTTGCCTTCGCCTTGCCGTATTGAATTGTGCTTGGGGAGGATGCCAGTTTCCTCTAGCTTTAATGTTTTCCTTTTTTTTCCTATTGTGAGTAGCATTTAATCTTCTTAATATTAGACAATGTATGGAGTCTGTATCATATTTAAAATAACTGGAACACTAATAAAGTTGAGGCAAGGAAAGAAACAATTACATTTGGCTTATTAAAATTGTCTTTCTTGTAGACTCTTGTCTCTGAATGTCCCTCACATTATCACAGTGGTAAAACTCTCTGACAGACATATCTCATCTTTCAGCAGTAGGCGTTCAGATCTAGGTATGTATGCTAAAAGTTGGGGATAAAAGTCAACTAGATACATGTTGATTTTCAAGCTATTAAAACAAATGATGACTAGATAAACAAGGGTTATATGTATTTGCAACTAGAAGTAAAACCACCAGAGGTCTAAAACAAAAGACAAGTTTGGGTCCCAGCTATGCATATGGGCTTTGATGTTTAGTTTTGAAAAATCCAGTCAAACTAATTTGTAAATAAGTAAAATAATAATTTGGTGGGTTGATTTTTTTTAGTTTTTTGACCAGTTTTATGTTCCTCAGCTACAATCTGTATGCTAAAATAACGCAATGAGGAGTTCCTGTTGTGGCTCAATGTTGGGAAAAACCTGACATTGCCTCTGTGAGGATGCAGGTTCCATCCCTGGCTTGGCTCCATAGGTTAAGGCAGCTTGGATCCAACATTGCCATGGCTGTGGTGTCGATCCCAGCTGCAGCTCCAATTTGATCCCTGGCCTGGGAACGTCCATATGCCACAGGTGCAACTGTAAAAAGAAAAAGAAAGAAAATAACACAATCGTTGGAAGTGTAAAGTTACAAATGATAATAAATCCAAGAAAGAAAGCGAGAGAGAAAGGTAGAACTTGAGAAAAGGAAGCAAGTTCCTCTTCTGGGCCCCTGAGAATGACTGGATGCCCTTTTCTTCCCCCAGTGTCTAGTTTTCAAGATTGCAGTGACTATAAAATTCATTTAGTTGAAGAGGATGAAAATCAATTTTCAATTTACAAGCTTGCCAAGCAGATTACTAAACCGCTGGGGGATGGCTTATTTGTTTGTTTGTATTTATGTTCTCAGTCAATGATGGAATTAATTTTACTGGTACATAATTAGATTGGAGAGGTTTTAAGTGTTAAAACCAGAAGTGAAATGCTTTTGGTAACTTTACTCCCACCACTAGCCCAACATAGGATATGAGGAAAATAGATGTGTTTTTAAAGGTTAATAATTATTTTAGAAAGTTTCCTTAGTTAAATTTTTATTCAGTCTACTCAAAGACAGGCATCAGGAAGTTATGGCCCATAGGTCAAATCCAGCCAGCCACCTGTTTTTATAAGGCCCATTGGCTAAGAATGCTTTTTGTATTTTTAAATAGTTGAAAACAATTGAAAGGAGAATAATATTATCTCAAATAAATTTTACATGAAAATAATGTGAAATTCAAATTTCAGTGTTCATACTAAAGTATAACGGAACACAGTTTAAAAATCTGTGTTACAGTACCTATTAACCATTCATTAAAAGATTATCTACAACTGCTTTAGCACCATAATAGTGGAGTTGAGAAGTTGAGACAGATATAGCCACAGAGCCTAAAATATTTACTGATTGGCTCTTTACAGAAAAAGTTTGCCAGCGTCTATTCTAGAACAGTCTTGTTCACAAACTACGCATGTAATTTAAGGAAAAGACAAAGGGGAAAAAAGGCCAGCTATTAAATTATATAACAAAAATAAATGGACAATAGGTAAGTCTGTCTTCTTGGTCTATAAATGCCTGGCTAAGAGATTAGAATTTAGTGAAGAGAATTAGAATGAAAGAGAATAGGCATTACAGTACTTATACTATATCAGGTTTATTTCTTATACCTAATGAAATTGGAATTGGTTTCAATTTGATCTGTGGAGTTTCACCCTTCTTTATTAAAATTTGTGCTGGCTCATAAACAATACAGATATAGATGAGGCTACCTTATAACTTGTAAAGAGTGATACAAAGGTCAAGAATGAGGATATATTTTTAATATACCCATCCATCAAGAACACTTAATAAGTGGTCCCTAATTTTTTAATTGTGTACAAAAACAGAATTTATAGCACATAATTCACATTCTTTTAAAAAAGATTTATTGAGATATAATTCATATAGCATACATTTTACTCATTTAAAATGTACAGTTTAGTAGTTTTTAGTATATTCACAGATATGTACAACCATCATTACAATCAATTTTAGAACATTTTCATCACCTAAGAAAAAAATCCCATAATCATATTCATCCTGTTTTCCTATTTCCTGCAATTTTAAATCCTACATCACTAGTGTACATTTGGTCTGTACAGATTTGCCTCTCCTGGGTATTTCCTATAAATTGAATCATTCTTTAACTTACCATAATGTTTTCAAATCTTCTTCATGTAGTAGCATGTACCAGCACTTCATTCCTTTTGTGGCTGAATAGTATTATATTGTTTGAATAAGCCATATTTTGTTTATCTGCCCATTAGCTGATGGACCATTTGTATTGTTTTCCGTCTTTTGGCTTTTGGAAATAGTACTGCTATAAACATTTGTGTACAAGGTTTTAGATGGACATATGTTATCATTTCTCTTGGGTATATACTAAGTAGCAGAATTACTGGATTAAATGGTAATTTTGTGTCATTGTTTGAGGACCACCAAATGTTTTCCAAAGTGGTTGCAGCATTTAATATTCCCATGAGCAGTGTATGAGAGCTTGGCTTCTCCACATTCTCACCAGCACTTGTTCTTATCTGACTTTTTTTATTCTAACCATACTAGTGGGTGTGAAGTCCTATTTTATTGTGGTTTTAATGTATGTTTACCTTATGACTAATTATATCTAGCATCTTTTCATGTGCTCATTGACTGTGAATTTTCTTTGAAGCAATATATATTTAGGTCCTTTCCCCATAACTCATTTTAAAATTTGCTAAGTGGATTTTAACCCATTTTGTAAATATACTGTATAATATATAAATTAAGAATATGTAAATTGGAGTTCCCTTCATGGCGCAGTTATTAACGAATCTGACTAGGAACCATGAGGTTGTGGGTTTGATCCCTGGCCTCACTCAGTGGGTTATGGATCCGGTGTTGCCGTGAGCTGTGGTGTAGGTCACAGACGTGGCTCGGATCCTGCATTGCTGTGGCTGTGGTGTGGGCTGGCAGCTGCAGCTCCAGTTAGACCGCTAGTGTGGGAATCTCCACATGCCGTAGGTGCAACCCTAAAAAAAAAAAAAAAAAGAATATGTAAGTGAAGTCCAAATTACTAGTGTTTTTTTCATTGATTGTGTTCTTAGTGTTGTATCTCTTTTCACCACATCCAAGATCATCTTGTTTTCTTCTATATTATCTTCTAGGAGTTTATAGTTTAGCATTTACATTTAGGTCTATAATCCATTTTGAGTTAATTTTTGTGAAAGATGTAAGGTCTATTTCCAGATTCATTTTTTGACATATGGATGTCCAATTTTTCCAGAACCATTTATGGAAAAGATTATTTTGACTTCATTTTATTACCTCAGCTTAACTATATGGGAGGTCTGTTTCTAGGTTATCTGTTCTGTGTCATTGATCTGTTTGTCTATTCTTTTGCAATACTACACTGTCTTGATTGCCATAGTTTTATAGTAGTCTTGAAGTTGGATAATATCAGTCCTCCAACTTTGTTATTCTTCAATATTGTCTTGGCTCTTCTGGGTCTTTTGCCTCTCTATATAGACTTTAGAATCGATGTGTCAATAATCATAAAATAACTTGCTGGGATTTTGATTGGGGTTGCATTGACTGTATAGATCAAGTTATAAAGAAGTGACAACTTGACAGTTCTGAGTCTTCTTCGTGCACATGAAATATCTCTCCATTTATTTAATTTTTCTTTGATGTCATTCATCAGTCTTATAGTTTTTCTCATATATCCCTTGTACAGATCTTGTTAGATTCATGCCTAAGTATTTCTTTTTTGGGGGTGTTAATGTAAATCATATTGTGTTTTTTTATTTCAAATTCAACTTCTTCATTGGTGTATAGGAAAGTCATCAGCTTTTGTGTATTAACCTTGTATCTTATAACCTTGCTATAGTCACTAACAGATTCTAGGAGATTTTTGGTCAGTTCTTTAGGCTCTTCTACACAGACAATCATGTAATCTATGAACAAAAACAGTTTTATGTCTTTTCAAATCTGTATATCTTGTATTTCCTTTTTTTCCCTTAGTGAGTTAACAAGGACTTCTATCATGTTAAAAGGTGTGATAAAAGGAAATGTCCTTGCCTTGCACCTGATCTTTGTGTAAATGGTTGTAGTTTCTTACCATTAAGTATGATTTTAGCTGTAGTCTTTTTTGTAGATAGTATTTATTCAGTTTATAAACTTCCCCTCTATTCCTAGTTTACTGAGAGGTTTGTTGTTGTTGCTTTTTTTTTTTTTTAATCATGAATGAATGTTGAATTTTGTCAGATGGGGTTTGGAGTTGCCTGCTTTATGTCCTACTTCTTGCTCTGAGCAAAAGTCTCTGAGCCAGGGTTTGAGCTGGAGGTGAGGATGAGGTTGCTTTTCTCTCTGAATAACACCTTCATTCTAGGAGCCGAGCACTTAGTGGAGGAAGTGGCAGTAGCTTCAGGTCTTCTTAGTTTGCCTCTCCTGGCCTGGAACCTCTGGTTTATAAGCTACAAATGAGCATGCAAGGGGGACCTGGGCCCAGCATTCTTAGCATGCTGTACCCAAGGTGGTGCTTCTATCCCACCAGTGGGTGATGGATAGGAGAGCCCCACCCCTCAACTGCATTCACCCAGAACTTAGCCTCAGCCACAGATATCTGGGGGCAGGATAAGAAATGCTGACATTGTGCTTCTCCTGAATGATAGCCCTCTAGGTGGATCCTGGCAGGGGCCGGGACGGGGGCGGGGGGATGCGTCAGCTAGGAGAGGTAGCCCTGTGTAATTGTCTACACCAGTCCAAAGAGGAGTTTTGGCTGAGCTCGGAGGGAATAGCCAGGAAATATGTTTGGTTCAAATATCATGGCTTCTGTTGTTACTAAATTTTGTAGATTTTTGAATAGATGGTTCTTTATTTGCTGTATACCCTCAGACTATTTCTCATGACTTTAAATGGTCTTTTTTTTTCTTTTTAAAATAATTTTCACCCATTTCACTGGTGAAATGGAAGTGGGTCTGTGGAACTTCTCACAATGTCTTACTGGAAGTAGAGTCTTATTTTAATTAATTGGAAATCACACACATTCACGTATACATTCATGCGTATACATACAGACTTGCTTTACTAATATGTTATGCACATGATGAATATTTACTATATACATTCTTGAATGATGATATCATTATAAATAAACTTTTGAAAGATATTTCATATTTATTTGTGGTACAAAATGTCTTATTGCTCTTTCCAAAAATATTATATTAAATTACAAGTGATGGTAATTATACTAATATTTTTAGTGAAGGTAGTGTGATTGAAATGCTTTTTGTTTTTAAAGTCCTGGTTCTGATTCAGTTGATTATGATACTTGGTTTTAATGGTGTCTTAGCTGGGGAAATACTTAACAAACAATACCATCGCTGGATTTTTTCTTAGTAAATCACTTTTAATCCTATTCAGCAATAGAGCAAAGACTTGTTGAAATCTGACTAGTGAATTTCCATCTTCCATCATACCTACCACTTGCTTTTATGAACTAAGTTGGATGGTTTTGCATTTTGATGTTGGAAAGAGGTTCAAACTCAAACTCTTCATTTAAAAGATTTTAAAACAAATAACCAAGTTTTTATGGTGCTCAGACATAAAAATGTATCAAAGTGATAAATTACATTGGTTTTACACCAGAATTGCATAACAATGGGAACATTTTCAAATATGTTTTCAAAGTACTGTTTCCGTAGTACCCTTTATTTTGAAAGACTTTCCTTAAATAAATCTAGTGATTTCTCTCTCCTTTTTTAACTTTTAAAGGACAGATTAGGTATGTTCATGTGTTTGGAAACATTTGATGGATAGCTTACTACTTTTTGCCACCAGTTTATCACATTTGTCTATGGAAAAGAGAAATGTCCCACCATCTTTATTTTTTTAATTTTTATTTTCTTTTTGGGACTCACTGCAGCATATGGAATTTCCCAGGCTAGGGGTTGAATTGGAGCTGCAGTTGCAGGCCTACACCACAGCCACAGCAACACGGGATCCAAGTCACAGCTCATGGCAATGCCAGATCCTTGACCCACTGAGCAAGGCCAGGTATCTAATTCGATTCCTCATTTATGCTAGTTGGGTTCATTAACACTGAGCCACAGTGGGAACTCCCTCCACCATCTTTAAATCCAGTAGCTCTCTTAAGTATGAGAAAACCAGCGAACCTTTGCTAAAATTTAAAAAATTCAGTACCAGCTGTTCATCTTTTAATAAAATATTAGGAACATACTGTATTTCAATGTCCTTTTTTCTTTTTAGGGCCACACCCACGGCAAATGGAGGTTCCCAGGCTAAGGGTGGAACTGGAGCTGCAGCTGTTGGCCTACACCACAGCCACAGCGATGTGGGATCTGAGCCGCATCTGCAAACTATACCACAGCTCAAGACAATACCAGATTCCCGACCCACTGAGTGAGGCCAGGGATCACACCTACGTCCTCATGGATGCTAGTCAGATTCATTTCTGCTGAGCCACAGCGTGACCTCCCAATGTTCTGTTTTTATATAATTAATTTAATTGCTATATGCTTTAGCATTGTTCACTCCTGACTTTAATACTTTGCTTATAATATTGATGTAGAAAAAATTTTAAGAATTATTCCAGTTAATAGTGTAGATTTTTAAAGCTTAATTTCATTTTTAACCTTTTCTTGATATTTTAAAGCCTTTTTATGAGAAGGAATTTTAAACAAACACCAAATTAAAGATAATTATGTGCATGATCTCTTGTGTAACCATTACCAGCATCAACTCAAGCCTAATCTTATTTCACCTATAATCTCCAGTTCCTTTCCTGACAGAGGAATTAAGAGAAAAATCTCACACATCATATAATTTCATCCATAAGTATTTTAGTGTGCATCTCAAAAAGATAAGTACTGTTTTAAAACATAACTTCAATACCATTATTGCACATAAAATTTAGCAATATGTTCATAATATTAGCAATGTTCAAATTTCCTTGGTTGTACATAATTTTTCCATATTATTCCCTGATTGAACTGTACTATTTTCCCCCTTTTTCCCCCCCAGGGCCATACCCACAGCTTATGAAGGTTCCCAGGCTAGGCATTGAATCAGAGATGTAGCTGCCAGCCTACACCACAGCCAAAACAACGCAGGATCTGAGCCACATCTGCGGCCCACACCTCAACTCCAGCAACAATGGATCCTTAAGTCTCTGGGCAAGGCCAGGTATCAAACCCGCGTCCTCACAGATACTAGTCGGGTTCGTTAACCACTGAGCCATGACGAGAACTCCTGTACTGTAATTTTTAAAAATCGGATTCAACATAAGATCTACACATTTGATATGTCTCTTAAGTCTCTTAATCTATAGTTTTCCTTGTATTTCTTTCTTTTTTCTTTTTTTAAACTGCAGTTTATTTGTTTAAAAAAATGGGTATTAGGGCAAAATGATGGATTTTGGTCTTGCTTATGTTGTGCTGGACATGCCCACTGACCATCTAGGGGAACTGTTTTGGAAATGGTGGGCAGTGTGGGTCAGGAGCTTAGATCAAGGCAAACTATTTCATAAATATTTGAGCAGAGGTTTATATTGGAGCCATAGGAGCAGATGAGATCACCTACTGAGAAGCCACAGGGCAAGAAGAGGACTGGCTCCAGAGCTGGGCTGTGGGGAGAGCCAGGACAGGCACGGCCAGAAAAGGCCAGGGGAGGGAACTGTTCAAGAGAATGTTGCCAGCTGTGCCTGGCTCTGAACCAGGACTGAGGAAGATGCCTGGCCAGTGAATTCAGGTGTATGGTTATCCTGAGTTCTTTGGCAGTGAAGAGGAGGGACAGCGCCCAACTGGAGGGAATTATGTTTTGTTTTGCTTGTAAAATAGTGGGACTCTGGGCTTGTTTGGGTGAATTCAGAAGAATTAACTGGTGGAGAAGGAGAGACTTAGGGCCTCAGCCTGGAGGGGGAGAGACAGTGGAGAAAGGAAAGAATCATTGAAGGAAAAAGGTCTTGGAGGTTATGCTTGACCACAGAGGCAAAGACACACGTGGGGGAGTTGGCCTTGGGAAGATGGAAGGGCCTGTGCCTCAGCGAGAGGAGGGCCGGGAGACGGGATATATGAAGGTATAAAGCTCTTGGAGTGGAGAGGAAGGGAAGCTGAGGGAGCCCACATGCAGTAGCCTTCATCCCACGAGAGATGAAGAAAGTGACGATAAGATTGGGGACATGAAGAATGAAAACAAGTCTTTTATTCCCACTAACTCAATCCTCTATTCCTAACCTTATAGTGAATACCAGCCTGAAGGACAAAGAATGAGAAGCTGGTATATGTCCAAATATTGAACTTATAAAACTACCTCATAGCACTGTATTCACCCCATCTTGCTTTAGTGCTCATGCTGAGACAAATTCAATTTGTGCAAACTTCTTGCCTCTTCTAAAACTTTTCACCCTCTGATAAACGATATGCTTGATATGCTTGACTCTGATTCTGGCAGATTTTGAAACATGGAACAGATCTCACCATTTGAACACCTTCCCTCCCCAGAGAGAAGAGGACCACTATTATAACTCAATTTTGTCTCTCCTGTCCGCCCCCCCCCCAAGAATTCCCAACCCTAGGACCTCAAAATGTGACTGTATTTGGAGACAGAATCTTGAAGAGGTAATTAAAGTAAAATGAGATCATATGTGTAGGTCCTAATCTAATATGACTGGTGTCCTTATAAGAAGAGAAGTTTGGGATATAGAAACGAGGGAAAACCAAGTCAGGGCACATGGAGAAGACAGCCAGGTACAAGCCAAGGAGTGAGATCTTCACAGGAAACCAACCCTGTGGAAACCTTGATTTGGACTTCTAATCTCCAGAATTGTGAGAAATAAATTTCTATTGTTGAAGCTGTGGTCCTTTGTTATGGCAGCCCTGGCAAGCTGATACAAGTATCCTTTTGTGAAAGCCATTTGCCTCCTGCAGACATCGGAATAAGCAATGGCCACAGCTGCAGGAGCATAAATGATCACGGCCTCAGGTACCACTCCACTGGAGAGTGCACAGTTTTTCCCTCAGGCTGTATAAGTGCCCTCTCTGAAAGTCAGCGCAGCTTTCTCTGGACGATTCATCAGAGCAAACAGGGTGCATTTAGGAAAGGCTGATACAGTGTTTAAAAAAAAAAAACTAAAAAAATTGATTTGCTATTCAAAAGTAAAAACAGATTTTGGAGAGCCAATAAATACAAAGCCATTTAATACTGTTTTTTTGTTTGTTTGTTTTAAGTAAACGAATTCTCATTAAATTCTTTCAAATTTACTATAGCATTGCTTTTCTCTGACATGCAAGATCTAGCCATAATGCTTTTTTAAAATTATTTTATTTTATTTTTTTCATCATTAAAATATACAAACAACTCATGAAATTCAGCAGCAAAAAAAGCCAACAACCCAACTGAAAAATGGGCAAAAGACCTGAATAGACATTTCCCCAAAGAAGATATACAGATGGCCAACCAGCACATGAAAAAATGCTCGACACCACTGATCATTAGAGAAATGCAAATTGTAATGCTTTTTGTCTTCCTCCTTTGCACTGCTAATTCTTCAGGCTCACAGTTTTCCCCAGTGAATCTCCTTGTTCTCCTTAGACTACATATTTTTAGAAGATCACTTGATAAGGGATGGAAAGAAGATAGGGAAAGCATCTAGAGAATTGCCCTGGACCAGCACATTGATATGGTGAAGGTGGAGAGTTATATACATTTATCCTTTTTGTGATTATCTCCAAAAGAGCCCTTGAATCAGAAAGGAATTTTGCCAAACGACAAGGGCAAGAATTAGGATTCGTCAAACTGAAAAAACACAGACACAAATCTTGCTTCTGGTATTTTGGGTTGTTTGTCTTGAATAAAATTTGCCCTATGGTCACTGGACTCCTTCCAGCTGAGATTGGTAAGACTGTAATAGAATCTTTAGGATTCCACACTGGGTGTACAGTAGGTTGTTTAATATGCATGACTGAAGCACTTTGGCGGCAGCCAGTCACCCTAGGAGAGAGCAAGGATCTCTTGGTCAGACAAGGCTCTAGTGAAGACTGTGCCTCCAGAGATGTTTAAGCATTTTCTTGACCGCTGGGTCCTAAATCTAGTGAAATGCTTCACTCAGATTCGTTTCCTGCCTTATAGAAACAGAACATCGTCCTCCAACAGACATGCAGAACTGATATGCCCCTTTGGATGTGGTTGTGGAGACTGGGAATATTCTAGACAGGTATGTTCTTTTAAGCAAGTTTGTTTTAAAAGGAGACGAAATCCAACTACGGCTTCACTCCCTACTGTTTCATGCAGCACCATTCTTAACATCTTTATGCTGTACTGACTTAGGTTGACACTGATACTGATATCCCTTTGTTCTGTCTTAAAAGGGGGATTTACCATCATGGATCAGCAGTGTAAACAAATCTGACTAGGACCCATGAGGATGCAGGTTTGATCCCTGGCCTCGCTCAGTAGGTTAAGGATCTGGCATTGCTGTGAGCTGTGGTGTAGGCCGCAGACGCGGCTCAGATCCCGCGTTGCTGTGGCTGTGGCAAGGCCGGTGCCTCAACTCCGATTAGACCTCTAGCCTGGGAACCTCCATATGCTGTGGGTGTGGCCCTAAAAAGACAAAAAGTAAAATAAAATAAAAGCTTCATAGGGATAATATTAACAGGAAACAGGTAGGAACTCTTAACTCTTGGACAGACATGACATCAATAGACTAAGTCATGAAAAAAGTATTTGGCATAGAGGAGGCCAGGTACTAGTTTAGCCAAAGTAACTTCACAATCATGAGAAATGTGACTAAATGCACCTCCTCACATCTTTCAATCTGACAATTTATTAGCCTGCTTCTGGTAATTGTAGGAGAAAGGCAAGACATAATGCTGCAAAGGGTGTGCCGTAACTTATCTTCTGGGTGTTTATTTCCTGGAGGGGGCGGTAAGCCATAAAGCTAGTAGTAAAACTGTAAAAGTGGGGCACTGCCTTGCCTTCCTTATACTGGAGGGGTTAGTTCCATTTCAGCCTGTAGGAAGGTATCACTCATCAGCTAGTTCTCACTCTACTCTCCACCCCCCCCCCAAAAAAAAACAACCCAAAAGCCAAACAGAGTCCCACAGCCAGATTACACACTCTGCTCAGGAAATGCAAGCAAGGGAGGGGTGGTGTTCCAGGTTTGGCTGCCCACTTGGTCACCATAGAAATTATCCGGTGACCTCCTTTCTCTTCTTGGGTCCGTTGTCTCTGAACTTGCAGCTTCCCTGAAACTAAGCCTATAGCCACAGCAATCTCCTGTTTGAGTCTTGTTTTGGGTTATCTTTTCCTATATCTACCCCCCAGAGATCTGATCCTGTCTACTTATTATTTTTAAAGTATTTTTTAAAAATTTTGATCTCCTTATTATGTAGTGCTGTTAATAATTTATTCTTTTCAGAAAGACATTTTTTTTCTTTCTTTCTATGATGTTGAAAGGGATAGGGAAGCTTGCCGTCTTGATTCAATTAAAGCCTTTTTTTTTTTTTTAACTGCACCTGTGGCATGTGGAATTTCCTGGGCTAGGGGTCGAATCAGAGTTGTAGCTGCCAGCCTACACCACAGCCATGGCAACACCAGATCCTTAACCACTGAGCGAGGCCAGGGATGGAGCCTGCATCCTCATGGGCACTATGTGAGGTTCTTAACCCACTGAGCCACAACAGGAACCCTCCCCCCCAAAATTTTTTTTAAAAAGAAATCAGAGTATACAGGGAAGAAAAAATCTAACTATTTATACTGGGCATTAAACTATCATCTTACCTGTGAATGCTAGCTATTTAAATGACTTACACAAATAATTAGGAAACTATTTTCTAGGAAAGCATATACTAAGGTTGTAAAGACCACAGTTAATAAAATCATGAGATTCATTTTCAAATTGCATTATTCTAAAAAGGCTATTTTATATAGAATTAAAATTCTTTCAGATTAAAGCCCAGAGGCAAAGTTGATTTACAGACAGAGACTGGGACTGTATCAAGTTTACCAAACAGTGGTTTACATAAATACTCTTACATTTCCCTACCCACTTTCTGGTTGGATATTCCATATGACTTTGTAACCCTTTTCGCTATACTTGCTACATGTTGAAGATTTTAGCCTGGTAACCATTCTAGAATACCAGAAGTAGCAAGTTATTTATTGTTGAACATACACATGCATAGATCCATTGGACTCTTCATTATACTCCTAAATTTAGAATTAAAGCAGTTTAAATGCTACAGGTACCAGAATAATGCTGCTGGGATCCACAAAGGAGAAAAACTGTGGCACTTTCTTCCACTTAAATGGAAAAACACCTGGAGAGCAGGAAAAATTCCCAGGTAAGGAAATTTTTTTAAAAAGTGAAAGCTGTGGACATTCCTTGAGAGATGAACATTAGTCCAACATGAACATTCCATGTCATCCTGACTCCCCAAAGGACAAGGAACTGCTGAATGGAGGATCCACACCTGCCTTGCTCCTGATGCTGGAAGTTGGATATAGGAAAATGAAGTTGCAGAGAAATGTTCACTATATCCCTTAGCAGGAAACTGGCCTTCTCCCTACTCTATCACCAGCAGTCATGGAGGCAGAAATCTCTTTCTTTGCACCCACAGGATTGCCACCAACTTAGGATACCTTCACATCAGACCTGAACTCCAGTCAGTAAATACCATCAAATGGAACCTCGCACCTAGAAGTGAAAATTAGTCACACTGCAAAACTAACTGCTGAGTGAAAGAGAGCTTTTAGATAAGACAGATTCAAAACCTGAATTATGAAATATCAAAGTGACTTGAGATTTTAGTGGACTCCATTTAAAATTTAAAAACAGTAACCAAAACATTAGTCATTCTTTAATCACATGACTCAGTAAATGAAGGAGATTTAAACTGGTGACCTGAAATATGCAGTAGAAGAGCTATCTTGTATTAGTTGTTTCCTAGGGCTCTGTAACAAATTACAAAGAACTGAGGACTTAATACAACAGAAAATTTATTCTCTAACGATTCTGGAAGCTAGAAGGCTGAAATCAAGGTGTCAGCGGAGCCATATTGTCTCTGAAGGCTCGAGGGAGAAATCCTTCCTTGCTTCTCCCTGGCTTCTGGTGCTTGCTAGTTGTCTTTGGCATTCCTTGACCTGCATCCCTCCAGTCTCTGCTCCTTCAATACATGGCTTTCTTACCCTTTGTGTCTCTACGTCTCCCAATTTCTCTTTTTCACTAAAGATACCAGCCATTGGATTTAGGGCCCACCTCATCCTCAACTTGTTTACATCTGCAAAGGCCCCATTCCCCAATAAAGTCACAGTGGAGGTTAAGACTTCAACATTTCCTTTTCAGGCACCCAGTTCAACCCACAACGTATCTCAAAGCTCAAAGCAAAGAATATATCGGTATATAAACCATTAGAGAAAGATAAGAGAACTGGACAATATGTCTAGGAAACCAAACGTGGAAACAATAGCAGTTCTAGCAGATATAAATCCATAAATAGAGATAAGCCTGTAATAAAAGCAAGAGAGGAAGAAACCATTCTTGAGTTAAAGATCTGAATTTTTATAGTGAAATGTTCATCAAGTACCTGGCCATATTCATGAGGAGAGACATATACTTAGATATACCCTAGGAAGTTTCTGAATTCTAAAGATAAGTCAAAAAAATATTAAAAACTTTCTATCAAAAAGAATGAGCCAATCATAAAGGGAAAAAAGCCTGTAATACTGGCTTTGAACTTCTCATTTGTAATACTAGATGCTAAAAAATCAGTGGAATAATATCTGAGGACTACTGAGAGAAAAGAATTTCAATATGAGACTCCTATATACAGTCAAGAAATTATCCGTATGTCAGAACAAAATCTGTTTGAGGATTTGCTAGTGTTCAGAGGAAAATTCTCAAAAAAAGACTAACAAAACACAGAATAAATGTCACACAATACAACAGAAGTCTAGAGATGGGGAATCTAAGATATAAGGGAATGGTGATAAGAAAAAAATATATACATTAAATTAAAATTACTTATTAATTTGAAGTCCAAGTGGATAAGAAAGAGGTAAGCACTGTAAGATAAATGCTAAGCAAAAACCTTAGAAACAGAAGGGATGTTCAATAAGAGAAATTCTCATAAAAGTTTAAAATTAAATATATAAGTACCTTAGCAAAATTCAAGTGTTAGTGAAGAATACAGAAGGGATGGGAAATAAAAGCACCCATTCATAGGGAAAGAAGGGGAGGTAAATAGGGATGAAATATTATTGTTATTATTATTTTACTTTATAATTAAGTTGCTTTGAAATCAAGCAGAAGCAAAAGTGAATATTGGAAGGAAAATTATCTTTAAAATCTATTTGTGGAGTTCATGTCATGGTGAAGTGGGTTAAGAATTTGACTTCAGTGGTTCAGGTCACTGCAGAGGTGTGGGTTTGATCCCCAGCCTACTGCAGTGGGTTAAAACATCCAGCATTGCTGCAGCTGTGGCTCAGATTCAGTCCCTGGACTGGAAACTTCCATGTGCTACAGGTGTGGTAATAAAGTTAAAACAAAAACAAAATCAACGGTTTATAGGAATTTGCTGAAGGAAGCCATTTTTCCTTTGCCAAAATGTATTCTGTCCCTTCAATTTCTGAGAGCTATGATAACTTCCATCATTCTCCCTTAGCCATTTTCTCCAGCACAGCCTCAGCACCTGCCTTCTCAGAGGAAGCCATGCTTCCCCCAAGTGCCTGGTAAGGTACATTAAAACTGCCTCAGTGTTCCAGACATAAGTGATAATTTAATTGGAAGCCTTTCCCTACCTCCCTCCTCAGCATTTGTCTTATCTCCCAAGTCATGAAGGATAAGGATTCATGACCCAGGAAATTTCAGCTTAGACCCCAGCTGCAATTTTTATTCCTCTCAGTTAAAATTCTAATGTAGAAGGAGTTCCCATCGTGGCGCAGTGGTTAACGAATCCGACTAGGAACCATGAGGTTGCGGGTTCGATCCCTGCCCTTGCTCAGTGGGTTAACGATCCGGCGTTGCCGTGAGCTGTGGTGTAGGTTGCAGACGCGGCTCGGATCCTGCGTTGCTGTGGCTGCGGCGCAGGCCAGTGGCCACAGCTCCGATTAGACCCCTA
>PVHT020000105.1:4753400-4791790 GCA_004024745.2 Catagonus wagneri | reverse complement strand
AACGAATCCGACTAGGAACCATGAGGTTGCGGGTTCGATCCCTGCCCTTGCTCAGTGGGTTAACGATCCGGCGTTGCCGTGAGCTGTGGTGTAGGTTGCAGACGCGGCTCGGATCCTGCGTTGCTGTGGCTGCGGCGCAGGCCAGTGGCCACAGCTCCGATTAGACCCCTAGCCTGGGAACCTCCACATGCTGCGGGTGAGGCCATAAACCCGCGGCCATAAAATGACAAAAAGGCAAAAAAAAAAATTCTAATGTAGAAGAGATCGTAGTGGTATAATTGAAAATAAAATTATTTATTTATTTATTTAATCTTATAATGATATTTATTTTTTCCATTATAGCAGGTTTACAGTGTTCTGTCAATTTTCTACTGTACAGCAAGGTGACCTAGTCACACATACATATATACATTCTTTTTTCTCACATTATCATGCTCCATCATAAGTGACTAGATATAGTTCCCAGTGCTATACAGCAGGATCTCATTGCTTTTCTATCCAAAGGCAAGAGTTTACAACTATTAACCCCAAATTCCTAGTCCATCCCACTCCCCCCCTTCCCCCTGGGCAACCACAAATCTGTTCACCATGTCCATGATTTTCTATTCTGTGGAAAGATTCATTTGTGCTATATATTAGATTCCATATATAAGTAATATCATATGGTATTTGTCTTTCTATTTCTGACTTACTTTACTGAGTGTGAGAGTTTCTAGTTCCATCCATGTTGTGGCAAATGGCATTATTTTGTTCTTTTTCATGGCCGAGTAGTATTCCATTGTGTATATATACAACATCTTCTCAATCCAATCATCTGTTGTTGGATATATGGACATTTAGGTTGATTCCATGTCTTGGCTGTTGTGAATAGTGCTGCAATGAACATGTGGGTGCATCTGTGGGTTTGGGACACAAAATCTATCGAACTGACATATGATTTTTGTACACCTATAACTGAAATAAAATTCATTGTTAATAAGACAAAAAATCATGTGTTGGTAGAGATGTAAATATAAAAAAATTTACTCTATTGATCATTTTAGATGCTTAAAACATGACTTCACACACAATTATGATAGTTGTTTGTAAAACTGCTATAGATTTGTGCCATGCTTACACAAGAATTCTGATAAATTTATTTCACAAAATTGTTATCAAAAATTCGATTGGATTAAGATGGCAGAATAGAAAGACTGGAGCTCAACTTCTCTCCCAAAAAACAACAACAACAACAAAACAAAAACAAAAACATATGGGTGCATGCGCTTTTTTCAAGGAAAGTTTTGTCCAGATATATGCCCAAGAGTGGGATTGCTGGGCTGTATGGTAGTGAAAACAAAATTATTTAAAAGTCTCATTTTATTGAAGAGAAGCAGGGAAAAAAACAATGCCTTGTGGCATTTTGATTTCAAATGTAGTAGAGAAGTATATGCCTTTTATGAGAACATGAGAGGGAAAATAAATATTAACAGAATTTTTTAAAAAGTATAACATTCAAATTAGTAAAGGGAAAAATTCAGTGAAGTACAATTTGATCAATCCTATAAAATAAGGAAAAAGAAATATAAAAAAGCAATGTAACGTAAGTAACAAGTAGAATATATGATGGAGGAGTAAAATTAATGTCATCGTGCTAATTGTGAATGAACTAACCTCTATTGAAGGGCAGAGCATATCATGCTGAGTTCAAAAATAAACCCAGTTATGAACTTTTTGTAAGGAGCACACTTAAAATGCTAAAAAGAATGTTGAAAATACAGCACTTGAAAAAGAGATACTAGATACATTTTAAAAATGAAGACCTAAGTATCACAACATATGACCTTGATCACGTCCTTTCTCATTTGATTGGCCAAAGCAAGTAATTTGACCACACCTGAGGTTCAAAGGGACAAGGAAGTGCATTCTCCCTTTGAAGACAGGGAGAAAGTGGCAGCTCCCTATTTTACTGAATTAACAAGCAGGGCTAATCTGAAATGTAGCTGTAATATCATTAACAAAAGGTGTTTGTGTGTTTGCATTTACTTTTGCTACCCAGTTAGGTAATAGTTCTGTTTACAGTGGGGCATTAAACTATTATACAAATTATTGTGATCTTAGAAAACAAATTTATGTCAGATAAGTTGTTTAGCATTTCAACAAAACACATACTAAATAATATTTCACTTATTAAAGAAAAAATCCTCAAGCTGAAGTTGGACACTGCTGAAAAAATACTCAAGTATGAAAAGGATATGATATAGAAAATTTATAATGATGCTCTGAAGAGCAAGTTTTCAGAGACAGCACAAAGAACTCCAGGAATACCTTCTATGTCTAATATTTTCTGATTAAAAACAGAAAAAAACATAGAAACAATCCACTATATGTAAAATGTACACCAGGAACTATGATCTCTCTATAGATAGATATCTTATTGCTTTGCTTTTTGTGGCAATAATGAAAGGACTTGAAAACTTCAGTCATTTCAACTTAGTTTTTTCCTCTCCCTTGCACTAATGTATCAGAGTATAACTGATTTTTTTGCTTTTTGGATGCTAACATCTTACGTAAATCTTGTAATCACAACAGGCATTCTGTCTTGCAACTATAAGACTACTGATTAGCATTAGTTCATTTCAGCTCTACTCAGAATTTTTCCCGAGTGATTTTCTCTCTTTTTCACCACCCACATTAGTTTTAGAATTCTTAAATTTTAGAATTTAAAATTAGTTTTAGAATTCTTAAATTTTAGAATTTAAAATTAGTTTTAGAATTCTTAAATTTTTTGGAAGATCTTTATAAAAGTATCCATCCGTAGTATAAAACTTTTCCTTCATTGTTCTCTTCTCCTCCCAAACCTGGGGCATGCTGGAATGTGCAGGGTAGGAAATGAAGATGCAAGCAGTGGGCGAGAAGGCACAGAAGTTCATGCGTCTTGCAGGTGTATTGGGTAAGGAGATCAGGCCATGGAGTGTTTGCTATGAGGTGGAGATTGAAACAAAGACTCTAGAGGTTGAGAAATGTTGGGAGACATTGGAGTTCCAGCCCAGAGAGAATTTTATTGCCCCAGGCATCCAGAAAGGCCATGCCTTAAAAGTAAGGCCTTAGACAGTTTTTTCTAGAGCTATCCTAGCAAAACTGAAAACCATCAACTTAAAAGTCTGTATCTAGTAAAATTATCTTTCAAAAGGTAATAAGAGAAATAATGACTTTATCAAACAAAAACTGAGGTAATTTTTTCCCGGTAGACTAACCTTGTATGAAATGTTAAAAGAAGCTCTTCAGAAAGAAAAAATAATAATATAGGTCAGAAACGTAAATCTTCATAAAGTAAGTTAGTGTATTAGAGAAGGAATAAATGAAGATTAGATGAAATCTTTTTCTTTTAAAATTTAATCCTTCAGAGAGAAGTTTGTTCAAAATAATAATAACAAAGTACTGGTGATTACAGTATATGTGTACGTAAAGTAAATGGCCACAATATTATAGGAGACAGGATGGATTAGGAATATTTTAAGATGCTCATACTACCCATGAAGTGATACAGTGTTATTTGAAAGTGGACTTGGATTGGTTATAAGCGTATATTGTAAACTCTAGGACAACCACTAAATTTTTTTAAGAAATATTAAGAAATGCAATAAAAATCCAACTAGAGAAAGCAGAAAAAGAATGAAAAAAAAGAAGCAGAAGAGTAAGAGGAAAAATAACATGAAGGACAACAGCAGGAACAGCGACAGTGATAATGGCACAGATATGGCCATTATAATCCAGCTATATCAATACTCTCTTTAAATGTGACTGGTCTGAATAAACCAATTAAAAGACAGAAACTGTCACAGTGAATATAAAACCAAGACCCAACTGTATATTGTCTACAAGAAAATGCTTTAAATAAGAGGACATAATTTAAAGAAAAGCATTGAAAATGATACACCACAGTTAATAGCAATCAAAAGAAAGCTGGAGTAGCTATATTAATCTCAGAGAAGGAAGACTTCAGAGCAAGTAAATTAACAGGGATTAGTATTAACAGGGATTATTGTAAAGAAAGGTATTATTAATAAAGGGGTCATTTCTTCAAGAAAATATAAAAATCTTTAATGTCTACTTGCCTAACAACAGAGGGTCAAAATACATGAGGCAAAAGTTGATAAAACTACAGGGAAAAATAGATAGATCTACTGTTATAGTTGGAGACTTCAACACTGCTCTATCCGTCATTGACAGTTCCAGCAGGCAGAAACTCAGTAAGGATGTAGTTAAACTGAACAGTATTGTCAACTAACTAGATCTAATTTACATATATCAAATATTCATCTATCAGTAGGATACATATTCTTCTCAAGTACACATACACTCACCAAGATAGATTACATTCTGGTAATTAATACAGATAAAACACACCTCAATAAATTTGAAAGTATAGAAATCATACAAAGTGTGCTCTTAGACCACAATGAAATTAAACTAAAAATCAATTACAGAAAACTGAAAAATATCACAATATTTGGATATTAAACAACAGACTTCTAAATAAAACATGGGTCAAAGAAGGCTCAAGAGAAATTCTGAAATTCTTTGAGCAGATTAAAAACAAACACACCTTATCAAAATTGTGAAATGCAGCAAAAGCAGAGCTTAGAGGGAATTTTATAGCATTGAATGCATATACAAGAAATATCTTTAATTAGTAATCTAGGTTTCTGCCTTAGGAAACTGGGCAAAGAAGAGTAATATAAACCTAAAGCAAAAAGAAGAAAATAAATGACAAAAAATTACAACATAAATCAGTGAAATTGAATATAGGATACTAATAGAGAAAATTAACAAAATAAAAGCTGGTTTTTTGAAAAGATTTATAAAAAATTGATAAACCTCTAGCCAGGTAACCAAGAAAACAAAACAAAAAAAAGACACACACTAACATTCTTTCATTTCTACCATCAGAAATGAAAGAGGGGCCATTACTATCAACCCCGTGGACATTAAAATGTTCTGTTTCTGTGGTGCAATTCTGAATAACACAGGTACATACATTAAGTTCATACATGTTTGTAAAATATTAGGTGTGAAAGAACCAAGTCAACAAAATGGTTTTTTGGGGAGAAGGACCAGGGATAGACTTTGAACTTAGAACTGGGTTTTAATATTTTTAACATATATATACATTTTTAACCACAGAAGATATTCATGTATTTCTTGTGCAATTAAAAAGCATTTTTCAAAGAAAAGAGCAGTGGAAAACCTGGATAACCATCTAATCAACAGCATACAAGGCAAAGGGAAGTTGCTGTTAACATCAATGCATGCAGAACAAACAGGTGTGGAAAGAAAAGCTTTCTATCATTTCTGAGCGCACAGTGGACCTTTGGTAAGTGCTTGCAATGTGCCAACAAGATACCAAGAGTGGAAAAGGAAGCAAAATGGTGTCTGCCTTCCTGTGAGAGAGACATCATCACAGACTTTTCCCACAAGCTTTTATTCCTACGAATCAACATTTACTGAGTGCTAACCAAATGCCAAGCACTGCTCCACATGTCTGCCCTGTTTTACGTGCGATTTTCCAGTCAATCCTCATACAGTCACATGAGCATAGGCATTATTTTTATTATTCCTGTTTTAAAGATAAGAAATTAAGCACGATGGGTGAGTTATGTGCTTAAAGTTCTTCAACTAGAATCTGGGATTCATCCTTCCCAGGCCGGGGATGGAACCTGAGCTATAGCAGTAACAATGCCAGGCCCTTAACCCACTGAGCCACCAGGGAACTCCCAAAGCCTAGCTTCCATTTTATTTTTTTTTCTTTTTAGAGACACACCCACAGCATATGGAGGTTCCCAGGCTAAGGTCAAATTGGAGCTGTAGCCACTGGCCTACGCCATAGCCACAGCAACGCCTGATCCTTAACCTTGGCCAATCCTTGCTGTGTCTGTGACCTGCACCACAGCTCACTACAACGCCTGATCCTTAACACCCTGAGTGAGGCCAGGGATTGAACCTGCATCCTCATGAATGCTGGTCAGATTCATTTCCGCTGAGCCATGATGGGAACTCCAAGCCTAGCTTCTTTACTACTGTCTTTTGCCTCCAATACCACTTTCTTATCTTGTTGAATCCTCACCCAGACCTGGTCACATATTTCTCCTTATTTACACCTGGGGAAACTGAATCCTGAAGAGGTTGGGGAATTGGCGTAGGCTGGCAATGGTGGATGGCAGAACCAGATTTTAAACCATCCCTTTCTCCAATGTTCTTCATGAGGCTGTCAAATAAATAAGTGTAGTAATGTCACAGGGGTATGGGTAACGAGCACCCCAGGGTGACTGTGCAGTGTCTTTGCCACAATTACTTCTCCTGTACCTTAGTTCCCTTCAGTGTCCTTATCTTTGCTCCCGCTTTTCCTGCTGTTTCTCTGCATGGATTTCTCCTCCTCCTCTTGGTGGCTGCTTTCTGCCAGCCTTTCTCCCTTTCCCTTCTTTTCCCTACCTCCTCTTAACTCCTCCTTTCAGAGCACTTACATCAAACTTCTCTGGTAAAAAACAAAATTCTTCTTAGTTCTCAGTTGAGGGAGGAGCAGGAGAAGAAGCCTTTAGGCTCTTGGTTAAATTCAGATCTTTGTTGATCAATTTTTTCCTGAGGAGTTAACAGTGTTTTTCTTCCTGTTCACGTTCACAATTATCGTGCTTGCAATGGCTTTATATGTTCGTCGTGTATCCGTCTACATGACATACACAAGTGTTGATGGAATACGGCCTGTATCGGTAAGAACTGCCAGCTGGTGCCTGGGTGCTAAGCCTGACTATTGCTCTTGAATTTCATGCTGAAAACTTCGTAATGAAACCCCCAAATCACAGCAGCATAAACACAGCTGCTTATGCCTCTAAAGTAAGTGGTTTATGAGGGAAAGCATAATCAGTAGAATCTAGTGTTTAGTCAATTACATTAACAGCAGACAAATAGAAATCATATGTATTTGACAGGAGGACATTTTAAGAAACTGTATATTTGTATGCTGCAAATGTAATGAGATATCTTACAAGAAATGTGATCCATTATTCATGAACTTGAATACAAAGAACTCTCCTGAAAAACCGGAAAATTTGAATTGTGTTAAAAACGTGTTTTTTTTAATTGAAATATACTTGCTGTACAATATTATATGTTACAAGGACACAATAAAGTGATTCACGATTTTTAAAGTTTATACTCCATTTAAAGTTATAAAATATTGGCTCTATTTTCTGTCGTGTACACTGTGTCCTTGCAGCTTAATACACAAGAGTTTGTACCTTTAATGTTCTACCCATAAGTTGCACTTCCCCCCTTCCTTCTCCCCAGTAGTAACCACTAGTTTGTTTTCTATATCTGTGAGTCTGTTTCTTTTTTTTTGTTGTTTTATTAAAAAATGTGAAGGTTTTATTTTAGCAGTTCATCATATTTCTTAAATCTATTCGTAGGTGTTTTTATTAAGTGATTACAACCAAAGAGAGTTAATATAGCTTAAGTACGCAGAGATATTTTGAAAACACCATATTTTGGGAATTTCCAAGACTGTAAGAAACAATGTCAGAACTTGAACTGAGTTGGGGGAGGGCCATAGAAAATCATCAGATCTAGCAGAATATGGCAGGTGATTTAAGGAAGTTCACTTAATGGATGAGAGAATGTAATCAGTGAAGACAGCTGGACCATTGGGTGAATATTGTAGCACGTGAAGGTCAGAGGTCAAGCCGGAAAGCTCAAAAGACCCATTGCTGGCTCATTGGTGGAGTTTCAGCCCTTGGAGTCAGTACCCATGAAAAAAGAGCTGATGAAATTGAAATGGAATCTGGAAGGACATTTGTGCTGGGATGCAGGTATGAGGATCCTGCTGCTGGAGTTGCTACAAGGACCATTTCCAGGACATCTAGACATAAGGTACAGTGGCGGTCACTTGTTTCTTAAATTCTGTTTATGGACTGCTGTGAGAGCCTGGAGTGGGGCTGAGTCTTCAAGTTCCAGGTACATTGTCATAGTTACAACTTCTATGGGATGGGGGCGGGGGATGCCAATTGCAAATGAAATGTATAATCTGGTATAACTGCCATGGCGATAAATGAGTAAATAATAAAGTAACAGTGTGAACAGCTAGTAATTGCAAATTTCATAAGGCATTTTTGAAAGCATTCCTAGATTCCAATGATTACAAGACTGGAAGTCCTTAGGGTATCTGTTAATAAATAATAATAATAAAGCAATGGGTAAGATGCACGGCGGCGTAGTTCTGCAGAGATCCCCCAACACTGGTGCCTGAGTCAGCTGCATCTGAAACACCTGCTCGCGGTTTAAGATTAAACTCCCAGGCTCACGGACAGCCTATGGACAGTATCTGAGAGAAAGCCTAGGAATCTAAAATTTCTCCAGTCTTCCCAGGGAACTAATGGCATGGATGACAGCTCCCCTTTAGAGACCTGCCAAGTTTATTCCATGTGGTAATTCAAGTGCTCCAAAGAATTTGGAAGCTTGAAGATATTGCTTTCACAAATAGTTTTAAGCATTCCTTTCCCAAACGTATCCTATAAATACATAGATAAATATAGCTTCTTATTAAACCCCAACATGTAGCTCCAGTTCAGTGCTTCCCAGAATTGTCATGAAGTCCAATTGAATAAGTCTAAATTGATGAATTTTTAATTCCTGAAAATCATTCATAATCCTGTTTCTCTGCAACTGCAGACCCACCCCTGCTGTGCATCTTCCCATGGAGACAGTGTCCTTGAACAATCCCAACTGTGTCTTTAGTTGGTGTACCTCATTCCCACTATCCTTCTTGTCATGCTGAAGTGAATTTTGTCTGGTGTCATCGAGATGGGAAGAAAAGCCTTGATTCACTTAATCGGAAGGCAAGCACTCTACACCCTGACAGGTTATTGCTTCAGGCTGTTGATGCAGACACAGGTGCATAAGACATTGCCAGCTGAGTCCATTTCCTGCCGTCAGCCTGCTGGGCAAGTCTTTCTGCCCTGGCGGAGGCTGGGAATGGTTTCTAGGTCTGTTCACAAGCCCTAGTGTTGTTCCCAGACTCCTGGATGAGAAATCAGGAGATCAGAGTCTTGGTTTTGTCTCCGGGATCTAGCCAGCTGTGTGTCCTTACACAAAAGCATCACTTCTCTGAGCTTTATTTTCTTTTAGCCGTAGGATCAAGGGTTTGAGTCATGATTTCACTTTGTTTGTGTAATTTTGGGCAAATTATCCAATGTCTAGTGCCTCAATATCCTCACTTATAAAGGAGAGAAAATAAAAGCCCCCCCCCACCCAGAACAGTTGTGGCAATTCCTGCAGATATTGCCTATTGAGTGCTTTATACAGTGCCTGGCACAAAGTAAATATTCTATAAATGTAAGCTATTTATGCAGATGTGAGATAATAGATGGGGAAAGCACTTTGAAATGGTTGAAAGTCCAGATGTACACACAATAAGTGAGGAAGATACAGTATTAGCTGTCTACTGCCATGTAACAAATGACCCCAGTAAGTTAGCAGCTTAAAATAGCAAATATTTATTATCTCACACAGTTTCTGAAAGTAAGTGGTTTTGGCTCAGGATTCTCAGTGTCAGGAGTTTAGCTAAGCTGGAAAGAGAGCTGAGCTGTCAGACGCTGGAATAGCAGATTAAAGCATAGGCTCAAAAGGAATTAACTAACACAGGACCCTTTACTCACTTACTGCAATGGCACAAGGAAGAGTCCAAACCCAGAAGAGGTGTCAACTGTCCCAATTCTATCTGCCCCCTTGGGGGATGTACTGGTCATGCATGAGGCAGGGAGGAAATGAGAACTAAGACTGGTGAAGTCCAGGGTACTGGGTCAGAGTAAGAAAAGTGTCTTCAAATCCTTGCCCCTTCTCCCACCTCACATAGAGGCATCTGAAGAATGCCTCTGCCCAGGTGCGCTTGCGCTGGCCGGAGGGGCTTGAGTCTTTGACTGCAACTGCCTTCAGAGACTGTAGTGCAATGATTGTGTGTACCAAGTCTGACACAGAGAGGGCACCGATCCCCTGTGAGGCCCACCAAGCAAAGCCTTGGTAATTGCTGTAGTCGGGCCTAAAAGTCACATGTGGTCAGGAACTGGACTCCTCGGCTACCCCAGATGTGTTCTCTTGGAGTGGTAGGGCCAGGCTCATGCAGAAGGCGGGCCTCTGTTGCAGGGCAGCTGAAGCAAGGACCTACAACCCAATTAGATAAAGGCTGCAGGGGGAATGGAGGGCAGGGCCAAAGAGATCAGATAGACGGACACAGGAGGTCAGGCAAGGTGAGCAAATATCAGAGGGCCAAGAGCCAGAGTAGTTCCATGGGCAGCCAGAAACAGGGACCTGAGAGTGTTTCTGCACGTGCACTGCTGAGGCCAGCTGTGTGTCCCCTGAGAAACTCACTAAGCCCTCCAGGCCCCTCCCTCAGTTTCTCACTCACTAGTTTTAAAGTGGAATCAGGACTGTTTCTAGGAGGTTCCCCTGTGATCTTGATGCAGACAACAATTTGAAAACAACTGCATGAAAGGGTCAGGAAGGAGCGAGAGGGCGGGTCAGAAACAACCAGAGAAACTGAACAATTGCAAGGCCAGGCCAGAAGAGCTGTCTGAGCACCATGTCTATTCTACTAGGTTGTATTTCCCTTTTCCAGGTGCGAATATTCCACCCTTTAGCTGCTTCTCACACATGATCTGCAATCATTGTGACAGGTTGACTTGATTTATGTGGTTCAGCCTTGTAGGAATGTTTCAGGTTTCATCAAATTCGTACTGATGCTAAAGCAAAGGTTGTACTGTGCTGTGAGAAAGTCAGCTGGACTTAGGTAGTCTTCTGAGCTAGTCCATTATTTCAGTGGTATAGTGATTGTGGTTACTGGTTATGATGCAGTGAGTGAGTGAATGGTTAAAAAAGTGTGCAAGCCTAATGACCTGTGGCTGTCTAAGCAATAGAGCAGACTCACTGAATCTTGAAATTCATGATTCTCATTCTTGGTAACATGCTATAGAGCACCATAAGCATTTGGTGTTTTTGCCTCCTGTCCCCACTGGCCACAATCAACAGTCTAGAAAATCCTGGGAAGATTATTCATAAAACCCTAAAGATTCTTAGGATATTAAAAAGCCCAAGGGCATAGTCTAGGAAATGTGGATGAGACTTCTACTCATCTACTGATTGCTTTCTGATCAGACTATATGTTACAAGGTCCAATTTAATGAAGAGATGTCCACTTTTAGCTGTATTATGGAGCAGATATTCTAAAAAGCTATATCGTTGAAGTACAACTAGGTCCTGAATAACAAATATACTTTAAAAAAATGACTGTTTGTAATAAGTAAATTGCTGAGAACCCAAAGAAAAAAACTGTGAGCTGAAATCAGGGTTGTAAGTAAACATAAAATTCTGCCCTACCCCAAAGCAAATGCAGATACCTGGAATCTAAATTCTTGGGGTTTATCATATGATATCATGTATATGTGGAATCTAAAATATGGCACAAATGAACCTATCTATGGAATAGGAACAGACTCACAGACATGGAGAACAGACTTGTGGTTGCCAAGGGGGAGTGGGGAGGGAATGGGATGGATAGGGAGTTTGTGGTTTATAGATGCAAACTATTACATTTAGAATAAATAAGCAATGAGGTCCTGCTGTATAGCACGGGGACCTATATTCAATCTCTTGGGGTAGAACATATGTGGAATGATATAAGAAAAAAATGTATATATGTATCACTGGGTCACTTTGCTGGGTCACTTTGCTGTATAGTGGGGATTCGCACAATAGTTGTAAATTATTTTTTTAATTAAGAAAAAGAAAAATAAGGCTTTGGGGTTTATAATTGCAAGAAATGAAGGCATAAAGATTTGTATCCATGCAAACCAGGGAAACCAAGCCTGAGATGCCAATAAAAAATCAGGATCATTTTGAAGAGGCTGTGACATCAGTGAAATAATGTATATGTAAACAAATCTGATAGCCAGCAAAGGGCAGCTAAGAACTTTGGGCTTCAGCACCGGATGGATGAATAATGATAATGACAAAACAACAATATTGTTCGTTCTGAGACTTTTTATCCATTTGTGATATGGGGGTTTGAATTTATACTACCCAACAGCAAGGAAATCCAAAGCTGAAAAATAAAATAGTCCCAGAGTGGAAATACTCCCAGTGCCTGCCATACACAAATACAAATCCTAGAGAAAGCATCTCCTCCTTGAGGCCTTGAGGATTCCAACATAATAGATTAAAACATGTAAAAATCCCCAACGAAAAATTACCGAACACAAGAAAACAAACTCTTGTTGTTTGAGTAAAAGTCTACAAACACAACAAATGATAGATGTTTAGTATAAGGAATTCAGATAATGGGATTTTCCAATACGGACAATAAAATAGCTACCTAAAGAAAAAGATGAAAAGGATTGAGAATGCAAAAAAAAAAAATTGTCAAACAGAATCTAATGCCTCGTTAAGAAACTAATACATCATGACCACATGAGATTTACTCCCACGGGTGTAGTGTTGGTTTAACATTAGGAAATTGAGTAATATAATTTACCATATTAATAGTTGGAGGTGACATACACTTCTTAAATAGTTTTACTGAGATGTAATTAACCTACAATAAATAGTGCGTATTTTAAATGGGTAACTTGGTAAGTTATGACACGTGTACACTCATGAAGCCAGTACTACAGGCAAGATAATGAATATATCCAGCACCCCCCAAAGTTACCCCCTGCTACACTGTGATCCTTTTCTCCCTTTCCTTCTTGTGGGCTGCCTCCCCAGCCTCATGTAACCACAGATCTATTTTGTGTCACTATAGATTAGTTTGCATTTTGTGTAAGCGGAATTGCACAATAAGTATTCTTAGTTTGTCTGGCATCCACTCAGCTTGATTATTTTAAGATTCAGCAATTTGTGTGTATCAGCAGCCCATCCCTATTTATCACTGAAAGTTGTTCCAGTGGTTGGCTCACTCCAGAAAATTAGTGAAAGGTCCTCTCTAGTTGAGTGGGCTCTAGCAATGCTGCAGGCTAAAGGGCAATAGAAGAGTAGGAAAGACCTCCATTTACTTCTTGAGACTTGGCTCCATAGCCATAGGCCTGTGTGGATTCAGAAGCTCCAATAATTCTTAAGTTTGGATCATCTCCTTGGAGTGAGTAGAGCTCTTAGTGGAAGTAAGCCTGTGGCTCTAACTTGTCCTAGTTTGTGTCTGTGTTGAGGGAGGAAAGCTGGCTCATGTGCTCCTAGCTATTTCCACTGGTGGGCATGTTGGGGGTCTTCACCATGCAGGCTGGATTTTCTTCTTAATTTCTTCTGAAGTATCAAGATGAAAAAGCTTCAACAATTGACTCTAGCCAAGCTTGGGCCCCTCCCAGCCCCATCATGGGAGCCCAGAAGAAACTAACCCAGCCAGCTTTTTGCCAAAGTTGTGCAGTGGGAGAGGAGGGAAGGAGGGAGAGAAAACGGTTTTGAAATGGGTCACAAAGATTTACATCCATCTATCTACTACTCATCATTCCTTGGATTTCTTACAAAACGCTCAGACAGGGGGAGGAGGATACAGAACAGAAGGTAAGAGAAATGTTCATGAGGACTCACAGTTGTCCTCAAAGATACAGAAACCTCTGGGTCTGCAGCAATTTCCTCAGTCATCAGCCAGCAACAGACAGATAGGAAGCTAGGACCAGAGAAATTGTCACAGGGCCTGAGTAAAGGGTGTAGATCCGAGAGGGGGAGTCAGAATGGTTCAAAGATATAGTCCAGTGGTGGTCAGCCTGATTTGATACTCCAGGAAGTCTTGAGAAGGGCCAGGAAAGACATTGGCTGAGGGTCATGAGGAAAAACTCCAAGTAGGCATAGGGGATTATAAAGAGTGGGACAGGAGACCCTGTCCCATCATTTTTTCAATTTTATTGAAAGACCTATTTGCATGTCACAGGGCTAATAACACCTTCATTAGGCTAACAGGTTTTTTAAGGTCACATAACGCCTACATTAATAGTATTAAGAACAAATTTAAACTCTTTTCAACTAATGATACAAAACTGGTCACAGTGCTAGCTGCATTTATTCAAGACTGCACTAACTAGAGAAGCAGCATTTACCCATGTCAGGAAAGGTGACAATGACAGATGACGGAAAAAGTAAATCAATAATTCTCAGAGTCGAGAGAGAATATCAGCCAAGGTCACTGGCCATGTCAGCCTTTGAAGCAACCTCCCTTCCAACACAGGCTGGAACCAGTTCTCCGGGAGGCTGTCACAGACAGACTGGCACAGGTGCTAGGGGAATGTGGTGGCGGAAGGGACATGCTTTCTTAGTACTCCTGAAAAAGGGATTGTACATTTAAAGAAGTTTTTTGAGTAGTGGCCCTTCTAGAGCCTTAGAAATAATTTGATTTATATACAGAATTCTTTCTTAGTGATCAATAAGACATATTTTTAAAAATACAGAAGTCTCTGCTTATCCACAGTTCTGCTTTCTATGGTATTAGTCACTCACAATCAACCATGGTCCAAAAACGTTAAATGGAAAATTCCAGAAATCAACAATTCATAAATTTTAAATTGCATATTGTTCTGAGTAGTGTAATGAAATCTTTTGCTAACCTGCCCCATCCCGTGTGGAACGTGACTCATCATTTTGTCCAAGGTAACCTGCCCATTAGTCACCTAGCAGCCATCCTGGTTACCAGATGGACTGTCAGGGTGTTCTGGTGCTAGTCTTCAAGTAATCTTTATTTTACTGAATAATGGCCCCAAAGGATAAGGGTAGTGATGTTGGCAACATGGGTATGCCCAAAGAGAAGCTGTAAAATGCTGCCTTTAACTGAAAAGGTAAAAGTTTTCAACTTTCAGGAAAAATCATATGCTGGGGTGCAAAGATCTTTTATCTGTGAAATTGTGAAAAAAGGAGAAATAAATTCTTGCTAGTTTTGCTGGTGCACCTCAAACTGCACAAATTATAGCCACGGTGATGCTAGGTGCTTAGTTAAGATGAAACAGGTATTAAATTTGTACAATAAGATATTTTGAAATAGATAACATTCACATAACTTTTATTACGGTATATAACTCTTCTATTTTATTAGCTGTTATTGTTAATCTCTTCCTGAGCCTGACTTATAAATTAAACTTTATCATAACTATGTGTATATAGGAAAAAACATACATAAAAATATATAAGTATATATATATTTCAGGAGCACATGGAGTTTCAGGCATCCACTGAGTGTCTTGGAATTTATCCCCAAGGATAAGGGGGGAGTAGTGCAATAATCATTGTGATGCCAACATAGCTGTAAATCCCATCTGAAGATATCTGTAATGCAGATAAATAGGAACTAACGGGAACTATATTTGTAAGTAATCATAACAGCAATAACAGCCAATACTAATTTGGTTTGCTAGGTGTCAAAGGCTGTTCTGAATACTTTCCAAATGTTAATTCATTTAATTCTCACGACAATCTTTTTTTTCACTTTCTTTTTTTGCCTTTTGTCATTTTTCGGGCCGCACCAGCGGCATATGGAGATTACCAGGCTAGGGGTCTAACAGGAGCTGTAGCCACTGGCCTACGCCACAGCCACAGCAACGCGGGATCTGAGCTGCGTCTGCAACCTACACCACAGCTCACGGCAATGCTGGATCCTTAACCCACTGCGCGAGGCCAGGGATCGAACCCGCAACCTCACGGTTCCTAGTTGGATTCATTAACCACTGAGCCACGACGGGAACTCCTCATGACAGTCTTTTGATTGAATGACCTATTTGTGTGTCACAGGGCTAATAACACCTTCATTAGGCTAACAGGTTTTTTAAGGTCATGTAATGCATATGTTAACAGTATTAAGAAAAAATTGAACTCTTTTCAACTAATGACATAAAATCAGTTACAGTGCTACCGATATTTATTCAAAACTTCATTAAGTAGAGATTTTTGAGGGGCCATGTACAGAGAAGAGGATCTTAAGCAGAATGTATCTTTAATCTCAGTCCTTTGAAAAGAAATCCTTTCTTTTTTTTTCCCCCTTTTAGGGCCACATCTGCGACATATGGACATTCCCAGGCTAGGGGTCAAATCAGAGCTGCAGCTGCCAGCCTATACCACAGCCATAGCAACATGGGATCCAAGTTGTATCTGCAACCTACACCACAGCTCACAGGAATGCCAGATCCTTAACACACTGAGCAAGGCCAGGTATAGAACCTGCATCCTCATGGATCCTAGCTGGATTTGCTACCGCCGACCTACGATGAGAGCTCCCCAAAAATAAATCATTTCAACTTGCTTATGAAAGAAGTAATGTTTAATCCTTGTGGAGACAGAGCAGTGTTTGATAGTTGTTTTTGTCTTTGTTTTTTAACATAACTCTCAGAGACTTCTGGTTTCTCCATTTTGGTGACAATGTGTACTGGTTACCTAGTGCAGTTTACATTCTAATAAGGACATAGAATAGACAAGTGATACGTTTGAATTCACTGTTGTATGAGACAGGTCACTCTAAAACTGAAGCTGGTTCAAATCTGGTTCTAACCAGTTTGGTTTTTAGAAGTTTTTCCTGGAGTTCTGCTGAGGTCCAGCCCCAGCAAGGTCGCAGGTACCCCTAGGATGAGCAGCGTCAGCAGCAATAATGACAGGAGACTTATTCAGTGTTGCAGGATCATCATCATGCTTGCTAGTGCAGATGCTCTCTCTTTATTATTTCACACAGAGTACATATATCTATCTCCCTCCCCCCAAGCTTCCCAAGAATAGCATGTATTTCTTAAAATTTTCCACCCAGTCATCAGGTTTGACCACAGTTAAAGAAATAACCACATACAATGTTGATCTTAATCATTCAGTGAAATATCACAAGGAACTCAGCAGGGTCCCTTTTTACATATTGTTTCCCTTTCAGGGATTGTTCTCTCTCCAAGCTATTAACTTTGCCCAAATACAATGGTAGTATACAGAGCACAGATTTTTTATAGCAAAATGCAGTTTAAACATTAATATGTCACAGAGTTTATAGAAAGTTTATGATTAATCTAACAGTCAAAAATATAGTTTTCTAAGCATAACAGGCTATGAGGTTAATAATGTCTGACATACGGTTAACCACACTTCTATTATTTCTACTTCTCTACATTTTCTACTTAATCTATAATTTCTAACTATAACTATGTCTAGTGCACTCCCAGGTGCACCATGGGCAGGGAATGTGGGTCTGTGTTGGCAGCAACGTTGACTGGCTCACAGCTTAAAAGACTTTCAGAGAAATGCTAGACCACAGAGTTTCTATAAATCAATTCTACCTCTAATTCCAATTAGGTCCGAATCTCCAAACTATCACCCTGGGCCCTGTTCTCTGCTTAGGCCTCCATCCTGGGTTTTTCCAAGGATGTGTTTTATGATTACACTTATGAGTGTGTTTGAAAGGGAATTTATATCCAGTAGTAATATTATATTTCTTAAGTATAAACACCCCTCTCAATCCTGGACTTGGAGGTTTTTTCCATTATAGAATAGTTTTAGTTTCTGGTGGTGGCAGTGGTGGCCATGTAGGAATTTTTGGAGGTGGATATAGGAACACAAGTTCTAATCCTCTATGAGTATTTAAAAACAGAGGGACAGGAGCTGTGAAAGAGGCAGATACAGTTAATCCCAGAAATAGCATAAGACAGAAACAAAATAGTAGAAGTAAGAATTTTCCAGAGATGCCGAGCGGGTCCCGACTGCTCTGCAGTTCAGGACAAGGGCACCCTGAGTAACTCTGTCCTGCAGTCATCTTCATCCGGGCTCTGCCTCGGTGAGACTTAGCGCCGACCGCTCCCCACAGAGTTCCCATCATGGCTCAGCGAAAACAAATCTGACTAGCATCCATGAGGACGCAAGTTCAGTTCCTGGCCTTGCTCAGTGGGTTAAGGTCCTGGCGTTGCGATGAGCTGTGGTGTAGGTCGCAGAGGCGGCTCAGATCTAATGTTGCTGTGGCTGTGGCATAGGCCAGCGGCTACAGCTCCGATTTGACCCCTAACCTGGGAAAGTCCATATGCCTCGGATGAGGCCCTAAAAAAAAAAGAAGAAGTTTTTGCTCTTTAGCAACTGAAATACTGTGAAAAGACCTCATTAAATATGATTTTAGGAAGGATAAATTAAATGTGAAATGTATGCTGAGAATAAAGAGTATAGAAATGGGTTCCTGGCTAAAAATGTACTTGCATTTTTAGGTACATTTGATGTGGGTCCAGAGAGCTGCAAAGGGGCAAGCATGTAATCTGTATCTTCCATTACTAATTCAGCATCATGTTCCATTTTATAATGTAACCCGTTTTAATTTTTTTCCCATCTACTGCTCTAAAGAAGGAGTAGAAAGAGAGAGGTGAAAGCCTTCATATTCCTATGGGACGGGTCCAAAGTGAAATGTCATGGGAGATCCTGGGACCTGAACGTCTTCAGCTTGTGCTACACTGGGTCTCACAGAGAACACGATGAGTGTGGTTCAGTGCTTGGGCAACCCCGTGGTGCTGCAGAGAGTTATTAGCAAGTGAGCTGGGCACCAGTCCTTGATCTTGACTCTCCCACTCTTCAGGCTTCTCCCAGAGGAGCTCTCTGTTGTCCCAGCTTCTGAGAGGGTCTACATTGCACATCCTGCTGACTCCCACGTTTTTAGTACCAACCCAGTCTCACTTCTGAGCTGCAATTGCATATAATTTTACTGCCTATTCAGCATTTCCACTTGAATGTCCCTGAAGGAAGGGGAAGAAACAGTGAACAAGACAGGCAAAAAATATGTCATCTTGAAACTCACATTCTAGCCCTTATTCAAAACTGTCCCAAGCAGAAATCAAATACCCTAAGCCTGTCCAAGCCATTCAATTGCTTTGGCTCAAAACCACATCTTATTAACTTTAACTTTAAAGTATTTTTTCCTCTTCAGTGCCAACACAGTCATCCAAGAGATCCATCATTCTTCTCCTAGGCATCTATAAAAGGCCCCTAGTAAGATTTCTTTTTCCACTCTTGTTCTCTCCTCATTCAAGCCAAAAATGTTTACTTATTTCATTTTCCAGGAGATATCCTTTTAAAGTATAAAGTTGATCATGGCAATCTCTTGCCTAAAAATATTTCAAATGCAACTTGACTAAAATTCTAAGACTACTAGACTCAGCAAGATCTGGTTCTGGCTTTCCTCTGCAGCTTTCTCCCCTTCATGCTCTGAGTTCCAGCCGCAGTGATTCTCTGTGAGTTCTTAGCTATGCCAAATTCCTTTTCCTTCTAATGACCCACTTCCTCTTCCATTTGTATCTGTTAATTCTAAATCATTTTCCGATCTCAGGCAGAGCATCATTTTTGCTAGCCTCCAGTTCCTGCCAAATGATCAGTTTCTTCATGTGGACATTTGAAGCATTTTTTTTTTTGTCATGCTTGTTAGCACTGTAATTAATTACTTGTGTGATGATCTATTTAATGTCTCTCTTCACCATTAGGCTGTAAGCTCCATCAGGGTAGGATCTATATCCATCTCTTTCACCACAAAATTTCCAGTGATATCACAGCGAAAATAGTATACCTTCATTGAATATGTGTTATATTTATTGGACATAAGGAAAGGCCACTACTCAAGTAAATCCTATAATACTCCTTCAGTATTATAACACTAATAAGAAATGAAAACATCATTATGGGTGTTGTTATAGGAAGGGAAGGAATTCTGGACTAATTAGAAAAAAATAATTTAAATAAAATTTATATTTTCTGGATACAAATAGTGAATTAATACAAACTTCTGTAGGGAAAAATGAATATTGATAATTCATAAATGATAGGAATAAAGAAAGACATTATAGCAGCTCCAACCTGGATAGAATGAGGAGGGAAATTAAGGATGAGAAGCAACTTTTGTCTGTATGAAAGGAACCAGCAGACTTACAGTGATGATACATAGGATTTCTGGGGAACTTCCTGCACCAAATGTCTTGGGAACTACGATCCCCTGCATTCAGATATTCAGATGTGGTAGAAAAGAGTTGTGCAGAGAATAGCATGAAATGCTAGACTGGAATGGGTGGGATTCTAGGCAGCTGGCATACAGAGAAGGCAGAAAACACTGGACAGTTTGCCTACAGGGAGATGACCATGATGCATCCAGTTTAGGACGCACAAATATTTCATGAACTGAAAATGTTGGGAGTGGTCCTGTATTGGTTGTCTTCTGCACAGAACTTCTATTGACCTCAGATTTCAAGAGAACAGATTGGGCCAAAATTACTCATTGTGTGGTAATGATTTCATAATAGGAATATTATGTCTCAGGGTTTAGAGTCTTCTAAATTATTCAAAAATCTTCTGAAAGTTTTATTTTTCAGCCTCAAAGAATATGGTTTATTTTGTTTTGGAGAAGAGAGCATGTATCTGTATGTCTGAGCTTGTTCTTTTATAGAAATAAATCAAGGTAAATAGGTTTACATATTTGGGAACATAAGAAGTGTATTTCCCTATTTTTAATCCCAAAATTCTGAGTAAAACATTCAGAGTCTTTATCACCAATTATTTCATCAGTAGACCATGAATGTACTACTGATACTGAGCTCCCAGGTCAATGTTAAAAATAGCTGTGAAGTTTTAAGTGGATTTTATTAACAAGTTGCCTTTTTTCCAAAGGCATCATTTCAGTACTGCAGTGCACCTTTTCTCATTAATTAAGCTCTGATAAGATAATCTGAATATACTAGTTTCCTATCCTAGTAAAAGAGCTAAGCTTGAATAAAGATATATATTCTTTGTCTCTTTTGTCTGGTCAGTATTAACAATAAACAGAACTTTTAAGTTTTTAAAATTTACAGTTGATTTACAGTGTGTCAATTTCTGCTATACAGCAGTGATCCAGATAGGTATTATATGTGTATATATTTACATATATAATATATACATATATGTTATTTTTTATCATGTTATCTTACATCATGTTCTATTCCAAGAGATTGGATATAGTTCCCTGTGCTATACAGCAGGACCTCATTGCTTATCCATTCTAAATGTGATAGTTTGCATCTACTAACCACAAACTCCCTGTCCAGCCCACTCCTTCCCACCTCCCTGTGGGGAACCACAAGTCTGTTCTCCGTGTCTATAAGTCTGTTTCTGTTCTCAAGATAGGTGCGTTCGTGCCATCTTTTACATTCCACATATAAGAACTGCTTTTTCTTATTTTAATTGCCTAACTATGTCCGACTTGCTTGTTTTGTTGGTAAAGGGGACATGGAGATAATAATGTGAACGTTGACACAGGAATTGACGCATTGTAAATCAGCTGGGGCCTGAGATTGGGAAAAACACCCTCCCTTCCCCACATATGCCCACTGCCCCAAATCACAAATCACCAACTGTGATTGGTGGAAAAGCTGCTGAGGGGCAGGAGTAGGAGATGGAGCTCAAGACAGCAGAAGAGACCATGTGCTAGTACAAGTCTATTTCTTCCACATAGGTCTGTGTAAATATATAGAGAGAAGTTATTTGCCTTTCCCTCTTCTCTCCCTTCTGTTCCATGCTGCTTGTTGCAGTTCCAGCTCCTTTTTTCCACGTGAGGGTGAAGGGAAGGGAGACGATAAGCAAGTTATCAGCGAACTGCAGTCAGACCCATGTCCATCAGTTTCTATATCTTCTGTGCTATTACAGGATTCTTAAAATGTCTGTTGAGTGCCTGGTGGTCCTTCTGCATCTGTTACAGAATGAACTGCATGGCTGGTCCACTCATCTGCTATACCCTAGGATGCATCTTTGGGGAGGTCGTATTGGTTGTACTAGACCATCATGTAGCTATGGTACCGTCTGCCACCTCCTTACAGTTAGAGCCCAGGTGTAGTGCCTTCTGGCAGACATCTATGGCTTTTGCGTTGTTCTTCATTGTTAGGGCAGCTGTTTTCCATGTATAACCCTTGGTGAAGTTTGGTTCTAGTTGGATACATTCCTCACAGTCCCTGAGCGGCAGCTGAAACTCCAGGAGTTCAAAGGAGCAGGCAGCTCCACTGTTGTATGATTTGGCATCTCTTGGATTCCCATTTGATGGCTTCTGTATACTGCTTCCTGGTCTGGGGATAGTACCCTTTCTGAAAGCATGCATTGCCTTTGTTCTTTTCCAAAGCCAGGCCAGGGATATAGGCCAGCCACCCGGGCTCCTTGAGGATTTTCTCTGCCTATTAGCATTTCTTTCTTTTCTTTTTTCCCCAGGAATTTGGAATTATCTTTGTTACTGATTATAACAATAAGTTACTATTTATTTAACATTAACTTTGTGTGAGGCAATGTGCTAAAGCATGTTACATGCACAATTTATTAATTCTCACAACAAGTCCATGAAATAGGTATTATTCATCCCCATTTAATGGGGAAGTAAACTGAGGCTCAGATTAAATAAATGCCCCATGGCCAGCGGGATGCTATTGGCATTTCTTGAGCACATCTGGGATTGGTATTCTGCAGGGACTTGAAGAAATGTGTAGCATCTTGGCAATTTCCTTCTTTGAAATAGGAGCTGTCAATTCCAGTGCAGACTTTGGCAACCTGTTGCAGTCTTCTTGGTTTTCTACCCACATTTCAACGGCCTTCACACAGAGCTCCTGGCATTCACTATAAGCATCCTTTGTGAAGTACATGGCTGCTTGATTTGTCAAGTCATGTTGATGGGGTCCTGGCCGTTGGCTTTATCATAGTGCTTCAAGGATGCAAAATCTTTCTTTCATAGACATCATTCCACAACCCTTTTTCTTTCAGTGCCTGCTGCTCATTCTCTGGAAGATCTTCTTCCACCAGCTCTGGTTTGGTCTCCTTTTTGGGAGAAGGTGATGGAGGTGTCTCAACATCTTTCTTCTTATCTGTACTTCCCAGATGGCCTTGGAGGAGGACACTGAGGGTAGTCATGGTTTTGAGGATTTTGCAGTTTGTGCCCAGGTCAGATGTCTTGTTTCCTGTTGCTCTATCAGTTCCTGGTAGGTAGGATCAGTGAGCAGTGTCCTTGTCCTAGGATCATGCTCCAACTTCTGGAACAGACTGGGCGCATTGAGAGGATTCATGAATTTTCTCTTTGCAGATTGGGGTTCCATTTTCTGAAAAGCTTTTTGGGGGGATGAAAGTTGTTTGCTTCATGTTTTAAACTCTCCTCGTAGGTTCAAGTGAAAATCTTGAAACTGGTTTGAAGAACTCAGGGCTGCTTCTTATCAGGAATAGCCCTTGCCTCAGTCAGGCTTTAAGTCAATGGTTTTGCATCCTCATAAGCCACCTGGCGGCCTCCATTCTTGGGTTAGGATGCTGAGAGGTTGCTGTAGAGCATGTGGGTCTGGGATTCTAAATTACTGCTTCAGAGCAGCTCTGTAATACACCCTCCATGGCCTCGGGGCCTATTGCCCTTCCCTTTAGCTCATTTACCTTCTCCATAGATTGGCCTGAACCCCATTCAATAGACTTGATCTGCTCCCTGTTCCCAGTCCAGAACTACTTTTTTAAAAGATAATTCCTAGCCACTGGGGAAAACAGTTTGGTAGTTTCTTCAAAAATGAAACATGCAACTGCCCTAAGACCCAGCAGTTATACTCTTGGGTGTTTATCCCAAAAAAATAAAACTTATCCTCACATTAAACTTCTAAACAAATGTCTATAACAACTTTATTCATAATAGCCAAAATCTGGGGGAAAAAAGCAAATATTCTTCAATGGGTCAATGACCAATTCAACCATACCAAGTCAACGTTTCAACCATACCAAATCAGCCATACCAAATCAATGAAGGACTACACAAAAGCCATACCAAGTCAACTATGGTAATAGTAACTTAATGTTTAACTTTTGAAGTGGTTGTCAAGATGTTTACCATTTTATATTCCCATTAGCGATGTATGAGGATTCTAGAGTCTTCTCATACTTGCCAATACTTGGTTATTGACAGTCTTTTGCATTATAGTCGTTCTGATGGGTTTGGAGTGGTATTTCTCATTGTGATTTTAATTTTCATTTCTCTAATGATGTTGAGCATCCTTTTATGGGCTTATTAGCTACTCATATATTTTCAGTGAAATGTCTGTTCAAACTTGTCCATTTAAAAAATTTTTTTTTCTTTCTTCCCTTCTTCCTTCTTTTCCTACCTTTATTTATTAACGTGTAGTTGATTTACAGTGTTGTGCCAGTTTCTTCAATTTAGCAAAGCAACCCAGTCCTACATATATATATATTCTTTATCTCATATTTTCTTCCATCATGTTCTATCCAGGGAGACTGGATATAGTTCCCTGTGTTATACAGTAGGATATCATTGTTTATCCATTCTAAATGTAATAGTTTGCATCTACTAACCCCAAACTCCCAGTCCATCCCACTCCCACCCCCCACCCCATCCCACTCCCTCCCCCCACCCCCTTGGCTTGTTGACCATTTTTAAATTGGGCTACTTAAATTCTTAGGATGGAGTTTTAAGAGCTTTTTAAAAATATATTCTGGATTTAAAGTCTTTATCAGACATGTGATTTGCAAATGTTTTCTATTAATCTGTGGCTTATCTTTTTATTAATGATGTATTTTGAAGAGCAAACATTTTTAATTTTATGAAGTTGAATTTATTAATTTTTTCTTTTATGGATTATGTTCTTAGTATTATGTCTAAGGAATCTTTCCTAAGCCAATGTCAGGAAGATTTCCTCCTATGTTTTCTTCTAAAATTTTTACATTTTTAGTTCATATATTTGTCTATGATCCATTTTCAGTTCATTTTTCTCTATCATGTAAGATGAGGATCTGAGGTCTTTTTTAAAAAAAATATGGATAGCCAATTGTTTTTTTGCTTGTTTGTTTTCTTTTCAGGGCCACACCTGTGGCATATGGAGGTTCCCATGCTAGGGGTCAAATCAGAACTGTAGCCGCCGGCCTATGCTACAGCCACAGCAATGCCAAATCCGAGCCGCGTCTGCTACCTATATCACAGCTAAGGGCAACACTGGATCCTTAACTCACTGAGCAAGGCCAGGGATCAAACCTGCATCCTCACGGATACTATTCAGATTTGTTCCTGCTGAGATGCAAAGGGAACTCCACCAATTGTTTTAACACGATTTTCTATAAAGATTTTCCTCTATTGAATTGCTTGACACTTTGTCAAAAATCAGTTGACCATAAATGTAAAGGTTTATTTTTATACTCTCCTATAATATAGATCTATATGCCTGTTCTTTTTTTATTTTAAAAATAATTTATATTCAAATTTTATTTTTAATTTTGCTAACAGATCATACTTCAGGATGATTTCTTGAAAAAACAATTAGGAAAATGCATAATGGAATGATATCTGTCCGTATATGTCTACTAAAATACATAATGTTACACAATCCCTTATGCGTTTTTAAAAATCTAGATAGTTCCGTATATATACATTTAAAAATTTGGAAATACATATACAAAAAGTTCACAGTGATCATTTTTAAAGGGTAAGATTAAAGAAATATTAACTTTCTATTTTGCCTATTTCTATATATGTTGATGAATATATATGTGTGTGACTGGGTCACTTTGCTGTACAGTAGATATTTACAGAACACTGTAAACCAACTATAATGGAAAAAATAAAAATCATTAAAAAAATAAAAAATAGATTCTCAAAAAGTTATACATATACATTAAATTCTCTAAAAAGATATATTTATACTTTATCTCATTTAACCTTAATACATAATCATTACATGCCTGTTCTTATGTCAGCACTACAATGTCTTGATTACTGTAGGTTTATAGAGTGATTTGAAATAAAGTATACGGCCTCTAGCTTTTTTTCTTCAAAAATTTTTTAAACTATTCTAGGTTCTTTATATTTCCAACATAATGTTTAGAATTGGCTTGTCTGTTTCTACAAAAAAATTCCTAAGTTTTTGATAGGGCTGATCTTCACTCTATAGATCAATTAGGGGGAAACTGCTATCTTAAAAATATTGAGTCTTCCAATCTAAAAAACTTATATCTCCATTTATTTAGATATTTACTTTTAGCAAAGGTCATGGGATAAACTATGTACTTCTCTTGCTAATTTTGTTCCTATTTTATTCCTTTTGTAGCTGTCGTGAATGAAATGGTTGATTTTGTTTTCAGATTGTTCATTGCTTTCATACAGATATATAATGGATTTTTGTGTATTAATTTTATTTATATCCTGAAAACTTGTTAAACTGATTAGTTTTAGTAGGGGTTATTTTCTTTTTTGTAGATTCTTTAGGATTTTCCAGATATAACATCATGTTATGTGCAAATAAAAAGTTTTATATCTTTCTTTTTAATCTATGTGACCTTAATTTCTCTTATTATGTTGGCTAAATCTCTCATGTAACATTGAAATAGAAGTAATGTGAGTGAATATCCTTGACTTTTTCCTGATTTCAGGGAGAAAGCATTCATTTTTCTCCTGGAAGGATTATATTAGCTGTATGGTTTTTTTGCCTTTGTGTGTGTGTGTGTGTGTGTGTGTGTGGTATAAAGCCTAAACTATCTCAGAATTATGGGCTATCTTGACATTTGGTAAAAATAGGAAGGCCTTAAATGGCCAGACCACAGCTTCCTCTCCCAATCTGTTGCCATGGAGAAGGTCACCTAGCCAAACAATTGTCCTTCTCAAACAGCCTAGGTGCAATTAAATTCCTGCTCATCTCTGAGTAGAGAGTTTCAGTTCCCTGCCAGCCCATGAAATCATTCAAAACAAGCCACCACATCTTCTTGTATCACCAGGGGTACCTCCTCCTCTTGATACTACAAAGCCTGCCTCCTACAATCCCTGGTTGTTCACTCTGTTCCCTAGTGCAACCACTGTGTGGCCCTTCATGACATGTAGTATCCTCCTCCCCTGGGCTGTAAGCATATATGACTAGTAAACTACTACTGCTTACATCTGCCAAGGACCAAGTGTTGTGTATCGGTCAGCCCACAACCCTAGGGTAAGAATCCCTCCCTCACCAAGGAGATAAATAGGAGGCAATTAATACATTTCTGTAGACTCTTTTATCAGGCTGGGAAAGAAATCTATTTCTAGTTTGAGAGTTTTTAATTATGAATTGTTGGATTTTGTAGAATGATTTTTCTAAGTCAGTTGAGATAATCACATGATTTTTGCATTTATTTTATTAATGTGCTGTTTTACATTAGTGATTTTCATTTGTTAACCAAGTTTGCATTCCTGGGATAATTCCTACTTTGCCATGGTTTGTAACACTTTTTCATGTTGCTGAATTCAGTCTCTCATATTGTGTTAAGAAATTTTGTGTCCATGTTAATGCTGGTCTCCTTTTCTCCTTTCTGGTAAAGTTTGTGTTTGATTTTGGTGCCAAGCCTCTTAAAATGAGTTGGGACATTTTCTCTCCTCATTATTTCCCTCCTTATTTTTTTTTTTCCTTCTGCTTGTTTTGGGTTTAGTTTGCTCTTTTTTCATTTGTAAGGTAGAAACATTAATTTGACATTTCTTTTCAAATACTGGTATTTAGAGCTATATATTTTTCTTTTAAGTACTGCTTTAGCTGCATTCTTTACATTTTGAAATATATATTTTTTATTCAGGTCCAAAATTTTCCAGTTTGCCCATGTGATTTATTGGTTTCACAGATTTTCATAAGCATATTGTTTAATTTTCAAGTATTTTGGAATTCCTCAAATTTTCTTTTGCCATTAATTTGTAATTTAATTCATTCTGGTCAGAGGGCATGCTTTGTTTTATGGCTTGCTTGCGGTATATCCTAGAGAATATTCCATGGGTACTTGAATATGTATTTCTCTGTTGCTGGATAGAATGTGAGTGGCTATATGCATCTTAATATATCACAGTCTACACTAGTTAGGTTAAATGGGTTGATAGCGTTGTTCAATTCTTCTTTACCCATTTTGTTTTTGTCCGTTCTATCCAATATTGAAATCTCTAATTATACTTGTTTAATTATCATTTTCTGCTTTGAATTTGGTTTCATAAGTTCATTTCCTATGATTTGAGTCTCTTGTTAGCATGAACTAAAATTGCTTTCTTTTCATGATATGTTGACTCATCATTATGAAATGTCTCTCTTTGTCTCTTACCTAAAAGCCTATTTGTCATGAGATAGCCACTCCAAGTACATTAATATTCTTTTATTTTTCAACAGTTGTGTCTTAGAATCTGTGTCTCAAAAACAGTCTATATTTGGATGTTGCTTTTTTATCCAGTCTGACAATCTCTGCCTTTTGATTAGAAAGTAATAACATTAATGCAAATATTAATTTCACTGAAGATATATCTGCATTTGGCTATCTATCCTTTAGATGTCACATGTATATTTTTCAGCTTGAGATAAAATTGACATATAATATTACATCAGTTTCAGGTGTATAACATGATTCAATATTTACATCAATTATGAAATGATCACGATAAGTTTATAGTTAACATTTGTCACCACAGTTACAAATTTTTTTCTATGATGAGAATTTTAAAGACCCACTTTCTTAACAACTTTCAAAAATGCAATACAGTTTTATTAACTATAATCACCATGTTGTACATTACATCCTATGATGTATTTATTTTATAATTGGAAGTTTGAGCCTTTTGACCCCCTTCATCTAATTTGCTTTCCCTAATCCCGCCTCTGGCAATCACCAATTTGTTCTCTTCATCTATAACCTTGGGGTTTTAGGTTCTTTTTTTTTTTTTTAGTTTTTAATGCTCCACACATATGGTGTGTGTTTTTGATTTATTGCACTTAGCATAATGCCCTTAAAGACCATCTATATATGTCGTTACAAATGGCAAGATTTCCTTCTCTTTTCTGGTCAAATAATATATTTCATTGTATACATATATCACATCTTTATTCAGTCATCTATTGATGGACACTTAGGTTTCTTCCATATCTTGGCTATTGTAAACAATGCTGCAGTGAATACAGGGATGCATATCTCATTTCAAGTTAATGTTTTCAGTTTTTACAGATATCCAGAAGTGAAATTGCTGGATCATATGGTAGTTCTATTTTTAACTTTTGGAGAACCCTCCCAAACTCTTTTCCATAGTGGCTGAACCAATTTGCATTCCCACCAGCAGTAATGAGGGTTCTCTTTTCTCCACATTCTCACTAACACTTTTTGTACTTCTTGTCTTTTTGATAATAGCCATTCTAACAGATGTGAGATGATGTTCCATTGTGGTGTTTTGCATTTCCCCAATGACTAGTGATATTAAGCATCTTTTCATTACCTATTGGCCATTTGTATGTCTTCTTTGAAAAAAAATATATGTTCAGATTTTTTGCCCACTTTTAAATCAGATTGTTTTATTTTTTGCTGTTGAGTTGTATGAGTGCCAAATTTCCTGTTTATCTGTTTCTCCTTTATAGTCTTCTTTTGGGCCAGACTATATTATTTTAATTCCTCTGTCAAAATTTTAAACATACTTTTTGAATTATTTTCTTAGTGGTTGTGCTAGGTATTATATGCATCACAATATATCACAATTTACATCAGGTTAATACAGATTTAATTCTGATAAAATATAGCAGCTTTACTCCAATATGGCTAATTTTCTCCCTTCTTCTTTGTGCTAATATATTATCAACTTATAAACTCAATAATACAACGTTATATTACTGCTTTATACAGTCTTATGTCTCTTAAAGCAATTATAAGAAGAAAAGAAAAGGAACATTTATACATTTTGGGGGGTAGTTACCCAGTGAATATTCATATATTTACTAGTGTTTCTTCATTTCTTCCTGTGAATTCAAATTACCATCCTGAGTCATTTCCTATTAGTCTGAAGGACTTTCTTTAGAATTTCTTGTTAGGCAGATGTAAGTTCTCTCAAAATTTGCTGGGTACAGATTTCTTGGTTGATAGTTTTTTTCTTCCAGCATTTTAAATATGCTATTCCTCTGCCCTCTGCTCTCCACTGTTAAGGTAATCCTAAGTAAATTTGACTCCTACCTTCTTTTTGAACTCAAAATCCAAGTCCTTTCTGCCTCATAATCTTGGACTTTATTTTGTCCTTTTTTGGACTCTCTTGGCCACATGTTTCCTTAAACTCCGGAAAAGCCCTAAGCCTTTGTGATTACGCTTTCCCACTATTAATGGACTGATCTCTGGAAGAAAAATTGAGCTTTATTTTACTTGTCCATAAAAACAATAGTATTACCATGACTTGCAAGATGCTAAAAGTTAAACTTCATGTAAAAAATAATCACTGTCTTGATACAATCATCTCCTTCTTTATAGAACTAGCAGTCTTTCTAGCAACCTCGTTTGTGTGTGTGTGTGTGTGTGTGTGTGTGTCTTTTTAGGGCCACACCTGCCGCATATGGAGCTTCCAAGGCTAGGGGTACAATTGGAGTTGTAGCTGCCAGCCTACACTGCAGTCACAGCAACGTGGGATCTGAGCTATGTCTGCAATCTACACCACAGCTTGCAGCAACACTGGATCCTTAACCCACTGAGCAAGGCCAGGGATCGAACCCTCATCTTCATGGATGCTAGTTGTGTTCGTTAACCAGTGAGCCATGACAGAAACTCCACTAGCAACCTTTTGAATATTTTGTTTTTAAATATTCTGAGAGTAAATCATCAAAGAAACCAGACTTCCACTTGGATTTAGTTTTTAAGCTGCTAGGACCGCCATCCTCATTTTATTTACCAAGCTATCACATATAGAAAATAGCCCTGGTGTGGGGCTTCTCTGAGCCACATGTGAGTCATACCGTCAGGGATGTGACTAATATGGTTCATTTACACATTCAAAGGAAGCAAATTACAAGCTTTACAGAAGCATTTTACCAAAAATTTAAAAGGGAATAAAAACAATGCTTTATATGCTTCCTTGTTAAAAAAAATTATATTTTACAGAAATTGGATATCATGGGAAGACCTTTGCATTAATAGCTCAGAAAGAGTGTGTGACTGTCATTAGGAAGCATACCGCTTCAAGTACGCAAAGCTATGAAACACAGCCAGGTATTCACTGTATCCTTTAAGATTTAGTTAGGAGACAGCAGTCAGACTAGTCATTTAACAGAGAAAAGAGAACATAAGAAATTATTAATTAGGTATAAAGTTAGCTGGTGACTGAAAAGACAAAATAAAAAAGAGAGAGAAAATAAGGAAGCAGCTACATCCCCTAGGGCTGGAGGAATTAAGGGGAGATGTTGGATGTATATAAAACTTAAAGGTTTGATTAAGAAGCCTCAGGAAGCTGAAACAGATCTCTGAAGGGGAGTGTCCAGGCAGCTGGTGCTGGTGTTGTTGCTGAAACTCAAGCCTCTATCCACCAGCACTGAATAGAAATGCAAAGGTGGAGTTTTTGGTGAAGGAGAAAAAGATAGCTTTTATTGCTTTGTCAGCCAAAGGGGGTTACAGCAGACTAATGCCATAAAGACTGTGCCCCCTTGGGAGAGATTGGGTAGTTTTATAGTTTAGGAGTAAAATGAAGGGCCACAGATAAGGATCCGGGCAGATGAAAGCTTTCATTGTTTTTCAAAGCTGGCGATCCTTCTTTCATGAATGAAGAATGCTTCATTAACATCCCCCATTTGTTGGGGGTTTTAGTTCTGTGGAAGAACTCAAAAGATATTGTTATCCACATTCCTTGAGGAGGAACCAGGACCCTGCCCCAAGGCTGCACCTTTTTCTCTTGACTGGTTCTCCCTTGTCTCTGCCCCCTCCCTTCCTTTGAACCTGTCCTTTGGAACTCAGGGAAGGTCATGGAGGCTGAAGCTTATTCCTTAAAAACAAACATTGGAGAACACAGAAAGCCACAGGGCCCTGCTCAGTTTTGGCGTCACTGAGGAAGTGTGAAAAGTCTGGTTCTACAAGTGTACTGGGAAGGATTTGCCATCTTGGGATGTGATGAAGAAGTGTTTGGGGCTGAAACTCCCAGGAAGCAGACAGAAAGCAAGTAGTTCCTCCTTCTGTCTTCTACTTTGCACTCTCTTTCTAACAGTTCCCGCCACACACTCAATCTCTGTCTCTCTCTCTTTTTTCTTTTCTTTTTTTAAAAATGACTTATTTTTTTCTATTATGGTTGGTTTACAACGTCCTGTCAATTTCTGCCTCTCGTTTATATACACACCATGACTAGCAGAGCTTAATGAAGAGCCAGCTGGCAGAGCAGAACTAGGGTTTGCTAAGTGTCAGCTAAGGTAGATTTGATGCTGAGAGGCAAAAACTTAGTAACTGGCACATTCCTTAAGTCGCAAATAAAACCTTTCCCTACCTATCCAGTTCCCCTTTGCCTGAGGGCACCAGAATGTTCTGATATGAAATAATCAAAATTTATTGTGGCCTCAGGTTTCCTAGAATTTCAACAAATGTTGAGTCAAAGTTGACTTTTACTTTTTTTATTATTGGGATGGATTAGTAGGAAAGAGGGAAAGTTTTTTTTTAATTATTATTATACTTCTTATTATGGACATAGTTTTATTGTTGACTGCTCAAGTATGTTGGCAATATGTGGAGTATAAATTGTAAATAATAAATCTCAATTGTGCCAACTAATAAAACAGATTCCCAAAAATTCCTCAGTTTTCTAACCTGGGAAGGGGAGTGAAGTTTCAATGGCTAACATTTCAAGCTAGATAGCAAGACATGGTGGAAAACAGAGAGTTTGAACAGACACAGTATTTTCTTCGATCTCAACTGCATTTCTCACTCACCTGAGGGCCACCCACCTAAGGGTCACGCCTTCCAGTTGGGGGATGGAAAAGCCGCTTGGGAGACAAAGAAAATGGCAGAGGACATACATATTTAAACTAAAAGAGCTAAGATATCTTTAAATTAAAAGCAAAATGTAAAAAAAATTTCTCTGAATACCTTCAGAGAATTAGGACGAATCTTCCTTTTAAGATTTTAAAAATAAACAGCATCCTTGCCAATTTAGATATGATTCTTGAAAATTGCTCCAAAAATAAATGCTGATACATCTTATGTGATAGTACTTAACATAAAGCAGGATGCTTTTACTTACTCTAAGGAAAGTTTGTTACATAAGTGCATTTAAACATAGAACCCTTCCTGCCATTAAAAAAAAAAAAGTCTATAAACTCCTAATGATCCAGAAACTCTTGTTTGAGTTTAAAAGTTTTGAGGAATTAGGGAAATGTAGTTTAGAATCCATTTTTTTACTCCCAAGAATGGTGGTTTTCAACCCAACATAGTCTTACAGTGGGGAAGGGTAGAAAGGTATGAGTTCTTTAACTTTTCCTTGGTGACTTTGATATTCTCCCTTCTCACATGCCAGGTTTAGAACCTGGTAGAAAAAATAAACGTGGAGGTAGGGAATTGCAATATCTGAAAACATGTTATCTTAAAAATATTTTCCACCTGATTATGATTATTTTACTACTTTACATTATAAGCTAGCTTACGTCATGATAACCAGAGCACCAAGAACCACCACCACTACCAAAAAAATTTTTTTGATTCATAACTGGGGATTAAAATGGTCCATCAAGGAAGGCATCTCAGTGTGGCTGGAATCTGCCACAAGGATTATTAGATTGCACAGAACAATAGACTAGGAATGAGGACAAAATTTAATTAAGCAAGGACTTGTCTTGGCTGAGACAACGAAATCAGAGCCTGTGGGGCTGCCCTCACAACAGACACAGGAGGCAGTGGACCTGCGGGCTGCTAAGAACAGCCCCAGGCTGGGGTGCCTCTCTGGGGAGATAGCCGTGTGTATAGACTTTTGTTGCAAAATTTTTTTGAAATGCAGCTAAAAAGTTCCTATTGCCAGGTCACCAGCCCAGCTGAGGACCTTTTCTCTTTCTTTTTCTATTTCTGCAATTTCAAATCCCCTTGACTTAAAAAAAAAAAGCCTTGAACCAAGCCAGTTTCCACATTATCTGAACATCATTAGCCCATATATCTCCTGTATTAACTTTTCTATATTAGAAAAACTTTGTTTAATGGATAGACCTAGAGATTATCATACTGAGTAAGGTAAGTCAAACAGGAAGACAAATACCATATGATGTCACTTACAAGTGGGATCTAAAAAATATTACAAATGAATTTATTGACAAGACAGAAACAGTATCATAGACATAGAAAACAAATTTATGATTACCAAAGGAGAAAGGGGTGGGGGAAAAGTAAATTAGGAGTATTAACATATACACACCACTACATATAAAGTAGATGGACAACAAGGATTTATTGTAATCACAGGAAACTATATTCAGTATCTTAGAGTAACCTATAATGTAAAAGAATCTGAAAAAAATATAAAACTGATTCGCTTTGCTGTATACCTGAAACTAATACAATATTGTAAATTGACTACACTTCAATTAAAAGAAAAACTTTGTTAGAGAGGACCAGACTATAAGAATAACTGTTGATATTTGTGGTCTCAAATATGTAAAGAAAAATTTTCACAAATATATGAAAGTATTGCAGAACTATATTAAACCCTGTCGGAATATTTGTAATGTCCTCTGCCCTCATTTTCACAAAAGTCCATGTCATGTGTCAATTTAAATCAAGATAATAAATCCACTGCTGTTTAGAGATGTTGTGAGGATTAAATGAGATACTGATAGAGATCCCGAGCACTGAGAAAGACTTTAAATATCAGAGGCTGAAAGTCTTCCGGTCAGCCTTCCGTTAGAGAAGGAAGCACCTACCAATGGTCCACTAAGTCAGTTAGAGATCGGCTCCATTTTGAAGATTCTTTGAGGATTCTTGCATTTATCAGAATCCCTCAAAATATTCTTCTCTGCCTTTGATGAAAGAAAACATTTTACACTCAATCTGAGCACTTCAATTGAAGAGAGAGTGCAGTGGGTAGAATCGGTCTTTAGAACCAGGCCACCCAGGGGGAATCCCTCCCTTGCCTACCCAGTGATCCAGGTGATTGATTTTACCCACTGCCTCACTTTCTCATCCCTGAAATGCTGATGGTAATAGTACCTCCTTCACAAGTTGTTGAAAGGATTAAATGAGTTAACATATGTCAAGGCTTACAGAGGTTGGCTGTGTTAGCCAATATTAGGAATAAATGCAAAACAATGTCCCAAGTTAACCTGGCTTCTGGAATTTTTTTTTTTTTGGGGGGGGTCTTTTTAGGGCTGTGACCGCAGCATATGGAAGTTCCCAGGCTAGGGGTCGAATCGGAGCTGTAGCTGCTGGCCTACACCACAGCCACAGCAACGCAGGATCCCAGCCGCACCTGCGGTCTACACTACAGCTCCACAACGCTGGGTCCTTAACCCACTTAATGAGGCCAGGGATCAAACCCATGTGTCCTCATGGATATTAGGTGGGTTCGTTACTGTCCAGCCACAAGGGGAACGCCTGGAAATTTGTTTTTAACTTAGTTTCAGTGACAGCAAAACTGGCCTTAACAGTTTTTTTCTTACCACCGACTATAGGCACACTAACAAAATCAGGTTTAAAATCAGGTTTTCTTTTAAAAAAATGGACTCTTGAAAAAGAAAAAAAAATTCCAAGCAACTCAGGAAAGCTCAGAGGATTATCTACTGCATCTGTGGAACTGGCATTTTAGAACTCACTTTGAAAATTTCTTTCACTCACTTTAATCTGCTTTGTTTTGATGTGCATCAATTTCTAAATCTGTCATCTTCTGTCAATGACAAATATGTCAATGATGTATATGGCCTCACTGCAGTATTGTCAGAAACCTTGGCTGAAAGATGCAATGGAAATACAAAAAAAGAAAGCAATGTTACTTTGATTTTCCAAAGGTGTCTTCATGACATGTTGGTGATTTTTAAGGTCATTTAGAGGGGCAATTATAGCTGCCACATTTAACATTTAATAATTAGCAATGTGCTTCACAAAACAGTACTAACTCAACAACTTCATTTCTTCTCTTTGAATTATTCTTGAAGATGTGTTATATAGATGGTGTAGTAAACATCACAATATAACTAATTCATCTTTATAAAGCTTAATTTAAAATGTATAAAAAGAGCTCATAAATGATGAACATAGGCATTAAAAAAATCCATCGATGGTGTTCCCTTGTGGCACAGCAGGTTAAGGCTCTGGTGCTGTCACTGCAGGGGCTGGAGTCGCTGCTGTGGCATGGGTTCTTTCCCTGGCCGGGGACTTCCATAGGCAAGCACAGCCAAAAAAAAAAAAAAAAAAAAATCAGTAGCTGATAGAACTTGGGCATAAAGTTAATGAGGGACTTCATGTTTTCTGACTTTTTATCGATTGCATAGGAATTTCCTTTAGAAATAGAGTTTAAGGTCCCGTGTATCATTTATTTTTCTTTTCTAGTGATTATTTTTCTTTTTCCAAATTGTTCTCCTGCAATGGTCTTGGGACAAGCTACAGTAACCTCAGTATTATATTGTATAATATTAAAATATAGTTAACAAATCAGTATAGAAGTCATTAGGGATCAGACAGTAAAAAAAGGAAATAAAAGTGAAAGTACCTGGAAATAAATGACTTGAAGGAAAACAAAGTCTTCCTTTTTTATCATTTGAGCCACAAAATTCTCATTTTGTGGTAAATAGATAATGCAACTCTCATTTCTGAAAGAGTATAAAAATAGATTGAACACTTTTACAAAGCAGTGGGGTTGGAAGATAACAGTGCTGTGTAAAGAATCATAGCCAATACGTTTCTTCCTGGGAAGTCATTAAAAAAGAATTGATTAACAGGTTTGATATTCTTTGGCATAAATTAGATTTTATTTTGCACAAATCTTGGCTGGAAATGAATTTGCAAATTAAAATGTCTTCTAATGTAATTAAATTGTCCTCCAGTGTAAATCATTTCAGAAATGAAAACTCTACTTTTAACAAGAAATGAATGCATATTCTTAGAGGAATTACATGGAGATTCAGGCAGAAACTGAAATGCATATGTAGTGTGGGCCACAAAATGGAAAAATGTAGGATGTATAACATCTCCACAAATACTTGCTTTGAATATGAGTAGCTGTGCACAGGACTGTAGGCTAAGTTTGGTACATTTGTTTTAATGATCTATTTATTTAACTTGAGGAGTCTCAGGAATTTTACTTTTTAAAAGTTGGGTTTGTTGTAAAACATTTGTCCATCTGTTTCTTCTGGGCAATTAAGAACTTAAGATATATTTAAACAACATGACTAAACTGTGTTTATTAAATGGTAGAAATTTTATCATGGCAGATGAGTTTGAACTGTTTTGAATCCTGTTTGGTCACTTACTGTCTGAGCATCCTTAGGCAATTCTCACTTCTAAATTGCAGGTTCATTGTGAGGATAAAAAGTCAGGATGGATGCAGAATGTTTTGCTGGTGCTCTGGGTATCTAAAATATTCAAGAAGTAGCATTTTTTTGTTGTTTTCTTTTTTGGCCACCCTGAGGCATATGAAATTCCTGGGCCAGGAATCAGATCTGAACCACAGCGACCTCCTCCACAGCTGAAGCAACAGTGGATCCTTTTACCCACTGTGCTGGGCTGGAGATTGAACCTGCATCCTGGCACTGCAGAGATGCTCCTGATCCCTTGTGCCACAGTGGGAACTAGACATTTTAAAACTTCTGTTTATGGGAACTTATTAAAGAGGATTTATTAGGACAAGTTGGAATAATTAACTAGATCATTTACTCTCTTTTCTGTTACACTCCCATGTACTATCCTCAAAAATCTTAAATCAGGAAATGTTAGTTTAAATCTACCACCTTACTGTGCTTTCTATTTATCCTGCCAGTTTTATGTTCTGTTTTTTTTTTCCCTTTCTTGCCCCTCCCCCTTTTTGGCTGCACTTGCAGCATATGGAAGTTCCCAGTCTGGGGGTTGAATTGGAGCCATAGGTGCCAGCCTATGCCACAGCAATGCCAGATCTGAGTAGCATCTGGGACCTACACTACAGCTCATGGCAATGCCAGATCCTTAACCCGCTGAGCAAGACCAGCGATCAAACCTGTATTCTCATGGATACTAGTCAGGTTCATTACTGCTGAGCTACAATGGGTGATCCACCATTTCGTGCCTTTTTATGGAATCATTCTTTTTAATTCCACTTTTCCTCTGTTAGTCTGAAAGTTGTGTAGTTTTTACCCTAAAAAATTATAAGCTAATTGGTACTTTAACCCTCCAAAAAGGAAATATAACCGATATGCTATTATTTACTTATACTCTTTGATTCTCTAATTACTTTAAATCCTACTTTAATATTATGACTTTACAAGTCATTTAGACTTACCATGTATTTTTTTTTTTTTTTTTGCCTTTTGTCATTTTATGGCCGCGGGTTTATGGCCGCACCCGCGGCATGTGGAGGTTCCCAGGCTAGGGGTCTAATCGGAGCTGTGGCCACTGGCCTGCGCCGCAGCCACAGCAACGCGGGATCCGAGCCGCGTCTGCAACCTACACCACAGCTCACGGCAACGCCGGATCGTCAACCCACT
>PVHT020000105.1:4666326-4752400 GCA_004024745.2 Catagonus wagneri | reverse complement strand
CGCGGCATGTGGAGGTTCCCAGGCTAGGGGTCTAATCGGAGCTGTGGCCACTGGCCTGCGCCGCAGCCACAGCAACGCGGGATCCGAGCCGCGTCTGCAACCTACACCACAGCTCACGGCAACGCCGGATCGTCAACCCACTGAGCAAGGGCAGGGATCGAACCCGCAACCTCATGGTTCCTAGTCGGATTCGTTAACCACTGCGCCACGACGGGAACTCCTAGACTTACCATGTATTGATGGCTTTCTTTGGAATTCTTTCCTTCCAATATAGCTAACCTTCCAACCAGTATCATTTACCTTCTGCCCAAAGAATACACTTATTTCCTTCTGAAGTTTCCCATTGTTGGGTAGCAAATTCCATATTTTTTGCTCAACAATGAATTTGTTTCATCTTCATTCCTGAAGGTTGTTTTTGCTGGGTATAGAATCCTATGTTGATCATCATTTTCTTTCAGCATATTGATTGTATAATTATTTTGTTTTTTGTTTTTTTGGGGGGGTTGTTTTGTTTTTCTTGCTGCTGTTCCTTAGGTAGAGTTGTCAGTATACTTTCTGCCTCTTTCAAGATAATTGACACTTTTTTTAAAGAAAAATTTAGTTGCTTTTTTCCCTGCAATTTCACTGATATATCTAGATGTAGATTTAAAAAATTTTTGATCAAAATCCACCGCTAAAATAATCCCTTTTCACGTCATAAAGTTACGAGATCATTCCTAGTTGGAAAAACTTTACTTGCAAAAAGCTAGTTATAACCATAATTTTCTACAATCCTAGCAGCCTCTACACTCAAAGAGAACAATTATTTCTGGACTTATAAAATAAGAGAACATAAAAGTCTTTTTATTTATTTTCCACTTCTTTCTGAATAACAAACTGTGAATATCACAGATTAATTTTTTTAGCTTTCCATTCCTGTAAGTGTGAGGTTAAAAATGAATGGTAAGTGACTGCCCAAGTATTCAAGGAAAGCAATTGGATGATTTTAGTGAAACTTCTTTTGACCATCCAAATCAATTGGTCTTGAGAAGGGGGGGTGGTTTGAAAACAAATTATTTTGAAGAATTTTGATGTTTAATTTAAAATATTTTAAAATTACTCTGTGACTTTATCTTTGACCTAGCATATATTTAGAAGTATGTTACTTTACAATATTTGGGAATTTTTATAGATTTTTTTCATTATCGATTTTTTGTATTTTTTATTATAGTTAATTTACATTGTTGTGCCAATTTTTGCTATGCAGCAAAGTGACCCAGTCATACATATATACACATTCTTTTTCTCATATCATCCCTCATCATCATTACTGATTTTTATTTTTATTTGTCATAAAAATATTTTGTTTGATTGCAGTCATTTGTAATTTAGTAAGATTTTTATTTTGGCCCAGAATATGGTCTATCTTGGTGAACATTCCAAGTGCATTGGAAAAAATGTTTACTCTGAAATTGTTGAATATGATATTCTAAAAGTATCATTTAGGTCAAGTTGCTTAAAAGCGTTGTTCACATCTTCTATAACCTTATTGATTTTCACCTAGTTATTCTAGCAATTACTGAAAGAGTAGTATTTCAGTCTCCAAATATAATTATAGATTTGTCTGTTTTATTTGTTTCTGTCAATCCATGCTTTATGTATTTTGAAGCTCTGTAATTAAATACATGCATTTTAAGTCCTTTTCATAGGTAGATCTATTTATTATTATGAAATATCTATTTATCTGAAAATGCCCTTTGTCTTTAAATCTTCATTGTTTGATATTAAAATAGTCATGCCAGCTTTCTTATAATTAATATTTGCACCCTTTTCCCATCTTTTCCCTCTAAAACTTTCAGTGTTTATATTTAACATGTATTTGTTGCAAGCAGCATATTGTTAGATCTTGGTTTTCATCTAGTCAAATGGTTCTCATTCAGGGATTATTTTGGCTCTTAGGGCACATTCTGAAATACCTGGAGGTAATTTTGGTTGTCATAATTGAAGGGAAAGGGATGGCATTACTGGTACCTAGTGGGTAGACACCACAGATGCTGTTAAATACCCTGCATTGCACAGGACAGTCTCCTGTAACAAATAAATGTGTGACCCAAAATGTGAATAGTGCTGAGAGATTGTCAAGTTAGATCAGTTTCTAAAGAAACTGATCTAACTTGACAATCTCTGACTTTAATTGAAGCCATTAGTTTATTTACATTCAATATAATTAACAATAAGGTTAATTTTAACTATGGCACCTTGCTATTTGTTTTCTGTTTGTCTTATGGGTTCTTTGTTCCTTAGTTCTTCCTTTCCTACTTTCTTTTGAAATACATATACATGTATATATAAAATTTTATCTCCTGTATTGCTTTTTTAAATTGTACCTCTTTCATGAACTTAATCAAAGTCACTAAGTGTGTGTATGTGTGTGTGTGTTTCAATTGCTATGGGTACATAGTTTCTTAATGTTCAAATAGTCCAAGCTCTGGCCATTGGAAGTTGCTTCAAGCTGACTTGTGTGCCTTTTTTGACTTGTCCTATTATTATTATTTTTTCTTTTTTTTTTTGTCTTTTTAGCCACACTCACGGCATATGGAGGTTCCCAGGCTACAGCTCGAATTGGAGCTGTAGCTGCTGGTCTGCACCACAGCCACAGCAATGCAGGATCTGAGCTGCCTCTGTGGCCTAGACCACAGGTCATGGCAACACCCCTGTATCCTTGACCCACTGAGCGAGGTGAGGGATCAAACATGCATCCTCATGAATGCTAGTCAGATTTGTTTTCGCTGAGCCATGACAGGAACTCCTTGTCCCTATTATTCTTTAAGCATTGTTTGCTTTCTGAAACTAACATACATTCCAGGCTCACCTTGTTCTTTTGATGCTCCAGTGAAACTAATCAGAAATAATCAGTTATTTCTACAAAAAGCCCTTGATACTTTCAGTAGAGAATAATATCCAGAAGCCATGATCTGGGATGTAGGTGTGTTCATTGCTATTGGGGCACTAATAATCTTAGACCTTCTTAGTAAACAAAGCTAGGGATTATATGCGTAAAAATAAATACACATACCCTTACATATATTTACATCTGAGTTAGAGGTGGGTGGAAGCTTTAATTAGATTGAGTTCACCTTCAGTTAGTTCAGTCCCTCACCTCCCCACACCTCACCTGCAATTTGATCGTTTTAGTGTTTGAACTGAAATATGTCTGTTTTAGATAGCTGGGATTCAAATTTGGTTCCAAGTCTGACAATTAAGTCAGATGTGCAAAGCTTCATGAATTCTCTTTGTTTACTAGGTCCTCCTCCACTGCTAATTTCTTCGCAAAATTCCAGGGAAAAGGGGCACAATTTTTGGGTCAAGCACTTAATGTCCTTGCAGACCTATCTCACCAGCCCACAACGCTGTCAAAAGTTTGACTGATTTCCCCTTTCCTGCCAAATTTCACAGTCTATGGAAGCTCCAATTCTAACCCACTAGCTCCCAGACAGGCATTTGCCTCAGGTACAGATGCTACAGTAGTTTCTGCATATTTATGAAGAACATTGCTTATCTCGGACTTATTTCATCTGGACTTGCTATTACATACTATTCTGCAACAGCTCCAATAATGAATGTTTATTTTATTTGGAATTTTTCTAATATTTCCACTGAATCAAAATTACTTTGTATTTTATATTCTAACCAGAAGTAAAAGTCAATTTCACCATTTTTTAAAAAAAAGAAATTTACATTGACTTTGAGTTCAAGATAGCTAACATATTCCTTTATATCTTCTTCTCTAGTTCCAATTATACAAATAGCAAAGGAATTAACCAACGACTATGCTATCAGGATGTAGGGAATGGGAGGACCCAACCTCAGACCAAAGATTTCAGCACACATCCAGAAGATAAAATGAATAGAAGGGTATGAACTGGCAGGCAGAGAAAAGCAAGTAATATGCCTGGCAGAAGATGCTTCTAGGGAGGAGTGTCTAAGCAGTCCAGCATAACCCCAGAAAGGCTCTAGCATCAGAGATTGCTGGAAAATCAAGGAAGGAGCTGAGAAGTGGGGCTATTGGTGCAATAAATAATTGAAGGTCAGTATATTGGCCAGTTGCCCCTCTTCCCTGTGCTTATAGCCAGGTGTTTACCCCTTTGACAAAATACCCAAACAGTTCTCTAGAGGGCATGCAAATATTTATACCCTACCTTTTCCTGGTATGTAGGAGTTCCCACAGCATAAAATATGGCTCAGGGCAGAGTTTGAGACCCAATTTCTCAGCCATAGCTTTGTCAATGGGGAAAGTTATTTTAAGTTCATTGCTTCAGTTTCCTCATTTATACAATAAAAGTACACCTATCTTAAAAGTTGGTCGAGGATTTAATGAAATCGTGTATACAGTCACATATACAGATGTGCTTAGGACAATTCCTAGAATATAATAAACATTCAACAGATAATAGCCATTGTGATTTTCACTGCTATTGATGAGTTAGCTGTTTTATGTGAAAAGGAAGAAGGGAATCCCAAGTTTAAGTTTTGGAAAGAATACTCTCTCTTCTCACCAGGGAGAAGTAGGTGAGACTGGGTATCAATTCACATGGATGTAGATTATAAATCAAAATCCCCACCCCACTTTTCTTACCAATATCTAGCTGTGTAGAACAAGAAATCAATATGTATATGGACTCCAAAGAACCTAGAATTATCTATTATAAAACTGAATTAAAATGCTATTCATCTGAAATTCTCTATATATTCAGACAAAAGTATTTGTTTAGAAAAAATTCATGGCATCATTTGCACTTCCAAGACATAAGACAAAGGCTTTATTCTTTTTTTTTTTTTAATATTCTGTATGGGGTGTCATTAACATCTCTAAATTGTCATCCAAACCATCTTTCAGTGTTCTGGGATGAGGAGTAAGGAGACTAAAGGATCCATTGCAAGATTAAAACTGCTTTAAAGTCTTATGATTTACACTAAAAATTACCATAAATATTGCTTATCAATACATTGGTATGTTTTAATATAAAAATACTTTTATTTCATATGGAGTAAACATTGCTGGTTTAGGACGATATGCCATTTTCCTCACTTATCCCTGTCACATTGATTTGGGATAGATCAATATTTTTATGTCCAGACCAAACAGCAAAAACAAAAATTTACTAAAATTGTCCACTTACTCTAATTATTTTAAGTTCACACTTATATTCTGCTGTCATCACAGATGACTAGCCAAATGGCTTGTCAATCAAAATGTTTTTTAGTGATTAGCCTACAGTTTTCAATTTTGAATCAGATTTGGTCTAAATAATATTTCCTAATAAACATAAATGTAAATTACTTTATTGACTTAATAGTTGCTGAAAACAATTATTGCTTAAATTTCATTGCTTGATACTTTGTACCTATGTATTGCAACTAGTGAGGACACTCCAAAGATACTGTTTCCCTAGCTTGTCCTGAACCTGCTCATGTTCACATGCCCTTTTTTTTTTTCTGATTTTACAATCTAATCATCACTGATAGGCACAGCCAAATTCCTTTTGTTTATCAAAAAGACTTTCTTTTAATAATTTTCATTTGTGATAAATCTCCAATCTGCCTATATGTTTCTAGAGGGAAATCAATGAAAGATTAAATCTTAATTATATCAGAGACATGATATAATGGGACTCAACCCACTCAAAGTCACTTTTTGGTGGTATCAGTTATGTTTTCATTCCAACTGATCTCAAAGTTTTCCCTTCCCTAATCTTGACCCCTATTGCTCTTTACTCTAAAAATGTGAGATTTGTTTTCCTTTCACTAATTCTGTAATAGTCTTTGGTAATTCTTAAGTAATTCTTAACTTAATGAGGATCTTGAAATGACAGCCAGGAAATGTAGTAATTTACAATCAAGTTATTCCAATTTCTCCTTAGGGTTCTAAACTCATTCACTCAGTCAAAAATACTGTTTTATGTACCTCTTGTTATGAACAAGGCACTCTTCTGAGTAATTGTGTACCAGAAATACCAGGACGTGTAAGGCTCTGCCTGAAAAGAGATGACAGTCTAGTAACTTCCTAATAGAGGAAATATTCAAAAGTACTGCCAAACCCAACTTCTTTGAGCATTTACTATCAATATGCCTAATCACATGCTTAAAATTAAGCCATTTTCATATGGCATACATATTAACTTTACACCACCCGTGGAGAGGTAATGGTAAAACATTACTTTGAAAGAGACTAAGCTCTAAATGTGAAAGAATACTATAAAAAAGCAGTATCCAAAACAGCAAATCTATTTAAGCCAAAATTTATAAACAAAATGTACAGTTACAAATAGATTCCTTTTACTCAAAAAAAAAATCTACCCACAAATGAATTAAATATAAATGCATTTTAACTAGCAGTGTAACTTTTTAAAAGCATATAGCTTATGAAAACACTCATCATAAAAATGGTTTTCTGAAAAAGACCTTTTCTATAGGATTTTGTATAAATTTATTAAGCGTGAGATAGAAAGCTATGTAAACATAACCTTAAACATCTCAGGAAGTTTAGTTAGAGCAAACTGTAACAAAATTCTGAATCAAATAATAGCGAAACTGAAGTAATGAATAAAACTTGGCTCCTTAATTTATCAAATAACAGTATACACTTTTTTTGTTTTTGGAGTTGTTTGTTTTGCTATTTATGGCCACAGCCACCGCATATGGGAAGTTCCCAGGCCAGGGGTCAAACTGGAGCTGCAGCTGCCACCTATACCACAGACAGAAAGGATCCAAGCCATATCTGTGACCTACACCATAGCTCATGGGAACGCCGTATCCTTAACCCACTCAGTGAGGCCAGGGACTGAACCTGCATCCTCGTAGATACTAGTTGGTTTCACAACTGCTAAGCCACAATGGGAACTCCCTTAAAAAGATTTTTTAGATAGGAGTGCTTCTGTGGTTTTAGCAAGGTATCATATAAGGAAACAAACTCTCAACATCATGTTGAAAAACATCTCTGTGTTATCTATTTCTTTTTAGAGGAATGATAAAATTCTGCCCTAACATAATTTCTATCACTTCAAGTAACTCCTTCCTAAACATATCATATATAAAATGGAAGCCATAGAGAATTAATCTCATTAATTACCAGATGTTTATCGTCAGGTAAAAGTAACCAATCTGTCCTTCTTGTAATATTTTTTCTCTGTACTATCATTTACTTTAATGTTTTAAAACTGACATCTTTAATTTAGGATGCCCTCTCCTAAGAGTCATTTATAGTTTCTTTTCTGTTTGGGTAGGAGAATTCATCAAATTTAATAAATTGGCTCATGTCACATTTTTAATCCAGATCTTTTTCAGTTGTACTTTCATAGAAAATATGTATCAAACCATTAGCTTTGTGGCTGTAAAAACATCTACCTTTTTTTTTTTTTTTGTCTTTTTAGGGCCGCACCTGCAGCATATGGAGGTTCCCAGGCTAGGGGTCTAATTGGACCTGTTGCTGCCAGCCTTTGCCAGAGCCACGGCAACACCAGATCCAAGCTGCGTCTGCAGCCTACACTGCAGCTCACAGCAATGACAGATTGTTAACCCACTGAACGATGCCAGGGATTGAACCCACAGCCTCATGGTTTCTAGTCGGATTCGTTTCCGCTGTGCCATGACAGGAACTCCTCTGCTACCTTTTGAGTATGACTTTTAGTAAAATTTAATACCACTTTATAAAGAATGTAGGACATACTTTTATATGTGGCTTTCTCAGAGTAAAAGGCTATGCTTTTGTTCAAGTCAATTTGCTCAGGAATTTAAAATGAGATTCTACTTAATGTTAATTTAACCATGTCTTGTAGCTGTAAGCTCATAATTTTAACACTTGGTTTTTCTGCCACACTATTTATGAAGAGTAATGAAACACTATATTGTTTCATTTGGTTGATGTTAATATAAATATGTAACCAAATACTGGAAAAATCAACCTACTACTTACTAAACATGAACTCTAATACAGGGACACTTCTGTGACCATCCCTTTCAATACACTAAGATACTGAACAACTGCTTTTGCACATTATATGTGAAAAATTAATTTTTGACAAAATTTTATTCAGAACATTAGGAAAATCATACTCAAAACATAGAAATAATCAGACTATATAACAGTGCTGCATAGATAGTGGTATACAAGTTCCCTGACGCTAAGTGACTTCCTAACTAAGACTTCAATCTTCAAGTCATCAGGTAGAAAATGGTAGAGGCATTATTTCCTCCTCTGAGGCTAGAAAAATGGCTTTTGATGGTGAGAAGTCACACCATTTAAACAACAAAGATTAGATTATCCCCTAATTTAATTCTACTCCCTTCTTGTTATTTTTCAGAGATGAAAACTTAGAACATAAGGATTATTGGAAGGGAATATAAGGTAAATTACCTCTTAGGAGACAGTCTGATCCTTGCTTGCTTTAATCAGATAAAATGCTGAATCAAGTTTTAAAAATTTCAACCACACCATTATGCTTAATTAAAATCACCAATACGAATACTTTTTTTACATAATACATAATACATGTAAAAATGACCTGTTTCCAATCCTTTGACCTTCAGTCAAAAAAAATGTTACCACTAAAAGGGATTTGAAAAATAGTTTTCATGGCAGAACATTAACTCTGTAAAGATTAAAATTTTTTTCTGAATACAGAAAATAGTCAAAATCAATGACAAAGTGCTAAATTTCTTTCCTAAGATTAATTTTAGAGGGAAGACAATTTATTTGGAAGGAATTTGTAGCTGAAAACATTGTTACCCTGAGAAAGACTCTTTGCCAGTGCTTTTAGAGGCCCCCAACAATGTATGAAGGAGCAATTTGTAGGCTCTAGCTTCTTACAGTTACCCACATGAAGAATGTTTTGACCTAAATAGTGATTTGGGCTTCTCTGTGATACTGGTAACAGGTCACAACCAAAAATCTAAATGTGATGGACTATAAGCAAATTCTGCATTCATTTCAAGCAGACTTCTTCCTTTTTTCCTTTTCTATGAAAGAATTTATATTTCTTCAAATGGGGACCCAAATCTACTGTTCACAAAAAATAATATTCTGTAAGCAAATTGGTAGTTTTCTTATATAACAGTAAACAAATTGTCCGGTTTACATTCTCTAATCTATGCCTAGAAAATAAGGCATTAGTAATTCTTCATTGGCCACTGCAGAGCAGAGACAAGTGTCTCCTTTCTAATCAGAGGCACATGCAAACATTCCTCAAAGTGCATTGTTACTATTTTTAACAAGTCTTATACATTTACAAAGTCAGCATTTGTGACTCCCTACATACTTTTACTACAAAATAATGCTTATTTCCAACATGTTACATATACCATAATTACTTGAGAAAAAATGAGAGCACAACAGAAGTAGCAAGATTTTTTTTACAAATAAAAGTACAATATACAAAAAAAATGGCAAGTTAGCGATAACTGGTAGTATGTACTCTCGGTAACATTCCACTCTAGGTTCCAAATTAAGATTTGACAAGTTTGAAGCCTTGTCCTGTGTCCAGCACAGTAGGAAGAAACCAACTCATTTTTAATCTTTTCAAGCACCTAAAACAAGTTTTGCAGATCCAAAAAAGGTTCAGACCACACAACCAATTTGCCAAATGCACTAGTGGATATGTAACTCGAGGAAAGTGTAACATCCAATGTTTGGCCACATCACTTCCTGTTGGCAAATGCAGAGTGTAATCACTCCACCGTTTTGAAACACCATACACTGCTTTCACTGTGCGTCCCTTTTCAGTCCAGCAGATGTTATTACTGGAGCTGCAGTTATATTCTACCCAGTCCTTTGTAAAGTCACCCAGCTGTGGTGGGTCAGCTTCTTCAATATCTACTGGCTTTGTCATTTCTGCTCCTTGCACTGCAACATATTGGTCATTGATTTTTCTCACTTCTTTCACCCAAGGAATTGAATTCTCACTGTCTAATATGATAATAAGTCGGGAACAGAAGGAACCATTCTTTTCTCGCCACCATTCTAAAAGTGTGTCAAGGCGTAATATGTCTCCACCTGTGAAGAAAACAAAATTCAGTAAGGCAAGAATTTCTGATGTCTCTTACTAAGAATACTCTTTTATCTTGTGTATGTTTTTTACATTTTTAAAATTACAGTTAATTTACAATGTTCTGTCAATTTCTGCTGTACAGCAGTGACCCAGTTGTGTGTGTGTGTGTGTATGTATATATATATATATATGTGTGTGTGTGTGTGTGTGTGTGTGTGTGTTTGTGTGTGTGTATATATATGCATTCTTTTTCTCACATTATCGTCTATCATGTTCCATCACAAGGAATTAGATACAGTTCCCTGTGCTATACGGCAGGATCTCGCTGCTAATCTACTCCAAGTGTAATAGTTTGCATCTACAAACCTCAAACTCCCAGGCCTCCCACTCCCCCACCACCCCCCTTGGCAACCATAAGTCTGTTCTCCATGTCTATGAGTTGGTTTCTTTTATGTGGAGAGGTTCATTTGTGCCATATATTAAATTCCAGATATAAGTGATATCATATGGTATTTGTCTTTCTCCTTCTGACTTACTTCACTCAGTATAATTATTGTCTCTAGTTCCATTTATGTTGCTGCAAATGGCACTATTTTGTTCTTTTTTATGGCTGAGTAGTATTCCATTGTGCATATGTACCACATCATCTTAATCCATTCATCTGTTGATGGACATTTAGGTTGTTTCCATGCCTTATTGTGAATAGCACTGCTATGAACAAAAGGGTGCATGTATCTTTTTCAATGAAAGTTTTGTCTGGATATATGCCCCGGGGTGAGTTACTGGGTCATATGGTAGTTGTATTTTTAGTTTTCTGAGGTAACTCCATCCTGTTTTCCATAGTGGTTGTACCAATTTACATTCCCACAAACAGTGTAGGCGGGTTCCCTTCCCTCCACACCCTCTCCAGCATTTGTTGTTTGTGGACTTACTAATGATGGGCATTCTCTGACCAGTGTGAAGTGGCACCTCACTGTAGCTTTGATTTGCATTTCTCTAATAATCAGTGATGTTGAGCATTTTTTCATGTGTCTGTTGGCCATCTATATATCTTCTTTGGAGAAATGTCTATTCAGGTCCTTGGCTCATTTTTCAACTGCATTGCTTTTTTTTTTTTTTTTTTGCTATTGAGTTGTATGAGTTGTTTGTATATTTTGGAGATTAAACCCTTGTCAGTTGCATTGTTTGAAACTATTTCCTCCCATTCCATGGGCTGTCTTTTTTTTTTTTGGTATCATTTCTTTTGCTGGTCAAAAGCTTATCAGTTTGATTAGGTCCCATTGGTTTATTTTTGTTTTTATTTCTATTGCTTTGGTAGACTGACCTAAGAAAACATTTATGTGGTTGATGTCAGGGAATGTTTTGCCTATGTTGTCTTCTATGGGTTTTATGGTGTCTTGTCTTTTAAGTCTTTAAGCCATTTTGAGTTTATTTTTTATGAATGGTATGAGGGTGTTTTCTAGATTCATTGATTTACGTATGGCTGTCCAGTTTTCCCAGCACCACTTGCTGAAGAGACTGTCTTTTTCCCATTTTATATTCTTGCCTCACTTTCAAAGATTAATTGACCATAGGTGTCTGGGTTTATTTCTGGGTTCTCTATTCTGGTCTCTTGGTCAGTATGTCTGTTTGGTACAAGCACCACACTGTCTTGATTACTGTGGCTCTGTAATATTGCCTGAAGTCTGGAAGAGTTATGCCTCCTGCTTGCTTTTTGTTCCTCAGGATTACTTTGGCAGTTCTGGGTCTTTTGTGGTTCCATATAAACTTTTGGATTGTCCTAGTTCTGTGAAAAATGTCATGGGTAATTTGATAGGGATTGCACTGAATCTGGGATTGCTTTGGGTAGTATGGCCATTTTAACGATATTAATTCTTCCAATCCTGGAGCAAGGAATATCTCTCCATTTCTTTGAATCCTCTTTAATTTCCTTGATTAATGTTTTAAAGTTCTCAGGATATAAGTCTTTCACCTCCTTGGTCAGGTATATTCCCAGGTATTTAATTTTTTGGGGTGCAATTTTAAAAGGTATTTTTATATTCCTTTTCTAAGATTTCATTGTTAGTATGCAGAAATCCAACCAGTTTCTGAATGTTAATCTTGTGTCCTGCTACTCTGCTGAATTTGTTGGTCAGCTAGAGCAGTTTTTGTGTGGAGTCCTTAGGGTTTTCTATTTCTATATATTGTATCATGTCATCTGCATAGAATGGTAATTTTACTGCTTCTCTTCCTATGTGGATACATTTTATTTCTTTTGTTTGTCTGATTGCTGTAGCTAGGACTTCCAATATTATGTTGAATGAAAGTGGTGAGAGTGGGCATCCTTTTGTTCCAGATTTTAGTGGGAAGGTTTCAGCTTTTCTCCACTGAGTATGACATTGACTGTGGGTTCGTCATAAATGGCTTTTATTATGTTAAGGTATGTATGTTCTCTCTATACCCATTTTGGTAAGAGTTTTAATCATGAATCGATGTTGGATTTTGTCAAATACTTTTTCTGCATCTATTCAGATGATCATGTGGCTTTTGACTTTTTTTAAATGATTTTTATTTTTTTCATCATAGCTGCTTTACAGTATTCTGTCAATTTTCTACTGTATAACAAGGTGACCCAGTCATACATACACATATACATTCTTTTTTTCACATTATCATGCTCCATCATAAGTGACTGGATATAGTTCCCAGTGCTATACATCAGGATCTCATTGCTTATCCATTCCAAAGGCAATAGTTTGTATCTGTTAACCCCAAATTCCCAGTTCATCCCACTCCCTCCCCCTGGCAACCACAAATAGGTTCTCCAAGTCCATGATTTTCTTTTGTTAACGTGGTGTATGACATTGATTGATCTGCATATGTCGAACCATCCTTGTGAACTTGGGATGAATCTCACTTGGTCGTGGTGTATGATCTTTTTTACATGTTGCTGGATTCGGCTGGCTAAAATTTTGTTGAGAATTTTTGATTCTATATTCATCAAAGACATTGGCCTATAATTTTTTATGGTAGTATCTTGGTTTTGGTATTAGGCTGATGGTGGCTTCATACAATGTCTTTGGGATTATTCCTTCTTCAACCTTTTGGAAAAGTTTAGGAAGGATGGGTATAAGTTCTTCTTTCTATGTTTGGTAGAATTCACCTGTGATCTGATCCTGGACTTCTGTTTGTGGGGAGTGGCTTTTTTTTTTTTTTTTTTAAATAACATATTCAATTTCATTTCTAGTGATCTGTCTGTTCAAATGATCTAATTCTTGGTTCAGTTTTGGTGGGATGTGTCTCTAGAAAGTTGTACATTTCTTCTTGGTTGTCAAATTTGTTGGCATATAATTGTTCACAGTATTCTCTGTTTTGTTTTGTATTTCTGCAGTATCTGTCGAGATTTTTTATTATTTTGTTTGAGTTCTTTCTCTCCTCTTCTTGGTGAGTCTCGCCAGAGGTTTGTCCATTTTGTTTACCTTGTCAAAGAACCAACTCTTGGTTTTATTTTTTTCTATTGTTTTTTGAATCTCTATTTATTGATTTCCTCTCTGATCTTTATGACTTCCTTCCTTCTGCTGACTTTTGGTTTCATTTATTCTTTTTCTAATTCAATTAGGTGATGGGTTAAGTTGTTGATTTCAGATTTTTCTTTGTTTTTGAGGAAGGTCTGTGTTACTATGAACTTCCTTCTAAGCACTGCTTTTGTGGCATCCCATAGATTTTGAATGGCTGTGTTTTCATTATCATTTGTCTTGACATACTTTTTAATTTCCCTTTTGATTTCTTTGTTGACACAGTGGTTTTAGTAGCATGTTGTTTAGTCTCCATCTAGTCAGTTTTTTCTCATTTCTTTTCCATGGTTGTTTCTAGTTTCATGACACTGTGGTCAGAGAAGATACTTGAAATAATTTTTATACTCTTAAATTTGCTGAGGTTATTTTTGTGCCCCAGGATGTGGTCAATCCTTGAGAATGTTCCATGTGCACTTGAAAGGAATGTACATTCTGATTTTTTTTTCTTTTTTGGCTGTAATGTCCTGAAAATGTCAATTAAGTCTAATTTTTCTATTGTGTCATTTAGGGTCTCTGTCACCTTATTGATTATCTGTCTAGAGGATCTGTCCATTAATGTGAAGTGGGGTGTTAAAGTCTCCTACTATTACTGTATTCCATCAATTTCTCCATTTATGTTTGTTGGTATGTATTTGGGTGCTCCTATCTTGGGGCATATATATTGACGAGTGTAATATCCTCTTCTTGAATTTTGATCCTTTTATCATTAAACAGTGTCTTTCTTTATGTCCTTTGTTTTAAAGTCTATTTTGTGTGATGAGTATTGCAACTCCTGCTTTCCCATCTTTTCCATTCACATGAAATATCTTTTTCCATCCCCTTACTTGCAATGTATATGTGTCCTTTGCGCTAAGGTGAGTCTCTTATAGGCAGCATATTTCAGGGTCTTGTTTTTTATCCAGTCTGCCACTCTATGTCTTTTGATTGGAGCATTTTCTCCATTGACATTTAAGGTACTTATTAATAAATATGTATTTATTATTTTAAACCTTGTTTTCCAATTGATTCTATGTTTCTCCTTGATTCCTTCTTTTTTAAGTGTATTTTCTTTAAATTCTGAAAATTAAATATGTAAGAAAAAAACATAGAAGGAGACTGCCTTTCAAAATATCTTTTTAGAAGAATTTTAAAAGACAGAAAAACACTTTCAGCTTCAGGTAAAAAACAAACAGAAAACTCCAAACCCCTGTTCATCCTGTCACTCACATTATTGTTTTATAAAATTAAATTTAGTGAAGAAAATTAAAATTATACAGAAAGCTGCTCAACATGAGGGGCAGGAAATTATGGCTTGGAGTAAAATCCAGCGTGCCACCTGTTTCTGCAAAGGCCTGAGAGCTAACAACGAATTTTACATTGGTAAGGGTTAAAAAAATATTTAAAAGAACAAAAGTCTGTGACATGTAAAGTTATAGGAAATGTAAATTTCATAGTATTATTTCCACAAATAACATTCATTTATTCATATTCTGTTTGTGGCTGCTTTTATACAGTTGCAGAGCTAAGTAAAAACAGGGCCTACCAAGCCAAAAATCTGGTCTTTTCAAAAAAGTCTACCCACCCCTGTTTTACACCTCTGATAAACTGTTAGCTTATCTCCATATGTAGGCACCTACTAGACGAAAAACAGTCTTCTTCCGAGTAACAAGAATGAATTTAGAATGGATTTATTTTGAAATCAGTTTCACCTGAAAAACAATAAAGGATTAAAACAACATACCCTCGGAAAGGTCTGAAGTAAATAAATTTCTGACCTAGAAATCTGTCTTACAGCTAGTACATTTTATATCTGGTTCATTGTGGATGGTTTTCCTGCATTAATTTTGATTTTTAAATATATTAGATTAAAAGATTATCTTATTTAACTTTTAGCACCCTCTTATATTTTATGGCTATTATTCAGCCATAAAAAAGAATGAGATAATGCCATTTTTAGCAACATGGATGGACCTAGAGATTATCACACTTACATGAACTCAAAGACAAAAAAAAGATATTCACCTATATGTGGAATCTAAATAAAAAAAGATATAAATGAACTTATTTATAAAACAGAAAGACTCACAGATATAAAAAACAAACCTATGGTTACCAAAGGGTAAAGGTGAGAGAGTGGTAAATTAGGAATTTGCACTACCAGATAAACACTACTGTATATAAAATAAACAACAAGGACCTACTGTATAGCACAGAGAATTGTATTCAATATCTTGTAATAACCTATAATGGAAAATAATCTGAAAAAAGATGGATGGATATACATACACATACATATATATCACTTTGCTATACACCCAAAACATTGTAAATCAACTATATGTCAATTAAAAAAATAATTAAAAAAATTTTGTGCCCTGGGCAACTGCCATCCTCACCTCACCCTAGGCCTGGCTCTGTCTCAAATGGTACTTTAATCATCCCAATTCTAGGAATCTGTCCTAAGGAAAGTGTAGAAATGTGGACAAAAAGTTACATGAAAAAGCATCTTCCTGATGCTATCTAAGATAGTGCAAAATCTGAAACAACTAGGAGAATTGAGATAAATTATGGAACCTTATGAGGGAGTTTTATAATAAATGATATAAAGAAATTTTAATGACAAGAAAATGTCTGAAATTAGGAGAAAAAGCATGACATAGAAGTGTATCTACAAAGACAATAGCAGTAGTTATTTTTGGCTGTTTGGATTTCAGGTGGTTTTTGTCATACTTTATTATTTTCCAAAATTTTTGCATTGAGTGTATTTTACTTTTATAACTGAAAAAGTTAACATGCTACAATTTATATAATACAAGCTCCAAAAATCTGACTTCAGAATATATCTATCAAAAGCAGTCATCCTCTCTCTTCTCTGTCAAGCTATCAAACTGACAATACTGGAGAGAGAGAAAATCCTTTAGAATTTGGATTGTCATTTAGTAATATGACCTCAGAAGCCAGGTATATCACATTCTTTTTATGAATAATTAGTATTCTTTTATTCATCAGCCTGCTAGATCTTAAGACTGTGACAATGAAAAATTTATTTCATGAATTGCTTGTAATGTGCATATAATTTCAGAGGCAATATTTTAATAGTCTTCACATATTACTAATGTATTGCTTCCCAAAGACCTCCAGAAGCTATCTTTTTAAAAAAGCATCAAGCTCACTTTTCATTACTGACAGTTTTATGAAACTTCTCTGGACATGAGAGGATGACACAGTTTATAAAAGTTATATGAATTCCATCTGTCATATAACATCACAACCATTAAATAAATATTGAACTTCCACAACTATTTAAAGAAATATTCTTTACCATTCTATACTAATTCTCTTATATACATGCTCTTTAGATATCAACTAGAGATTTAAAGCAGCATTAAAGCCTTTTATTTCTCTTCTCTTGTTTTGTTTTGCTTTACTTTTTCCTATGAATAGATTCTATGTTGCATTTGGCTTTTGGCCCAGATGCAAAGTACTTACATTTATCTCAGATAACAGCCATCTGATGCAGTTCGAGTAATCGAGACTGCTTTTTAAAGGCTTTGTTTATCTGTGATAAACTGCTTTATAGGTTATCTACATTTTTTCATTTATTTCTCTCTTGTCATTACCATAATTGTTTTTCACCTTCAAGAAAAGAGGCAAAATTATCATGTTCTATATTATGAAACCTCATATATATAAGACTACATATTCTAAGTACTGTGAGTAAAAAGGTATGGGATAAAGGACATATACAGATTGTCTTTCTCATTAAGTTCTGGACCTGCTCCTAACTTTCTAGCTCACAGAAAATCTAGTCATAATGTTTCCTATTTAGAGGTTTTTAGAAAGATACTAAAAAATTTTCAGAGCTTAGACTTCTGTCACTTGGTTTGGAGTGAATTAAAGCATTTTCTTCAGAGCAGGGGTGTTTAACAATATTTCTGAGATAGAATCAACCTTTGAGGGCTCTCTCAGGCAGGCCCAGGGCAAGAACTGACTGTAAAGAGGGCTCAGCCTAAGGGTCTGGTTTAACCTGCAGATGGGCCAGGTGCCTCAGGCTATAGGGGAGTATACAGTTGCTAAGATACAGGAGAAAATCTACCCCTCTTGGGAAAGGAAAGACTTGTCAAGCTATGCTTTCTCCATCGTTTTTTTGTTTGTTTTCTACTTTTACAACAAAGTCTCTCATAAAAAAAGTTACATATACAGGAACAAATCTTCTTGGCTAATAGAAGAATTCTATAATGGTCAACTTACTAATGACACACTTCAAAAAATGTTATAAAGATACCACTGCAGAATGTAACTAAATATTTACCTAAAATATAATGCTACTTTAAAGTCTGTCTTCATAAATTATTCCTAATTCACAGTGAATAAAAATTTAAGAACTCTGACATATACGCTATTTATCCTGGTGTCTATTACCTTTCCCAGGAAAAGAAAAATTTAATATAAATATCAGTAAACTGAACATCTAGAATTTATTTCCAAAGCTATCTTAAAATATTTGAAACAAATTTTAAAAGATTTAAGAAAATGTACCTTTAGAAAAAGTTTATATTAAATAATATATCCTTCATATAAATGTATATAACATGCTTGCTTTTAAAATTACTTTTTTTTGTTTTTGTCTTTTTGCCTTTTCTAGGGCCACACCCACAGCATATGGAGGTTCCCAAACTAGGGGTCTAATCGGAGCGCTAGCCGTCAGCCTACGCCACAGCCACAACAACGCGGGATCCGAGCCGCATCTGCAACCTAACACCACAGCTCACGGCAACACTGGATCCTTAACCCACCGAGCGAGGCCAGGGATCGAACCTGCACCCTCATGGTTCCTAGTCGGATTCATTAACCACTTAGCCACGACGGGAACTCCTAAAATTACTTTCTTATAAAACTGAAAACTAAGGATATATGCATGACGATCAAAATTAAGCCTTTTTTTCTCCCTGTTTGATTTTGGGAAGATTTTATTATTATAAGCACTGCAACAGTTTTTAATAATTAATCCCTGCTTACTTTAGGTCTGATATTTATTTGTGTAAAGATTACTGAATTGACTAGAACTTTTTCCCTTGTACTCTAAAGTACACAGAATGCTATACCTCACCTGAAATTAAAATAGCTTTAAAGGTTAAAAAGTTATTTTATACATTGTGTTATTAAAAAATTATAGGTCAAGTAAATGATTTTACAAACTACTGAAGTACATTTAATGTTGTCTAGTTTCCACTATACTACAGTATTTCAAAAATGGGTGAACCATGCTAACAAAATAGCTACTTAATTAGAACATTTCTTCACCTTCATGGTTTTCACCCGTGGTGGCAACATGATACAATGCGCGTGCGTGTGTATGTATGTATGTATGTATGTATATATGTATATATGTATGAGGATTTTAGGGGTCAAGCAGATGTGGGTTTGAATCATGGTTCCATCACTAAGTAGTAGTAGGACCATTGATAAGTTATATCACCACTTTCAGCTTTCAGTTCATCCTTTGAAAAATGAAGATAGAAGTGACAGTATTTACTTCAATGAATTAAATCTAATGTGTAAAAAGTATCAAGCAGAGTAGTTGTGCTTCAAATGTACTAAGTACTAGTTTGCCTTTAATCCTTCTAGACAGCCCCTGAGTTAATACTTATTAGCAAATTCAAAAAATTACAAAAATATTTTTATGATAAAATCTTCATCACCAATATGGAATGAAATTCCTGACACCATGATGGTTTGACATCATCTCTATTTTAATCCTGGAGTTTATTTCCTTTCCTCTGAATTCTTGTATTGGTATTCTGTCTCTGTCCTTCTGTAATGCTTCTGTTTACATTTTTCTTTGCTATGAATATCTTTTTCTACTTATACTTTATGAGTGTTGTTTGTGTTTGTGGTGTAAAAATCTAAATTATCTTATAGAAAAAAATAGAGTATAATTAAGTCTAAAAGGACTATTTTTTTGTTTGTTTAGTTTTTTTAGGGCTACACCCGTGGCACATGGAAGTTCCCAGGCTACAGTCGAATAAGAGCCACAGCTGCTGGCCTACACCAAAGTCACAGTAACACCAGATCTGAGCCGTGTTTGTGACCTACACTACAACTCACCACAACGGGATTCTTAACACACTGAGAGAGGCCAGGGATCAAACCTGCATTAACCCACTGAGCAAGGCCAGGGATCGAACCCGCATCCTCATGGATACTAGATAGCTTCATTACTTGCTGAGCCACATGGGAACTCCTAAAAGAACTATTTCTAATCTAAACTAGAAAATTACCCCCTTTTTTTCATGATTCAATGAATTCGTCCATCTATCTATTACTTATGGATCTCCTATTACATGCCAGACTTTCCTATAGGCACTGAGCAAGTAATTCATAAAACAAAGCCTCTGACTTACAGGCTTTCTATTCTAGTTCGGAAGACCAACAAAAAAATTTACACATAAATTTCAGTTTCCCTTGGCAGGGAGATTTATTATTACCCCCTCTAAATGCAGATAAGAGAACTGAAACTGAGCGAAGACACTTGCCTAAAACACTGTTGGGGAAAATTAGGACGAGAACCAAGGTCTCCTGTCCTAAGCACTACTCTGACCATATCATATCACTTGCTGCTTAAAATTATGGTGAGCTTCCTAACATAAATAAAACTGCACATATGAAGAACTATTAAAATCAACATCCTCAAGATTTAAAGGCTTAGAAGTTTAGTATGGTAAGTTAATCAGCTTCTGAGAAATGTAACTATATTTAATAATTCTAAAATAGTTTAAAGGGAAATTACTTATAAGTCTCATGTCAAGCAGTCAGCCTTTTTTCTTCCAGTACAAAACATAATTCTTAAAACCTTTAGAGATTACTAAAATTATGCTAAACAAGCATGCTACAGAAAAGGAAAACAAAGCAGTCATTTGTATACTTGGTAAACTCTGAAGCAGAAATTGAGAATTCTGGAAACAATGTTTCAGTGTGAAGGACAAATTTCTACAAATACTTTTATCTTCACAAGAGTGAAATTGCCAGACGTGGACTTACCTGCAAGAGCCCACTCTCCTGTACCATGGGTATGTCCACTGTAATATAAAATATATGTATCATGTCTAGGTCCATCCACAGTCCGAAGTTCAAGGAAAGCTTTCAGTTTGGAATGTAGAGTATCAAAAGACAGTCCACTTGTGGAATAGTCACATCCATATGTCTCAATCATGTGATATGCAAAAAATCTTTGGATAGCATTGAGCATTCCAGTAGACCTCAAATTTAACTCCTGTACATGTTCTGGTGGAAGAAGTGTTGGCTGACCATCAGGACTGAAAAAGAAAAAAAAAACGATAATAATTTAAGAAGAATACATTCTATGTCACATTCCTATTCTTCGTTTATAATAAATTAAGAATCCTAAGTTGCTGCCAAGCAAATGGCAGGATTAAAAAAAAAAAATCTTTCCTAAATTTCCTATAGTGCTAAGAATTAAGCTTGGAAAATCAAAGCCTAATTTCTAAAAATTATATTTCTTATTGATAAAACAATAAACTGAAAGCTGGGAGAGTATCTCCAAATATAGATAGTACTATTCTTCATTCTTTATTTGTAACTTCTTTGCACGTGACAGATATTAACCAAGACTTTAAAAAGCAAGACTGTACTAATTTTACCCCAAAAGTGTTTCAAGAACACCTTGGATGGGGACCATAATTAAAGCACTTTCTTCAGGAGAAAAAATAATTAGCAAAATACTGAAGCAATATTTTAAATTATATTTAATTCTGCATTGAAAAAGACAACCTTTATAAAGTTGTATTCAGGACTTCCCATTGTGGCTCAGTGGAAATGAATCTGACTAGGATCCATAAGGATGCAGGTTCAATCCCTGGCCTCGCTCAGTGGGTTAAGGATCAGGCACTCTGTGAGCTGTGGTGCAGGTTGCAGTCGCGTCTCAGATCTGGTGTTGCTGTGGCTGTGGCACAGGTCGGCAGCTGTAGCTCTGATTTGACCCCTTGCCTGGGAACCTCCATATGCTGTGGGTGTGGGCCTAAAACGCAAACAAATAAATAAGTAAATAAATAAGTTGTGTTCAATTTTTACTAACTGATATAAACTTACATTTTAATAAATGATATTTTAAGCAATTGTTAAAATTTAGTTCTCTTGCTTTATACTACTTATTGAATACTTATTATAGACTTAGAATTAATGCCAGAACACATGTAAAATGTAAAATAGTACTCTAGACAAGATGATAAACCAAGTCTTAAAACTACAGAATCAAATCAATTTTGAGGGAGAAAAAAATCATTACTCCTATCCAGAAACAAGATTTCTGTTAGGAAGTTTGAAAACTTTGCTTCATATATTATCAATACTATTTTAATAATACTATAAAATTTTCATTAAAAGAATAAAACATTTTGTCCCATATTTGTATCACTTAACAGCTACAAAACAAAAGAATAAACAATGCATAATCAAAAATTATAATGGAATAAATATCTAACTATGAAAATGACTATTTCCACATGTCCTTTCTGCAGAGTTACCACATCTTAATGTATGGGATCCTTTTAAATGTATTTCTTTTACTTCGTACTTCAACTTTTTATCAAGCTTTTAATATGGAAGAAGATATTTACTACAAATAGTCTATTTTGTATTTTTATGTCAAATATTTGAAATCAGATAAAAACCTGATTTCAAGTCTTCCCCCACCCCCTCCAAGGAAATTATGATGAATACTTACTTGGTCATCAGAATTCATTAATGGCAAGGAACTATTTTTTTCTATTTCAAAGGTACTTAACTATAAAATAAAAGTTAAAATTTGGCAATATTTACAGATTCAAAAGATTTGCCATATATTTGGGTTCAAAATTACTTTGAAATAAAACTGGAATCAAATATGTAACTTCATTGCCAATGTTTCTGAATTCCTAGTATTTGTATGACATTTTCTAGTAGACAATGGTTTTAAATTCATATTCTCGTTAGCTCTTCATAACATTCCTCTGCTAAGGGCAGAATGATATTGTTTGTATTTTATTTTATTATTTTATTTTATTTTTGCTTTTTAGGGCCACACCTGCAGTGTATGGAGGTTCCCAGGCTAGGGGTCTAACTGGAGCTACAGCTACCGGCCTATGCCACAGCCACAGCAATGCCAGATCCAAGCAGCTTCTGCAACCTACTCCACAGCCCACTGCAACGCTGGATCCTTAACCCACTGAGAGAGGCCAGGGATTGAACCCACAACCTCATGGTTCCTAGTAGGATTTATTTCTACTGCTCCATGACGGAAACTCCTATTGTTTGCATTTTAGATAAAGACACTAAAGTTCAGAGAAGTTATGCTTTGCCTAAGGTAACACAGAACTAGAATTCAGTATGCTCAGGGCCAGGGTACATTCTATAGAACTTCACCATGTTGTTTCACATGACATTTTCTTAAACAAGATAGTCTTCTCTAAAAACAAAGCATATTTTCTGATTTTTAGCTAAAATATAAGCTAATTACATTTATCAAAAATAGTTTTAACTGAATGCTGAAGATTATATTATTACTCAGAATGGATAAAAGTTTTTAAACATTTGGAATAAATTAAAAAAGCGGGAGTTTCCATCATGGCGCAGCAGAAAGGAATCTGACTAGGAACCACGAGGTTGCGGGTTCGATCCCTGGCACTGCTCATTGGGTTAACGATCCGGCATTGTTGTGAGCTGTGGTGTAGGCTGCAGATGTGTCCTGGATCTGGCGTTGCTGTGGCTCTGGCGTAGGCCGGCAGCTATAACTCTGATTAGACCCCTAGCCTGGGAACCTCCATATGCCACAGGTGTGGCCTTAAAAAGACGTAAAAAAAAAAGTGTAAGAGATTATATTTTGAGAATATTATAGTTTTGAAAAAATGAGCTATCATCTTATATTCATACAAGTATTTAAGAGTCAAGTAGCTATTACTAATTAAACTAGGTTACTGTACCTGCAGAAGTTGGTGGGAATCACAATAGCATATCCAACAGATGTTCCTCCTAAACAGTTACCCAATTCATGGAAGAGACCATGAGCCATGGATTCCAATGGCAGAACAATCAGAAACATGCTCAAGAAGATTCCATTTGTTGGCTAAAAGAAAGTTTAAAACAGCATGTTTTTACAAAGTATATGACCAAACTTATGTATGTATATTCATTCATCTTTTACCTGTACTTCCAAAAATGATAAAAAGGACAAAGACCTAAAAACCATTATAAGTTGAAAGAGCAAAGAATGCAAGGATAAGCAACAAACCCTAAATTTATCTCTAAGCTCTTTGCAAGTTGTGGCAAAACAGAGCACATCATGCTTTTTTAAATTTGTCAAATAACATCCCACCCAAACTAAGACAAAATAAAAATATAACCACTCTTGGATGACAGAGAAAAAGCCAGAAACAAATCCTTTCCTGCTGAAAACCCACATGCTCTAAATTGTTTTCAAGTAACACATGCACTTATGAGAAAATGTATTTTAGAAAGGTTTTTTCCCCTGTGAAAAGTCCAGAAATTAAAAATCTTAAAATCCTAAATCTATCAAAATGAATTCCATTCTTATATTAAGTTTATAGCAGTTTCCCTTTGACAAGTTTTAGACTGTCTCTAGAGTAAATTCAAAACTATAGAAAAAAATTAAGGATATTTAAGAAACCGAAAAACAGAATGGAAAAGGCAGGAGAAATATTATAACAAGATTAGGTAGTATTTGCAATTAAAAGAAACAAAAGAAAAGAACTCAAATGAAAAAAAATGAAAGGATTAGTCACTCAGTCCTAATCTGAATTTTTGCAGTTCAGATTAATATTCTACATTCTTTGTGTTGCTACTGCACATATTACACATGTGCCTATGTGCATAAGTAAGAAGTGGTTCATTTGATCAGTATTTTAATAAAAAAAATAAAGATGATTCCCCAAATGGAAATACGGATATAACACCCAATTTGGAATACCTTTTGTGTTACCAACTACATAAATAATACAGTAAATGCTCAATTTAGAAACAAAATAAGTAAAAAGATATGATTAGAACGATACCAAGTAGTATTATTCATACACAGTGAACTTTTAAAAATGTGTCCAGGCACGGCCCGCCACCACTAGGGGTCTGTGAACAGGCACCACCTGCGGCCCACTATTACTTTAAAGGCACCACAGAGGAGGGCATTTGACTGAACACCACCTGTTGTTCTTGAAACCCTGGAAGCACACCAGCCCAGGTGCTGGCACTGCTGAATGCTCTGGGCAGTGCCCACATGCTTGATCTCTGTTACTTCTCAGAATCCTGCAACTAGGAGCAGCCTGTGTAGCACCGCCTGCGTGAGCTAAGTGAGATGGGGTTCCTCTTGCGTGGTCTGCAGGTGGTAGAGGCAAACCGCTGCTGTTATCACTGACTCCAGAGGTGGACGTTGCCTGCTACCACTACGAGTCCCTGAACAGGCATCACTTGTGGCTCCAGTCACCTCAGAGGAGGGCACTGCAATCAAACACTACCTGTTGTTGCTCTCACTCCCCTGGGAACTCACAACCCTGCTGCTGCCACTGCCAAATGCACAGAGCATCTTGTCAATCTGCATAAGGCTGATTACCACTTCTCAGGGCCCCGCAGCTAGGAGTAGCCAGAGGTATCTTCCTGCAGATCCTTGCTGCTGTTAAAAGCGCAGCAACCAGGCACTGCCTACCAGCCCTACCCATAGCCTCCTTCTCCCAGGAAACATACACAGCACCCTGGGGATAACAGCCTGCTCACTGAAGAAAGAGGCAGCAAATATTCAAACTCCCACACCAAAAATAAATAGTAACCCTCCACAAAATACAAAGGGGTGCTCTTGCATAGAAGTAGACCCCCAAGACTACAGTTTGGCTTTTGTAAACTCATAGAAAAACATAAGCAAGATGAAGAAGCTCAGAAACCACTCCCAGTTAAAGGAACAGGAGAACTCACCTGAAGTAGCAAATAATGAAACAGACCTCTGCAGTCTGATATACACTGAATTCAAAAAGGAGACAGTGAAAATACTGAAGGAATTAAGGCTGAATACCAATGAGCTGGGTGGAGATAAAAAGTAATGCAGATGCCTTTAGAATGTGGGGAAGGAAAGTAAGAAAATATAGATTCATTTTTCTTTTTTTTTAAATAATATGTCTGAGCCTACATGACTATCAGGCTAAAGCAAGCAGACACAAGAAGGTGTTAACATACTTTAAAAAGCTTGCAACCACAAATCAAAACCAAACATTACATTCACAAAAACTAAAAAGAAAAGTACTCAAGCATAAAATAAATGGAAGCCATCCAACCAAAATAAAGGAAGAAAAGAGAAACATAGAATCAACTGGAAAACAAGGTTTAAAATGGCAATAAATACATATCTATCAATAATTACCTTAAATGTCAATGGACTGAATACTCCAATCAAAAGACACAGAGTGGCAGATTGGATAAAAAAGCAAAAACCTACAATCTGTGCTCTTTAAGAGGCTCACCTTAGAGCAAAGGACACATAGAGATTGAAAGTGAGGGGATGGGAAAAGATATTTCATGCCAATGGACAAGACAGGAACCAGAAGTTGCAATACTCATATCAGACAAAATAGTCTTTAAGATGAAGGCCATAAAGAAAGACAAAGAAGGACACTATTTAATGGTAAAAGGATCCATTCAAGAAGAGGATACTACCGGAGTTCCTGTCATGGCTCGGTGGTTAACGAATCTGACTAGGATCCATGAGGTTGCGGGTTCAATCCCTGGCCTTGCTCAGTGGGTTAAGGATCTGGCGTTGCTGTGAGCTGTGGTATAGGTTGCAGAAGTGGCTCAGATCTGGCATTGCTGTGGCTGTGGCGTAGGCTGGCAGCTACAGCTCCGATTAGACCCCTAGCCTGGAAACCTCCGTATGCTACAGGTGCGGCCCTAGAAAAGGCAAAAAGACAAAAAAAAAAAAAAGAGAATTTACAATCGTCAATATATATGCCCTTAATATAGAACCACCCAGATACCTACAACAAATACTAAAGACACAAAAGGAGAAATTGATGGGAATGCAATCATAGTAGGAGATTTTAACACCCCACTCACATCAATGGACAGATTCTCCAGACAGAAAATCAATAAGGCAACATAGATCCTAAATGACACAATAAAAAAATTAGACTTAATTGACATTTTCAGGACATTACAGCCAAAAAATCAGAATACACATTCTTCTCAAGTGCACATGGAACATTCTCAAGGACTGATCACATACTGGAGCACAAAGCTTGCCTTAACAAATTTAAGAGTATAGAAATTATTTCAATTATCTTCTCTGACCACAATGGCATGAAAATAGAAACCAACCATAGGAAAAGAAATGAGAAAAAAACTAACTACATGGAGACTAAACAATATGCTACTAAAAAACCAATGGGTCAATGAGGAAATAGAAGGAAATTAAAAAAATACCTTGAGACAAATGATGATGAAGACACAACCACTCAAAATCTATGGGATGCCACAAAAGCAGTGCTCAGAGGCAAATTCATAGCAATACAGGCCTTCCTCAAAAAAGAAGAAAAATCTGAAATCAACAACTTAACCCATCACCTAAATGAATTAGAAAAAGAAGAATAAATGAAACCAAAAGTCAGAAGGAAGGAAATCATAAAGATCAGAGAGGAAATCAATAAAATAGAGATTCAAAAAACAATAGAAAAAATCAATAAAACCAAGAGTTGCTTCTTTGACAAGGTAAACAAAATGGACAAACCTCTGGCCAGACTCACCCAGAAGAGGAGAGAAAGAACACAAACAAAATAATAAATGAAAAAGGATAAATCTCAACAGATACTGCAGAAATGGGGGGGGGGAGAATACTGTGAACAATTATATGCCAACAAATTTGACAACCCAGGAGAAATGGACAACTTTCTAGAGACATACATCCCACCAAAACTGAATCAAGAATTGGATCAATTGAACAGACAGATCACTAGAAATGAAATTGAATGTCATAAAAACACTCCCTACAAATAAAAGCCCAGGACCAGATGGCTTCACAAGTGAATTCTACCAAACATACAAAAAGGAACTTATACCCATATTCCTTAAACTTTTCCAAAAGGTTGAAGAAGAAGGAACACTCCCAAAGACATTCTATGATGCCACCATCATCCTAATACCAAAACCAGAAAAAAGATGACATCAAAAAAGAAAACTATAGGCCAATATCTTTGATGAATATAGACACAAAAATTCCCAACAAAATTTAGTCAACCGAATCCATCAACATATAAAAAAGATCATACAGCACGACAAAGTGGTATTCATCCCAGGTTCACAAGGATGGTTCACAACGAATTCAGATCAATCAACATCATACACCACCTTAACAAAAGAAAAGTCAAAAACCACATGATCATCTCAATTGATGCAGAAATAGCATTTGACAAAGTCCAACATCCATTCGTGATCAAAACTCTTCCCAGAGTGGGTACAGAGGGAATATACTTTAATAAAAGCCATTTATGACAAACCCACAGCAAACATAATACTCAATGGAGAAAAGTTGAACGCCTTCCCACTAAAATCGGGAACAAGATAAGGACACCCACTCTTACCACTGTTACTCAATATAGTATTGGAAGTCCTAGCCACAGCAATCAGACAAACAAAGGAAATAAAAGGTATCCAAACTGGAAGAGAAGAGGTAAACTTGTCACTGTATGCAGATGACATGATACAATATATAGAAAACTCTAAGGACTCAACCGAAAATCTACTCCAACTGATCAACAAATTAAGCAAAGTAGCAGGATAAAAGATTAACATTCAGAATCAGTTGCATTTCTGTATACTAACAGCAAAATATTAGAAAAAGAATACAAAAATACAATACCTTTTAAAACTGTGCCCCAAAAAATCAAATACCTGGGAATAAACCTGACCAAGGAGGTGAAAGAATTATATGCTGAGAACTATCAAATATAAATAAAGGAAATTAAAGAAGATGCAAAGAAATGGAAAGATATTCCATGCTCCTGGGTTGGAAAAATTAATATTGTAAAAATGGCCATACTACCCAAAGCAAGCTACAGATTCAATGCAATCCCTATCAAGTTACCCATGACATTTTTCATAGAACTAGAACAAACAATCCAAAAATTTATACAGAACCACAAAAGATGCAGAATCACTAAAGCAATCCTGAGGAACAAAAACCAAGCAGGAGGCGTAACTCTCCCAGACTTCAGGCAATATTACAGAGCCACAGTAATTAAGACAGTATGGTACTGGTACCAAAACAGACATACAGACCAATGGAACAGAATAGAGAACCCAGAAATAAATCCAGACACCTAAGGTCAATTAATCTTTGACAAAGGAGGCAAGAATATACAATGGGAAAAAGACAGTCTTTTCATTAAGTGGTGCTGGGAAAACTGGACAGCCGCATGTAAAAACTGGAACATACCCTCACACCATGCATAAAAATAAACTCCAAATGGTTTAAAGACTTAAATGTATGACAAGACACCATCAAACTCCTAGATGAGAACACAGGCAAAACATTCTCTGATATCAACCTTACAAATATTTTCTTATGTCAGTCTCCCCAGGAAATGAAATAAAAGCAAAAATAAACCAATGGGACCTAATAAACTGACAAGCTTTTGCACAGCAAAGGAAACAAACAAAAACCAAGGACAACTTACAGGATAGGAGAAAATAGTTTCAAATGATGCAACTGACAAGGGCTTAATCTTTAAAATATACAAACAACTTGTACAACTCAATAGCAAACAAGGCAACAACCCAATGGAAAAATGGGCAAAAGACCTGAACAGACATTTCTCCAAAGAAGATACACAGATGACCAACAAGCACACCAAAAATGCTCAACATCACTGATTATTAGAGAAATGCAAATCAAAACTACTATGAGGTACCACCTCATACCAGTCAGAATGGCCATCATTAATAAGTCCACAAATAACACATGCTGGAGATTATGTGGAGAAAAGGGAACCCTCCTGAACTGTTGGTGGAATGTAAATTGGTACTACCACTATGGAAAACAGTATGGTGGTACCCTAGAAAACTATATATAGAACTACCATATGACCCAGCAATCCCACTCTTGGGCATATATCCAGAAAAAACTTTGCTTGGAAAAAAATACATGCACCTGAATGTTCACTGCCACACTATTCAGAAATAGCCAAGACATGGAAGCAACCTAAATGTCCATCGACAGATAACTGGATTAAGAGGATGGGGTATATCTACACAATGGAATACTACTCAGCTATAAAAAAGAACAAAATGCCATTTGCAGCAACATGGATGAAACTAGAGACTCACACTAAGTGAAGTAAGCCAGAATGAGAAAGACAAATACCATATGATTTCACTTATATCTAGAATCTAATATATGGCACAAATGAACTTTTCCACAGAAAAGAAAATCATGGACACGGTAAACACACTTGTGGTTGCCAAGTAGGAGGGAGCAGGATGGACTGGGAATTTGGGGTTAGTTAATAGATGCAAACTATTGCCTTTGGAGTGGATAAGCAATGGGATCCTGCTGTATAGCACTGGGAACTATGTCTGATCACTTATGATGGAACAGGATAATGTGAGAATAAAGTATGTTTACATGTATGTGTGATTGGGTTACCTTCCTGTGCAGTACAAAATTGACAGAACACTGTAAAACAACTAAAATGAAAAAAAAATCATTATTAAAAAAAGTGTACAGACATCATGTAATACATATTCACAAATACTTATTTTTATCAAGGTGGGATTACATTATGTTCTGCAAACTTTTAAATATATTATAGGCCTATTAAGTTATAAATCATTTGTAAAGACCAAATGGCGTTCTTAACATATTTTTATTTTAATTAGCTGATTCCCTGTTTGTATTTAGATTCCTTTTAATTTTCCTCTGATAAACAAAAATAGTATACACATCAAGTTCTCTGATTATTAATTATGTTAAATACCTTTGATCATTTGGGTTTGGTCTTTGGTGAAGTATTAAATATTTTGCTATGGGGCTGCCCTTTCATAATTGAGTTTCATTGCACTGTTGCACTGTTTACTGAGTTGGTTGCACTGTAAGTAGCTTCCCCGCTTTGTGATTCTGTTAACGTTGTTACTGCTTCTTAAGTATAATGTAGTCATTTTGTGCCTTGTTAAATCTTCCTCCATCCAAAGGTCAAGAAGGTATTTTACATTACCCTCAAAAGGCGTTATTGCTTTGTTTGCGTCAATACAAACGTAACTGATTTTTATGGTAATGATCCAAATTAAGTCTTTTATATGAACATCCAATTGTCTAATTACCAATAACTGAAAATCTCAACCATTCCACATTACTGTACCATCTGTCATAAGTCAAGAATTCTGATATCTGTTTTTGTACTGTACCATCCCATTTGGCCTATCTATCCTTTCAAATATTTCCATGCTTTCATTTCTTTTCTTTCTAGAACTTCAGTAAAACTCAGATGATATCACAAGGTATCCCCTTTTCTTCTGTTTTCCCTATTTTTTCCTTCTTTGAGCTCCTTCTTCCATAGCTTCTTCTGAACTATATTTTCCAGTTAACTAATCCTCATTTCTCATTTGTCTAATCTGTTAAATTTGTACACTGAATACATTTCAGGTATTTTATTTTCTTATTCTAAAACTTCTCTCTAGTCCTTTTTCAAATCTGCTTTGTAACTTTTCTATAGTTTCCAACTTCCTATCATTATGTACTATCTTTGTTTTTATTTTTCTTCCACTTGCTAAGTATGATGGCTTTCTCTGTGTTTGATAATTCCAGTATCTCAAGACTTTTCAGTCTGTTGTCTTTTGGTTCTGCTACTTCTGGCTCTTGATTCCACGTTTGTGTGTGTGTGCATGTGTGCGTGTGTGTGTGTGTGTGCATGCGCGTATTTATTAGCTGAACACCATATGCAAAAAAAGTTATATGCTAATTTCAGGCCTAGGATAATTATACCTGCTCCAAGAGGATTTTTGTTTCTTAAAGGGTGCTGGGGGCATTATCAGTCTAAATATCTTAATCCAGATTTGACCACTTAATCCAGGTTAGATCACTAACAGTATACAATGTTAGGATGTAAATTCATGACAGGATGTCATGTACATGGCTCCATCCTTTTCCTTTAATGTGCCATCTTAAATTGGAAGGTAAATTACCAGGGACCCTACCTCTAAAGCTCCTTGACTTTTGCTCCTCTTGACAGCACCAGAAGTACAGTGCAGTTTGAAAACTGTTTCCTCGATAACAATGCAGAACATGGTGTTGAATTTTGTATCCCAAAAGGGATAGTATTATTTTTTTCACACATTCAAGTCTTCTTTCATAACCCTCAGTGGAGTTTTACAGTCTTTGTAAAAATTTTCTAAGTTTCTTTTAAACTAATTTCTAGCCATTTTATGTTTCTGTTGTTCTATGAGTGGAATCATTTCCATTACATTTTCTAACTGATCATTGATTTCCAAGATACTGATTTTCATAAATTTACATGTTATCATTTGCCACTTAAATGTTATTAAAATATATTTCTATAACCATTTCTTTCCTCATATTCAACATATGTAAGTCCAAGAGAATTTATATAGTTTTTATACTGGTTGGGTTAATGATAAATTTATCAGTGAGCAAAATCACCCTTTTATAACGTAGTTTACAACTTTAAAAGATGCAACAATTCTCACAATTATTATTATAGCAACTTCAACTGGTTTTTCAGTTAACCCTTAGGCTTACGAGGTAATCATCTTATCTACAAATATTGATAATCTCACTACTTTTCAATTTCTACCACTTCTATTGCCTATGTTGTTCTGCTATAAAAGAAAATGCTTTGACCAATTAAACCCTTATTTACATTAAAGTATTTCAGTAGACAGGGAACTTTCATATATTGATGGCCAACTGTACTACACCATAAATATAAAAGACTGCAAATTTTGTTATTCACAGTGGGTACTGGAACCAATCTCCTGTGGATACAGAGGGAGAGCTATACTTTCAAATTATGTCAGCCATTTATAAAAAATAATTACTAAATAATATCACCAATACTTCGACCTATGATTTTACATAACTAGTGTTCCTCTCATCCAGGTAGCAATATAAGAAACTAAATAATTCACTGTGTTATAATTTATAGCAAGGGTCACAAACTCAAATGCCTTCAGGAGTTAGAAAAGCAAATATGTAAAGCAGCTGTAGAAGTAGTGGTAAGGATTGTAAAGGCAAATGCATTGCTACCTAAAAGTAAACAGTTCATTTTAAAAAATGTCCTGGACAAATAAAAATGTGTCTACTCAATAACTTTACAGTTGGGCTTGTTTATTTTGGTATAAGGACATAATTACAAGATTAAAAAAAAAAAACAGAAACAAGGAAATAGCATCCCTAAAAAAAAAATAAACTCTGCACATTAATCCTTAAATAGGATAGTTTTTAGAAGGAGGAATGATAAATTCAGGTTTATAAAGAGGCTTTTTGTACAAGAATGACTAGGAAACTTCATGACAGAGAAGAAAATATATATTAAACAAAATTTATAAACATTAAGGAATTTGGTATTCTACTTAAAGTGGCAAACTAAATTTACCATGTAAATGGTAAAAGATTAGAATGCTATACCATCAAAATATGTTTTTTGTTTTGTTTAGTCAACCCATCTTTAAAACTATTTATTAATTTGCTATCTATCAATTTTTCTTATTTCATACAGAAGAGAGAATGAAAATTCCCATTCCTGAAAGCAGGCCTAGAAATGTTTATTTTAAACTTGGATCTATTTATCTAAATAGGTCAATGGTAGAGACTAGCCTTTCTATATTCATATGTATAGAATACCAGTGGTTATTACTGACTTCTGCATTAAAGAATCTTATAAAGCTACAAGTACTAAGATTTTTATTGTGAAATTAAAATACAGTTTCTACCATTAGAAACGGGTATTAAACAGTTTATAACTTAGTAGTGAACTGCCTAAATGATAATTTCTAATCAACCTATAGATAACTCAAATAGGAAGCCTAATTAATTTTTAAAAAGCAAATGTATCAGGGAGTTCCCACCATGGCGCAGCGGAAACGAATATGACTAGGAACCATGAGGTTGTGGGTTCGATCTCCGGCCTCACTTAGTGGGTTAAGGACCCAGCATTGCCATGAGCTGAGGTGTAGGTCACAGATGTGGCTCGGATCTGGCGTTGTTGTGGCTGTGGCTGGCAGCTACAGCTCTGATTGGATCCCTAGCCTGGGAATCTCCATATGCTTTGGGTGTGTGGGTAAGGCCCTAAAAAGACAAAAAAAAAAAAAAAAGCCAATGTATCAGGAAAAAAAAAACATCCTTAAATACGCCTACTTTTAGTTAGTTTAAAGAAATAGTATTCAATATACTATCAGGATAACACACAGACAGAAGTGAACACTTTGGCTATACAAAAAATTTGCACCCTTAACCGATGCCAAATATGTCCAAGGATGCCAAAATAAATTTAGGCTGTTTTATCCATTCACCACATTCAGAAAGCTTCAATTTTACTGGCCTGCAACCCTTTATTCAAAGCTTCTACCTAAAAGTCATTTATAATATTGGAGTATACCTTAAAGTTTAAACAACTCCCTGTAACAAATGAGATCAACTTACTTGATCAAAACTAGTATGTATGGTACTTTTCCTCCTTTGCTTCTATAAATCACCCTAAACTCACTATCAAACCTTAAGATATGATTCAAATTTCAAAGCAGATACAAGCTGAACATAACAGACCAATAAACAACTTCACTATTCACTGCATAAAAGCAGTTATTAGTTAATGTCTCTTCAGCTTGGCTTTCAAGTCATGGTCAAGATATTCATTATTTTCATACCCTAAAAATTTCTCAGGTAATAGAACAAAATCTATTTACCTAATATTGGAATTTCATTGTTTTAAAAACCTAGCATTTACATAAGAGATACGAATATTGCTTGTACAGAAATATTTCTGAATGGGCCACCTTAAGTAAGCCAGGTTTGGATAACATTATACATAGAAGTCTAAGAAACAGAATATGTAAATGTATGTTTTAAAGCAATATGTAAATGTGGATATTATGCTCTTCAACATGAGAAACCCATATCTGAGAAATAGGCAACTTCCAAAACTTTGCTTAGTTCAAGAAATTTAACATTAGGAAAGCTATTTTAGTTTTAAAGCATGGATTTCTTTATGTAAAGCCAATAGGATGCAGAGGAAAGGACTCAAGCTTTGGAGTTAGACTTTGGTTCATTCCTAGCTTAGCCACTTACCATCTGTGTGTACATGAACAAATTAAGCTTTTGAGTCCAAATCTATAAAGAGGGATATTTTACGAGCTTATTCCATAGATCAGAAATATGTTTAACAATAAAATGGTAGCTGTAATTTACAACAAAGCATTTTTAAATTGAAGTGAGATATTATGAGCAGAACAGCAGAAATTTAAATGATGATTTTTTTTTTTTTATATTGTCAACTGAAAAAAAAAATGCCTACATGAGATGTGAGAGTTGTTATTTGGGACAAAATGAGGACTAGCCCAGAGGGCAACATTTCAGCTAGCTCTGAGAAACTGCTCCAAAGAGGTAGGAGCGGAGGTCAGTATATATGTGATTTTGGTGAAAGGGGACATGCATGTAATTAAGCACACATTTTGCAGAAGGTTGCTGCTAGTCTTGTGAAGGTTACTGCTAGTGACGAGGAGCAGACATCACCAAGAAGGACCTTAGTGCTTTTCTACATATAAGGATGTACAAGAATTGTGCTCATAAAAATCTGAAAATAGGGAGTTCCGTTCATGGCTCAGTGGTTAACGAATCTGACTAAGAACCATGAGGTTGCGGGTCGCAGACGCGGCTCGGATCCCGTGTGGCTGTGGCGAAGGCCGACAGCTACAGCTCCTGTTAGACCCCTAGCCTGGGAACCTCCATATGCCGCGGGTGCGGCTCCAGATAAAGGCAAAAAGACCAAAAAAAAAAAAAATCTGAAAATACCTGGAGACCTGTTCTGCCAATTTTCCAGAGCACAGAGTCCCTCACTCCTGGTCTCCACCCTCAACTTTTTCAGGGGGTTTTGAAGGTCAGCAACTGCAGCAGCTCATAATTTAATCCTTGCAAAGGTAGATGGCAAGTGCCAATCTCCAGTTGGCAATGTAAGTGACTACTGCCATTTAAGAGACCTTGTTTTAGCGTTAAGCCCTAAAATACGCATTAGAAAAAAAATTTTTTTTTAGTAGCCTTAACTGGGATAGCAAAATTAGAAATTAGAATTTTTATTAGACCACAATCCTGATAAAGGTAAAACACTGGCATGGGAATCAAACTTGGGCAGTCTATTGAATCTTACTTTTCCCCATGGGCAAAATAAAGAGGTGACATTAAATCTCTATGTGCATTTCCAACTCTAAAAAACATGGACTTGGAACTCCCGTCGTGGCACAGTGGAAATGAATCTGACTAGGAACTATGAGGTTGCGTGCTTGATCCCTGCCATCGCTCAGTGGGTTAATGATCCTGCACTGCCATGAGCTGTGGTGTAGGTTGCAGACGCGGCTCGGATCTGGCATTGGCTCTGGTGTAGGCCGGCAGCAACAGCTCTGATGAGACCCCTAGCCTGGGAACCTCCATATGCTGCAGGTGCGGCCCTTAAAAGACAAACAAAAAAAACATGGACTTAAGTAAAGTGGTTAAGAGTAAATGCTGTGAAGGCACATTGCCTGGATGCACGCCAGCTATGCAGTCTCTGAAGAAAGTTTCTTCTCTACCAAATGAGAATAATAATGGTACCTATTGCAGTGTCATGAGGATTAAATATACAAAGAAACAGAATGGTACCTAACACATTAAAAGGTTAATAAATGTTGTCTTACTATTAAAATAAAAATATCTCTAGTCATAAAATGTTTTAATTTTTAAAAGCTGGAAAGTCAGGGTAAAGAAGAAATTCACGTTCTTATTTCATGAATAAATATTCAGATCATTGTTGCTGTTCTAGGGGAAAAAATATTTCATAGTGTTCTGGCAGAATGGATGAAAAATTGAAAGTATACCTTCAAGCTAAAAAGACTTAGTGTCTCCCATCTAATCTAAAATATCTCACAACTTTAGGAAGACAAACGAAACAAAACCAAAAATTATGAAGCGTGCACTTCTAGTTTTGACAAAAGGTTTGAAAACTCCTGCTCCCCATGCCAAGTGAAATAATAAGGCTGATGCAGCCATCTTGCTAGAAATGAAACCATGCAGTATCTGTGGATTCCCTCCCTTCCTTGGATGTGAGGTTGATCTTTTCCAGTCAAATCCAGTGATTACTATTGCTTCCCCTACAGAGAAATTAACTGTGATTATGTTTTTTTCGGTTTGACTCAAAGCCCCAGGGAATCTGCAAATGACAGTGGGTGGCAAGGAAAGGCATATAAAATCTCAAATGAAAGATTTCAGAGAAAATCATTACACCTAAGAGGCAAGCTATGGGTATGCCTCTTGGGTATCTAGACATTCTCCTCCATTTTTATCCTTATGTGAATTGTCAAGTATCAATTTTAGAAAACCCTATAGTTAAGAAACAAAACTAAGACCAAATGGTTATGGTACTGTGTAAGTACTTCTTATTGGCTTATTTAAGAAAAAAGTACAGAAGAGAAAGCAAAAAGCACATTCAATGAACATAATACAAACTGCAAGAAACAACAGCTATAATGTTGCATTTTAAAATTAGAATGAGATTATGAACACAACAGAAGTTAATGGGTAAAATTCTAGCTTTTTAGTGTACATAACTGGGAATGATACTACTTATTCACTCTGAAAATGTTATTAAACTCAGTAAAACTAACAAAAACCAAAGCTATCCATGTGGGGTTAGCCAGAGATTCCTCTCAAATGAGGTCAAAGATTTATTAGATATGACATCAAAAGATTCATAAAATAAAAAAAATGATGAATTGTACTTTTTACAGTGGAAATCCATACACTGAAGGATATTTTAATGGGACAATGGGGAAAATCAGTTTAACATTTTAGTATTACTCTTACAGAAATGTGAAACACGAATCTAGATTGTTATTAAAAAGCTAACCAGGGGAGTTACTGTTGTGGCTCAGCGGAAACAAATCTGACTAGGATCCATGAGGACGCAGGTTCGATCCCTAGCCTCCCTCATGGGTTAAGGATCCAGCATTGCCGTAAGCTGTGATATAGGCTGTAGATGTGACTTGGATCTGGCGTTGCTTTGGCTGTGGCATAGGCCAGCAGCTACAGTTCCAACTCAACCCCTAGCCTGGGAACCTCCATAAACCGCAGGTGCGGCCCTAAAAAGAGACCAAAAAAAAGCTAATCCATATCCACTATCATTTAGGAATGTTAAGCAAAAATAGTTCAATAAAAAAATTAAAGTCTAACTGAAAGAATTTGAGGTCATCTCAGAGAACACTGGGCAGCACACAAAAGACTGAATTAAAATTCAGTTTAAAAAGTTAACTGCATCAAAGACGTAATACCTACACCACAGGCAGCATACCAAATAGCAACTAGTGCAGACAAAACTCTGGTAGATACAAATTAGTCTTGAATAGCTAACTTAAAACCTTACCACTCAACGGGTATACCTCTCACTAGCGCTTTCTGCATCACCTTTAAGATTTCTGGAAATGCAGAGTTTCAGATTCTTCCCACAATCACTTAATTCTAGTTTTCAGAATTTTAACAAGATTCCCACATGATTCCTATGCATACTAAAGTTTGAGAAACACTGGCCTAAAACGGGAGTTGGCAAACTTAGAGCCAGAGAGTTAATGTTAGGCTTTGCAAGCCATTAGGTCTCTACTTTAACTATTCAACTGTGCTGTTTATGACAATGATAAAAAGGTTGATATATTAAGAAGGTATAATTAAAGATGTATATAGACATGGGAACAGAGCCCCAAAATACATGAGGCAATAAAATGACAGATTGAAAGGAGAAATATACACTTTAGTCATTTTAGTGGAGGTTTTCAATATCACCTTCTCAGAATTAGAAAATCAGCAAGCATGTAGACACATGACCAACACCACCAACCAACCAAACTGGCTGATCTTTACAGAACACTGTCACTCAACAACAGCAGAATACTCATTCTTTCCAAGTAAATATGATGTTCAACTCCAGAATAAAACATGCCAGGCCACACAAAAAAGGGCTTAATAAAAAACTAAAATCATATAAACTATATTCTCTGATTACATGGAATTAGAAATTAATACATAAAGAAATGTGGGAAATCCTCCAAATATTACAATATCACACAACAAACTTTTAAATATTTCATAGGTCAAAGAAGAAATTTCAAGGGAAATTAGAAAATATCTTGTGAGACAGTATAGTACTTGGTACAAAAAAAGAGCAAGGAAACTGATTTTGGACAAAAGTACCACAGCAACTCAACAAGGGGAACAACCGTCTTTTCAACAAATGGTTATTGGAATTATTAGAAAGCCATTTTTTTAAAAAAAATCCTTACTTCATCCCAAACAAAAATTAACTCAATTATATACGTAAATGTAAAAGCAAAAAGTGATAAAACTACTAGAAGAAAAAACTATAGAAGAAAAATCTTTGCGACCTAGGGTTTAGCAACGATTTCTTAGATATGATCCTAAAAGCACAGTCCATAAAAGAAAAAGTTGATAAACTGGACTTCATAAAGTTAAAAATTTGCAAACGGTATTATTAAGAAAAAAGATAAGCTACAGAGTAGAAAACATTTCCAAATCATGTATTTGATAAAATGCTTGTATTCAGAATATAAAAAGAATCCTTATAATTCAACTGTAAGACAACCCAATTTAGAAAAAAAAAAAGATTTTGATAACAAGATAACACATTAAAAGATGTTCAACATCATTAGTCATTAAAGACATGCAAATTAAAACCATAGTAAGATAGCACTCCACACCTAAATTGAGAGGCATTCTCAAGTAGATAAACTTTAAGAAAGAGCAGAGTGGAAGGTGAGAATCTAGAAACTGAATGTTTTAAAATTATCTTTGCTGACATATTCATTGGAAAGCTTCTGTGTACTTCCTCCAGTGGTACACAAACCATGTTTGAAGACCACTTATATAAGAAAACCAGAAATTGGTGACTTTCAAAATACTTAGTTAATAGATTTGATGATCTGGAAAGGTATGGAACTGAATGAGATCTGGAAATGAAAAAAAAAATGCATGGCTGGGTAAGGAGCTAATAGGAAGGAGGGAGGTGAGGAAGAGGAAGGAGACCTCTTGGTAAAGAGTTTCCAACTTCATTTATCACCATCATTCTGACAGCCCCTACCACAGCCAAGTAGAGTACACCCTCAGCCAACAACCTATGATGTCTTTTTTGTAATCATCTGGTTGACTCCCACACAGGCTCCATACCTAGCCCACAATGACCAAAAAAGCACCATGCCCAGGCACATCTCCTCTTCAAACACTCACAACTAGAAATCACTTTGCTGCAACTTGTGCAGAGAACTGCACCAAACAAAATTCTTCTCCATTTTGCCTTGATATATCCAAATTATATATAGCATTTCTCACACTGTAATAATAATTGTTTGTTTACATGCATGTCTTTTTTGCTTTCATTAGAGATTGTGCCTTCAATGACATTTTATTATTCGTCTTGAGATCTTCAGCATCTGTACAGTACCTGATACACAGTGCAGTCAAAAAATGTTCAGAGAATGGAAGACAATATAAACTACAAACTCCAACCATAGTATCTAAAAGTCTTTGTCTATAAAAGACTTTTATGCAAGCAGCAAATATATTGTAAAACTTATTTTTTATATCTTAGGAGAGGCTCTGATCTATAATTAAGAACCTGATATGTTATTATATATCTAATCACCTTTTATATAAAATCTCTGAGGAGATGGCTATATAAAAGAAATGCAGTGAGAAGACTGATGACTAGATAGAAGCTAGGTAACCTAGTTCTGGATAGTACCAGTGACCCTGGCTTTCAGTTTCCTCATGTGTAAAATTAAAGTACAATCTCAGATGTTAATATGCTTTTTTTTTTTTTTTTAAGGGCCGCACCTGCGGCATATGGAGGTTCCCAGGCTAGGGGTCTAACAGGAGCTGTAGCTGCCGGCCTACGCCAGAGCCACAGCAATGCCAGATCTGAGCTGTGTCTGCGACCTACACCACAGCTCATGGCAACGCCGGATCGTTAACCCACTGAGCAAGGCCAGGGATCGAATCTGCAACCTCATGGTTCCTAGTCGGATTTGTTTCTGTTGCGCCATAATGGAAACTCCGTGTTAATATTCTAAGGATCTTTAACCTATGAACATTTCATTAATGAATAATCAGAAGGTAGGAGGCATGTCACATGCTGGATATTCCTAACATTTTGGTATCTCTTGCTAGAGATCAAATGAAATTATCCTGTCAATATTCATATTCATTAAGTACTTCAATTTCAGGAACAAAATTAAATAAATTCCCCCCCCCAAAAAAAAACTTCTGAAGTCAGGAACATGAACCTTTCAATTCTAATAATTCAACCCTTGAAACAAGCATTTAATCGCACATAATATACATTCACATAAAAAACAAACTATAAGCTTACCTGCCAGGAAACTGCTCCCAAAACTGCTGTTGCAAGAAGACTGAAAAAAACTAACTGCTCTGAAATTAAGCAAAAATGACGCATCCCTTTGGATGCCATAATTCTGTCGAGGCTATTATTATCTATCCTATGGGTAAAATACACTTTATGGCAGTCATTTAATTTAGTGTGGAATCCCCAAAGAGTTAAAAGAAAAATAGTATGGCAAATCAGCCAGAAAATTCCAAAAATGCAAAAGCCTGGTATTACAAAATACCAGAGATGAGTGTCTCTAAGTTTAAATGCTGAGAAAATAAGAAATGTAAGCTCAATCATCCCAGTGAAAACGACTGAAAGTCTTCTGCAAATTCTTCCACGGTACAAAAAGGGTTTCCACCTTTCAGTCACTGAAAGTCCACTAAAATAAATGTCAAGGAAAGGATCAGTTATCAGGCAAATAAAAAAACATGCAAAAGCAACTGGATTTTGGGGAGTTTCCAACGAGGAGAAAAACAACAAGACTGCAAAAATAACTAAGTTTGGAATAGCTAGAAAAGACTTCATTCTCAGGTCAATAATCAGCATGGCCAAAGCTACAACAAGTAAAATGACGCTCAGAGACTTTTCCACCAACATAGTTGTGCTGGCAATGGCAAATCCAACAAGTTCCAGAAATTCAACTGTTGTTAGTAAGGTAGGTCGATGACGGACATAACCAGAAATTCTTTCCACCAAAGAGCAGAGTATCCTTAATACTATGGAAGTTAGAAGCAAATATTTGGTTGATTCTTCTTTCACATCATTTTTAAAGGATGAATTATCAAGAAAACATAAGAGGCCAAGCAAGAATCCAAACCATAGATTGGAGAGACTTAAACTTGCTGCTTCCATTGAAAAATAATAATAGAGTATGCTGGCAATTCCAAGAACAAAAAGACCAAGGATAAAAATTACCAAAATTAAAGAATTTGCTATTTTTTCCCATCTTACATAAAGACCTAAGCATATGGCAACAAGTAAATTGATTCTGGCTAAATAGCCAAGATAACGCACTGAAGAATGCATGTTCACTTCTTTGTTTATTTCTCCCAGTCTTGTCATTGCTAAATAGAGACAATGACTGAAGCAATAACGCAGTGATTTACACATTAATCTGTTAATTTGGGCTTTCTCCCCACTTTACAAAAATTAACTGCTTGTATTTCATCCAGCAAATCCAATGTATCTGACTCCTATTTCAGCATTTTCTCAGGTGGGATTTGTTTATAGTGATCTAAAAAGAAGAAAAAATATTTCACTGTTAATTTTATGTAATTTCCCTTTCACATATATCTTCTTTATACAAAATAATAAATAAGTGAGAAATAAGGTTTGTTCTGACTTGCGTGTATCCTAATGGTAACTGTCTCTGGCTTAAAAACTCTGCACTTGATCTAGACAAAATGGAGGTGCTTTCTACCATCATACACTAGGATTTTATGACTGAGCATCAATGAAAGTGTTCCTCCAGAGATAGTGAAGGATTCACCTAATTCATTTTTATTCCAATTATCTGTTTTTTTAGCAACAGGCAAAGATGGGATATTCAAGTTAGCTGAGATGTAGCTGATGGGTTTGTCACAACAGAAAGCTATTCAACTCAAATGAAATGAGGGACTTTTCATCATTACTTCTAGTTTGAAAAGCATCAGTATCCAATAATAGCAACCATTACTTCCTGCCAAAAATCCTATACATCTTTTTACCAGTCACTTCTAAAATGCTATAAAATCTCAGTCTTACCACAGTTTAATAAACTTACTAGAAATTTAACTGTAAAGTTAGTCATTAAAGTTGATCTATAATTCTCCATGAACTTTTACCTCTACTAAATTACTTTGACGATCAAACCTACTTTCTAAATCTAAATATAATCTCTGTAGCAAACCAATTCTGGATGTTTCTAGTCAAAACTGTAAAGCTGGAATGCTGACCAATATGTACTGTAAAGTAAATTAAAAACTGTAATTTTAACTTTTAAAAAGTTACCACAACAATTATTTGTTAAAGACCCATATAACTATTTCAACTTTTAAGTGCCCTTTTAAGTTGCAATTCAAACATAACAGTCAAAAAACAATTTAAATATACTATGTAAATCTTCAAATTTTCTAGTATGCTATTTCAGAAGAAAGGATCCATGCGATAGCTCATGGTTACACTGAATATCCATTGAGGACTATAAGATAAAAACTCAGAAAATAACTGTTTTGTGATTAGCTTACTTATATTTTCTAATAGCAGGACACTAAAAGACACAGCAGAAACATGAGATAACCTGAAATTAACCGTTAATTTCCAATTTGGCTAGAGAAAAATGGCACTGGGTGACAACTTTAGGGTCTCTGGGAGGTTCCAAGTATTATTACTAATTTTCCATGTTCAGCAAGTACATTTTTTACAGCCAAGTTTATTAATTAACTTGGAATTCTAATTTTCATCAATTACATTTTCATTCAATCATTTCTTACGTGAGGATACCATTCACCACTGAAGAAAATACCTTCTTTTGGTATAGTTAGGTTTTTATCTTTTTACTTAAGTATAAGAAGCTGATAGTATCTAGGGTACACGGCATATTTAAAAACATAACTTCTATGAGTTATATAATCATTCAACAAATATGTTGGAATATATATCCTCAAAGAGTTTATGGTAGTTTGGGCTCAGATGACTGAATACTGTTTGAGAAAACACACACACACACACACACACACACATCTGGCTAAATGCTTGACACTTAATTCATAAGACATACTTCTGTGATTCTCTGGTCTGGTCAACGTTCTCTTATTCTCTGTGACTATCCAAACCTCTCGTACCTATCTTCAAATCTTTGACACCCACTTCCCACCAAATTCTCACCAGATGACTCTGCCTCCAATGGAGTCACCAAAAGGAGAGGCACTTGAGTTTTCAACACGACAAACCCACCTCTTAATTCATCTCCTGATTCTAGGAAAGAAGAGTGTCCCTTCCCTATCTAAGGCTAACTCTTTTTTATTTTTACTTTTGCTTTTTAGGGCTACACTCACGGCATATGGAAGTTCCCAGGCTAGGGGTCAAATTGGAGCTACGGGTGCCTGCCTACACCACAGCCAGAGCAATGCAGTATCCAAGCTTCATCTTCCACCTACACACCACAGCTTACGGCAGTGCTGGATCCTTAACCCATGAGTGAAGCCAGGGACTGAACCCACATCCTCATGGATCCTAGTCACTTCGTTAACCACTGAGCCAGGAAGGGAACTCCCAAAGCTAACTCTATGCCATATGTATATCTCTTCCACTCTGCCTCTTCCAGAACTTCACACTCTTTCCTCTCTCTTCCAACTCTCATTCTTCTCTTACCCATTAGCACTCAAACATTTGCAAAGCTCGTCTCAAAAATGACACCAAAACCACAGAAACAACAAACGAAACTAAAACAATCCTCACTAATCCCCATCTGCTCTTCCAGGTTCAATCCTCTGTCCTCCTGACACTCAATATCTGATTGCTTTACTTCTCATACCAACTAAACCAGGGTTTTAACCACACAACAACAAACTGCTCTGCCAAGTTCTAAAATAACCTGTAAATCCCTAAATCCAGTGGGTACTTTCCACTTATTATCCTGCACTTCTTCAAACAACCTCTGATATTTTTGACTCCTCTCACCTTCTGAAATCTGCTCCTCCTCTAGCTTCCAAAGACCAGTCTCCAGATTTTTTTCCTTAACTCACTGGTCTCTCCTTCTCCATCACCTTGCAGGTTCTTCCATTCTGAATCTATCCTTAGGACGTTCAATCCAAAGCCCAAGCTTTTCTCACTATACACTTAACAACAGCCAGAGTCTGTTTTATAAACTCCTCTATTCTACTCCAACCCTCCTCTCCTTCACCACCTATATTTAATTTTCACCAAGTCCTGTCTGCTTTTCTTCCTACACACATCTTAAATGTTTCGACTTCTCTCCATAACCAGAGTCACAATCCCATTCTGGCCACCATCATCTCATGCCTGAATATCTTCCTGTATTCACTCTTGCCCTTCTCCAAGAAATATCCTTTTTTACAACCAAAATTTGTCGCATCATTCTGTTACATAAAACCCTTCAACCGCTTCTCATCACTCTAAGCAAAAAAGTCTAAACTTATAAGGCTCTCCTCGTTGGATGTGAATAACTCTCCTGCCTCATTTTTTTTTTATTGTTGGTTTTATTTTTTATAATGATTTTTATTTTTCCATTATAGTTGTCCTATCTCAGTTCTTACCACTCTTTTTCTTGAACTCATGTGTTACAGTCATACTGACCTTTCCATTGTGAATTGAACAAATGCTGTTCCTCTCCAGGTGCACTCCTTTCCCTCCTCCTGGCCCCACCCCACTCCTCACACCTGGCTTATTCCTCCCTTCAAGTCTCTGCTTAAATCATTTTCTTAGGGCGATCACCAGAAACCCATTTATATGATCCCTGTACTTGGTCTCTGAAAGTCTGTCAACACCGTACATCCAGTGTTAAGCAGAAAGTTTGGTACCGAGTAGGTATTCAACAAATACTTGTTGAAGAAATAGGGACTGATACAGAAATAACTATTTCATAACAGTGCCAGCTATAGAACACATATTAATAAACAGAGAATAAACAAGTTGTCTAATATCCCACAGTTAAGTAATAGAGCTAAGGGAATTTCCATCAATGTTTGCTTCTCTGTCCGCCTTACTCCAGCCTTCACTTAATTCATCCAACTTCCTCCAAACCAACAAATTCTCTTTCTGTCCTACTTCTGGAGAATGGTTTACTGAGTCCGAAACACAAGCTACCACGTGTAACATCTTTTGATTCCGAAATGATTTCCGTCCCATCTAGGGGGAGTGCTGAAAGCTGAAAGAACCTACTGAGCACGGGGTCGAGAACTCCAGTGCTTTGCTTCTATGAATTAATTATAGTAACTCTTTGGATCCATCTCAGGCGAGAAGAATGGCTCCGCGAATATTAAATCCCTCAGCAATAGGGCAGCAATTGCAATTCTTTCATTCTGCCTCTTCCTAACAAGATGTGAAAGGCCCAAGAAGGAGCCTGGCTGGTTTACTACTTTGGGAGAAGGCGACCACAGCTGGGAGCTCAGCTCCCACTCAGGGCTAAGGAGAAGCGCCCAGCCTTCCATTCTCCACCCCTCACCATCAACGTCTCTCCGGGCCGATATCCCTGCCCCCGCCTCAGGAGACCGGCTGGGCGGAGCTTGGGGCCTGCACCACGCGGAGCCCTGGGCAGTACCTTGCCTAGGTCTTGCCACCCTGCCGAAGACCCCGTGGGCCCCCTACCTGACTCGACCGCCGCCACCAATACTGTCTCAGCCCTCGGAGTCGGCTCTGGGGCCAACGCTGAAAAGGGAGAGATTTAGGGCTGAACCCGCTACTCGAAGCCGGGAGGCGACACTCCAGGGGAGTCGAGGGCCCGAGGCGGCACGTTCTAGCACAGGCCCTTCTCGTCGGAAACTTTCTCCATTACCGGCCCGGCCATGGCCGCCATGTTTCCGCCGCCGAATCCGCGACGGTACGGAACGCCGCCGGGGTCAAGCTGCGCGACGCGCTTCCTCCCCGAGACCCGGCCCAGGCCCGGCCCCCTCCCCGCCCAACCCGCCGCCCGCCGCGGACCCAGGTGCGCGGGACGCTGAGCGAGCGCTCACTCCCCTACCCAGGGCGCTAGCTGAGCCAGTCCTCCGTGCTCCCCCGAGACCTGAAATCCGCGGGGAACCGGGAGCTGGAAAACCACAAATGATCCGGCTGACCGTGTCCATCAAGCATCTAGGCCGCCGCCTCGGGCTGGACCGAAACTGGGACAGGACGGGCGGGCGGCTAGATGAGTACTGTAAATACTGCAGGAAGCGTCGCTGCTCTTCACTATTTATCGCATAACGTATGCCTTTGTGTCTTCTGACCAGCTAAAGCTCAAGCTCGCTAGGCTCTCCTTCAGAGCCCTTCACACCTTCTTTTCTAATTAAGACTCCCTTTAGTACACCTCCTGGTCTTGTCTCCACTGCGCCCTGTCCTTTTACCCATTCTCCGGCTCCGCTTCCTGAGGGTCCTTCAGATTCCAGGGATGATTTTCATTTGTATCTAAACGCACTGAATGAACGTCAGGGGATATTTTTTGAAGGCAGCGTTTCACAGCAGCTGTGGAGCTGATGGTCTGGGGATTTGAAACCTAAGGGCGACCAAAATTTCTCCACTTCCTAAGGGCGACCAAAATTTCTCCATCTAAAAAATGGTAATGAAACCTTTCTTGCAAAGTTATGAATATTCAGTGACACTATTTTTCCGGCATCATTAGGTAGGCGCTTAAAAAGTATGACTTCTTCCTCCCTCTCCAAGAAGCCCTTTCTTGCCTGCCAGCGTTCTGTCCCCACTATCATTTCCTACTCTTTACAGCATTTAGGAGGTCGATCTCTGTGAACCCCAGTCTCCGCATATGAAAACAGAATGCTAATACTGCCCTACTGAGTTGTTGTAGGGATTAAATGAGATGATGTATGTAAAAATTGCCATATAACCTTTACACAGTTTATCCCCTTTGGCATAAATCTCAGTCTTTATACAAGTACAGACAAATTGCTGTGTAGTCTACTCCCTTTTTACCTCTAGCATGACCTCTCACCACATTTACCCAACTCTCTGCACCCCAGAGTATTTCAATTTCTCCAACTTCAAGGATATGTCCAGTTTTGCTTACCATTAAGTTGGCCTAGCGTAGTGCCTGACATATAGTTGGCACTTAAATCTTTGTTTAAAAAAAAAAAGCAAAATAGGTCCTCAACAATCACTGGTTCTCTTCTTCTACTTATTTTCTATTAGTGTTATCTATATTCTTATCCTATTTCCCTTAATATAAATTTTAAAAATTTTCAGTTAATAAATGTTGGGGGCTTGGGGTGGGCAGCACATTTATAGTGATAAAACACTCAGACACAGAGTCCTCATATTCGAATGAAAAGTTTGTGTTTGAGTCTCTCCAGACTCCCAGCTCTCAGTTCAATCAATACCAAGCTCCCAAATCTGTAACTTTAGCTCTACTTGAATATATTGTCATCATTTCTAATTCGACTTGCCTTTAATGGACATTTATTTACTTATTTTCTGCATTCCCACCATCCCTCCCCTCCTTTAGGAGTTTAGTAGCTGAAACTGAAATGCCAAATACTTAGTCAGTCCTGGGCACCAGCTGGCAGCTATTGATTGACTCAAAAAAGCAGGCGCAGAAACCTCCACTCCCTGAGTAACTGCTGGAGTGTAGCAAGGTAAGCTCCTGGGGCAGTAGTGAGAGTGGCTCTAGCAGTGGCATCCAGTATTAGTGGTCATTGATTCAGGATGCCTGTGCGTGGTGAGGGCAACCCCAGAGCTTTCTCCCATCAGTTCTGTGATCTGTTATTTATTAGTTGTATATTTATTAGTTGTAGGCTCAGCCATGCAGGTCCAAGCCTCAAGCTCCAGCAATCTCTGAGCTACCCTGAGCTGTGCTGTAGGTTGCAGACATGGCTCTGATCTGGTTGCTGTGGTTGTGGCGTACGCCAGCGGCTACATCTCTGATTAAACCCCAAGCCTGGAAACCTCCACATGGTGCAGGTGCGGCCATAAAAAGCAAAGAAAAAAAAAGGAATTGTGCTTCAGTGAATATGTAAAATTTGCAGACATGGCAATATGTTTATGGGTTAGAAATTGCTGGATTAAGTGCACATTCAAACTGATACTAAATTTTTCACCGAATTTTTTTGAATTTATACTAAAATGTTCCCAGTTGTGAAAGAGAATACTCTTATTCCCCACACTCACATCAGTACAAATTTCCATTTTTCATTTTTGTCAGGCTGATGGATGAAATACAGTATCTCTATTATTTTAATTTGCTCTTCTCTTTATTAGTGAGTTGAGCCCTTTGTCATTTTATTTTTTTCAATTTGTATTTTTTCATGTGTGAACTGTCAGTTCCTATTTGTGTTCATACTTATTACCATTTATTCAATTGTCTACCACCAACATTATTGTGTATTGTTTCTCTACTGACTTAAAATGTCATGTTTGTCTTATTCTAAATTCCTATATACACATTGAGCAGTTTCTGGACTTTATATATACTCTGTTCTATTAATCTTTTTGCACCTATGCCTTACCATTTATATTATTACAACTTGTATGTTTTTGTACCAGCATTTTCTTTATTCTTTGTCAAAAGATTTCTTGGTTTTTCTTGACTATTTTCTCTCTCACATGAAATTTTAATCAGGTAATAAAATTGATACAAAATCTTATTTGGATTTTGATTGAGATGGGGAGATTTGACATTTTCCAAATATTAATATTTCCCCAAATCACAGATTTATCTCTGATAATTAGTCTTCCCATCAGAAGTTGACAATGCCTACAGCTACTCAGTCTTACATTCTTTGGTAAAGTTTTAATATTTTCTTTATAAAAGTTTTGATACTTTTTAATATTTAATTTATTGCTAAGTGTTTTTCATTGTTTATTTTTGCAACATGAATGGGATATTTTTCTACTAGTTAATTGGCTTTTAATGATTTATAGAAAAGCTAACCTACTAAATTTCTTATTAATTCTCAGTTTTTTTGGTCATTTCTCTTATACCTTTTAGTCAATGATATCATCTATAATGAGCTTTATCTCTTCCTTTCCAGTATTATACCTCATTAATTTATCTCATTTTACTAAATTAAATCTGTTTGTATTTTGAATACATCTAGTGCAGTTGGGAATCATTATTCTTTTTTCTACCGTTAATGAAAAGCTTCTTACTTTTTGTTCATTAATTATGAGGTTTTTCTGTAGGCTTCTGGTAGATTCTTTTTTGTCATGTTAAGGAGGTTTTCTTCTATTAATCTAAGAGCTTATGCATGAATGTTGTTATTCATGAGCATTATATTTAAAAAACTCTTTTCTCAGCATCCAGTTGAGTATATGGTTTTTCTCTTTAATTGGTGCATATAGTGACTTACATTATTACTTACCTGAACGCATTCTTCAAAGAACCCTCGTTGGTAATAAGTAATCGTGTCAATATATTACTTTCACTTGATTTTTTTCCCAGTGTTTTATTAGTTTTGCATTAATGTTTGTAAGTAAAATTGCCTGTGAAGTAGGTAGAATAATAGCATTCCAAAGATTTCTTAATTCAGGGAACATGTGAATAGACTGCCTTACTTGGCAGGGATTTTACACATGTGATTTAGGTTTAAGGCCTTTTGCTAAAGTGGTTTTCCTGAAGGATTCTCATTGGCCCAATCTAGTCACGAGTCCTTAAAAGGGGCTGACCTTCACTAGCTGCAATTAGAGAGAGATGGAGAGAGATGCAAAAGTAAAGAGGTGCAGAGTTGTGATCTAAGACAGATGTACTCTGATATTGCTGATTCTAAAAATGGAAGAAGAGAGCTGTGAGCCAAGGATTGCAGGTGGTCTCCAGCTGGAAAAGGCAAGGAAATGAATACTTCACCAGAGCCGCCAGAAAGGAATGCGATTTTGTCAACACCTTGATTTTGGCCCAGTGACACCCCGTCAGACTTCTGACCTACAGAACTGTAAGATAATTAATTCATATTTTTTAAGCTACTAAGTTTTTTTTTTTTTTTTGCCTTTTGTCGTTTTAGGGCAGCACCTGCGGCATGTGGAAGTTCCCAGGCTAGGGGTCTAATTGGAGCTGTAGCCATCGGCCTATGCTGACTGTAACAGCCTCAGCAACGCCGGATCCGAGCCGCGTCTGCGACCTACACCACAGCTCAGGGCAATGCCGGATCCTTAACCCACTGAGCAAGGCCAGGGATCAAACCTGCAACCTCATGGTTCTTAGTCGGATTCGTCAACCACTGCGCCACAACAGAAACTTCTTAAGCTACTAAGTTTATGGCAATTTGTTATAGCATCAATAGAAATTTAAATACAGCTTGTAATTATATCTATTTGAATCAACTATAGCTGAAAGTTCCCTTTTTCTTTTTGATATTTTGAGTTCTTTTTGAATGCTTTGGAAGAGATTTTAGAAAAAAAAATCATTTGCAGATGTTTGATAAAACTCGCCTGTAAAACCACCTGGCCTAAAGTTTTCTCCCTTTTAAAGGAGAAAATATTTGACTCTCTTTTCAGTTGTTCTTGTGACATCTTTTCTATCTAAAAATATTTTTTTATAGTTGATTTAGAGTGTTCTGTCAATTTCTGCTGTACAGCAAAGTGACCTAATTAAACATTTATACACACTATTTTTCTCACATTATCCTCCATCATGTTCCATCACAGGTAATTAGGTGTAGTTCCCTGTGCTATACAGCAGGATCTCATTGCTTATCCCCTCCAAACGCAATAATTTGCATCTACTAACCTCAAACTCCCAGTCCTTCCCACTCCTTCCCCTTCCCCTTGGCAACCACAAGTTCGTTCTCCATGTCCATGAGTTTGTTTCTTTTCTGTAGATAGGTTCATTTGTGCCACGTATTAGATTCCAGATATAAATGATACTATATGGTATTTGTCTTTCTCTTTCTCATGTACTTCACTTACTATGAGAGTCTCTAGTTACATCAATGTTGCTGCAAATGGCATTATTTTGTTCTTTTTAATGGCTGAGTAGTATTCTATTGTGTATACCACATGTTCTTGATCCATTCATCTGTCAGTGACATTTAGGTTGTTTCTATGCCTTGACTGTTGTGAATAGTGCTGCAGTGAACACAGGGGTGCATGTATGTTTTTCAATAAAGTTTTGTCTGAATATATGCCCAGGGGTGGCCTTGCTGGGTAGTTCTACATTTAGTTTTCGAGGTAGCTCCATACAGTTTTCCGCAGAGGTTGTAACAATTTACATTCCTATCAACAGTGTAGAAGGGGACCCTTTTCTCCACACCCTCTCCAGCATTTGTTATTGGTAGACTTACTACATTCTGACCAGTAATGAAGTGGTACCTCATTGTAGTTTTGATTTTTATTTCTCTAATAATTGGTGATGTTGAGCAGTTTTTCATGTGCCTGTTGGCCATCTGTATATCTTCTTAGGAGAAATGTCTATTCAAGTCTTCTACCCACTTTTCAGTTGGGTTGTTTGTTTTCTTGCTATTGAGTTGTATGTGGTGTTCTTGCTATTGAGTTGTATGTGTTGTTCGTATATTTTAGAGATTAAACCCTTGTTGGTTGTGTTGTTTGAAATTATTTTCTCCCATTCCATAGGCTGTCTTTTTTTTAATGGTTTCCCTTGGCTTGCAAAAGCTTGTCAGTTTGATTAGGTCTCATTGACTTATTTTTGTTTTTGTTTCTATTGCTTTGGGAGAATGACCTAAGAAAAGATTTGTAAGATTGATACCAGAGAATGTTTTGCTTATGTTCTCTTCAAGAAGTTCTGTGGTGCATTGTCTTATTTTTAGGTCTTTAAGCCATTTTGAGTTTATTTTTGTGCATGGTGTGAGGGTGCGTTCTAGTTTCATTGGTTTACATGTGGCTGTCCCGTTTTCCCAGCACCACTTGCTGAAGAGACTTTTTCCCATTTTATATTCTTGCCTCTTTTGTCAAAGATTAATTAACCATAGGTGTCTGGGTTTAATTCTGTGTCCACTGTTCTGGTCCATTGGTCAGTATGTCTGTTTTGGTATCAGTAACACACTCTTTTGATTACTGCAGCTGTGTAATATTGTGTGAAGTCTGAGAAAGTTATGCTTCTTGCTTGGTTTTTGTTCCTCAGGATTACTTTGGCAATTCTGGGTCTTTTGTGGTTCCATATAAACTTTTGGATTGTTTGTTCTAGTTTTGTGAAAAATGCATGGGTAACTTCATAGGGAGTGCATTGAATCTGTAGATTGCTTTGGGTAGTATGGCCATTTTAACGATATTAATTCTTCCAATTCAGGAGCATGAAATACCTCTCCATTTCTTTGAATCCTCTTTAGTTTCCTTGGTTAATGTTTTATAGTTCTCAGCATATAAGTCTTTCACTTCCTTGGTCAGGTTTATTCCTAGGTATTTAATTTTTTGGGGTGCAATTTTAAAAGGTATTGTATTTTTATATTCCTTTTCTAAGATTTCATTGTTAGTACACAGAAATCCAACCAATTTCTGAATATTAATCTTGTATCCTGCTACTCTGCTGAATTCATTGATAAGTTCAAACAGTTTTTGTGTGGAGTCCTTAGGTTTTCTGTATATAGTATCGTGTCATCCACATAGAGTGACAATTTTTCCTCTTCTCTTCCTATTTGGATACTTTTTTAATTTCTTTTGTTTGTCTGATTGCTGTGCCTAGGACTTCCAATACTATGTTGAATGAAAGTGGTGAGAGTGGGCATCCTTGTCTTGTTCCACATTTTAGTGGGAAGGCTTTCAGTTTTTCCCTGTTGAGTATTATAGTGGCTGTGGGTTTGCCATAAATGACTTTTATTATGATAAGGTATGTATGTTCCCTTTATTCCCACTTTGGTAAGAATTTTTTTCATCATGAATGGACTTTGGATTTTGTCGAATGCTTTTTCTGCATCTATTCAGATGATCATGTGGTTTTTGTCTTTTCTTCTTTAATGTGGTGTATGGCATTGATTGATTAGCATGTGTTGAACCATCCTTGTGACTTGGGATGAATCCCATTTTGTCATGGTGTATGATCTTTTTTTATGTGTTGTTGGATTTGGTTGGCTAAAATTTTTTTGAGAATTTTTTGTGTTCAAAAAAGATATTGGCCTATAATTTTCTTTTTGGTAGTATTCTTTGTCTGGTTTTGGTATTAGAGTGGTGGTGGTTTCATAGATTGTCTATGGAAGTGTTCCTTCTTGAACCATTTGGAAAGATTTAAGAAGGATGGGTATAAATTTTTCTATATTTTGATAGAATTCACCTGTGAAGGCTTCTCCCTGGTTCCCTCAGTTGTGGCGCTCTGCTCCACAGCCTTTGGTGCACCACTCCCTAGCCCTCAGGCGTTCTCCACAGAGCCAGCCCTAATCCTCTCCCAGGACCCATCTCTGGAGTCTGAGTCTCAGTGCCTGGCCCTCTTCTGAGCATCTCAGGCTGTTGTGTCCAGGGAGGTCTCTCTCTTCTTTGTAGGTCTCTCTCTTCTTTGCCCTCCTCAGTCGACCTGCTGTGCTTTTTTCTGAGGCTTGTAGGTCCCTCCATCTCAACTGATCTCCCTGTCAGTTAGGTGGCCTCTCAGGGTGTGGGTTTCTTTCCTCTTTCTCAGCTCCCTCTCAGGAGTGCTAGTCCTGTCCTGATTCCTTTCTTTCTCTCTCTTTTTTCCCTTTTGTTGTATCCAGTTATGTGGAGGGCATCGTGCCCTTTTTGGAGGTTTAAAGCCTTCTGCCAACATTCAGTAGATGTTCTGTGAGAATCATTTTACATGTAGATGGTTTTTTTTTGGTGTGTTTGTGGGAGATGGTGAGTGCATATATTACTCCTCTGCTATCTTGATCCTGCCTCTATCTTGTAGCATAATTTTTATGTACGTATTTTGTCTTTCCTACTAGATTGAAAGTTTCTTAAAGGCATAATCTGTCCAATTTATCTTGGTATCAGAACTCTGTATGTAGAAGAATGTCTTGCACAACGTAATGAGAACACTTATATGCATATCTTATTCATCTCTGCATCCTCAAAGCACTGTACACAGGGTCCACTCTTTTTTTTAATCACTTTTTGCTTTTAAAGTTTTATTAAAGTGTCGTTGATTTACAATGTTGTGATAATTTCTGCTATACAACAAAATGATTCAGTTATACACTTACACATATTAATTCTTTTTCAGATTATTTTCTCACATAGGTTATCATGGAATATTGGGTAGAGTTCCCTGTTCTGTACAGCAGGTCCTCATTGGGCATTCATCCATATCCAATAGTATGCATATACCAATCCCAAACCACCAATCCATCCCTCTCCCCCACCTGTGTACCTTTGCTAACCATGTTTGTTTTCAAAGTCTGTGAGTCTTTCTCTTTTGTAAATAAGTATCCTTTTTTAAAGATTCCCATAGTGATATCATATGATTTTGTCTTTCTCTGACTTACTTCACTTAGTATGATAATTTCTAGGTACATCCATGTTCCTGCAAATGGCATTATTTAATTCCATCATATATACGTACCACACCTTCTTTTTCCATTCCTCTGTTGATGGACATATTATATTGCTTCCATGTTCTTGGCTATTGTAAATAGTGCACAATGAATATTGCAGTGCACGTGTCTCTTTGAATTATGATTTCCTCTGGATAAATATCCAGGAGTAGGATTGCTATATCATATGGCAGTTCTATATTTAGTACTTGAACAAACCTCCATACTGCTCTCCACAGTGGTTGCACTAACTTACATTCCCACCAATAGTGTAGCGGGGTTTCCTTTGCTCTGCACTCTCTCTAGCATCTGTTGTTTCTAGACTTTTTAATGATGGCCATTCTGATTGGTATGAGGTAATACCTCACTGTATATTTTATTTGCATTTTTCTAATAACTAGTGATGTTAAGCATCTTTTCATTTATTTTTTGGCCCTCCACATGTCTTCTTTGGAGCAATGTCTATTTGGATCCTCTGCCCATTTTTGATTGTGTTGTATTTTTTTATATATAAAGCTGTATGAATTGTACATACATTTTGCAGGTTAATGTCTTGTCAGTTTAGTTTGCAAAGATTTTCTCCCATTCTCTATTGTCATTTTGTTTTATTTAGGTTTCATTTGCTGTGCAAAAGCTTTTAAATTTAACTGTGTCCCATTTGCTGATGTTTGTTTTTTTTATTGCTCAAGAAGGTGGATTCAAAAAGACATTGCTGCATTTTACATCAAAGAGTGTTCTGCCTTATGTTTTTCTCTTGAAAGAGTTTTATAGCATCTGGTATTATATTAGGTCTTTAATCCATTTTTAACCCATTTATTTTTATGGGTGGTATTAGAGAATGTTCAAATTTCATTCTTTTGCATGTAGCTGTCCAGTTTTCCCAGCACCACTTATTGAAGACACTGTCTTTTCTCCATCATATAGTCTTTCCTCCTTTGCCATAGATGAGTTGATCATAGGTGTGTGGGTTTTGATGACTACAGCTTTGTGCAGTGTCCACTCTTTATGAAACCAGTTTCAAAAATACATAGTCATTCAAATGACTACATTGGTTAGGCAACCCAGGCAATGTGGTGAATTAACATAAACTTTGAAGCTCGATAGACCCAAGTTATGTTCTGACTGAGGGTCTTTTCTAACTGTAAATTTGGACAGTTGCTGAACATTTCAATTGTTATTTCCTCATTAGTTCAGTAATGATAATGGTAGTGACTTTGTAGGCTTGTTGAGAGGATAAAAGTGAGGCAATGTTTGTGGAGTGCTTACTACAAACCTTAATACCTGATATGCAGTAGTTTCTGAGTAAACGACGCTAGTTACTGTCACTATTATTGAAAGGATTTTATTTAGAACTGAATGGTAGTTTTTAAAATGTGTCTTTTTCTGTTGCTCCTTTGTAATTTTCTAAGCTGTTGTCATTCCAAAATGGGATACTAAGTCTCCAATTTATTCTTGTGTGCAAGGCCTCAATAGTGCCAGAGCTTTAGTTGGTGGATTCAAACAAGTACTCTCCATGGAAGAGGTTACACCTATGATTTGGAATGTGATAGGGGCAATAGTAGGTATGTTTTAGAGTTAGAAAAGTCAGTACTTCTACAACTGAACTGTTTCAAAGATTTTATTCCCATTTAATGCTATAATGTCCCTAATTCCTTCCTCCTCAAATAAATCGGTAATTCTCATAGTTCATATTAACTGCAATTGTTTATATTTATAGGAACATGCTTAATAATTAGATAGTTGAACAAGGCATACTGAAGTGGTTACGCATCTTGGTAAATATAAATCATATTTTAAAAAGACAAGACAATCTTGTGTTGACATTTGTTTTGTCCTTGCCATTGACACTTTGCAGGGTAGGTTATGAACTACCCTGAGTATCTTTAATTTCATTTGCTGAATGAACTGAATATCTTTAATTTCATTTGCTGGGAACTCATAAGGATGAAAAATCCAAGATAAAATTAACACCATTTGATTCGCTCAGTTGGTTCTAAAGAGTGGATATCAGAGATTTTGAATTGGATGGTGATGGTGGAGCTGTCATGGTCATGGTGGATGGTGTGTGTGCAGAAGACACCAGAATGGGCAAATCTAAGAGCAAGTAACAGGGCCATTAAAGCCTATTTGCGGGAGTTCGCTTCATGGCTCAGTGGTTAATGAATCTGACTGAGAACCATGAGGTTGCAGGTTCAATCCCTATTGCTTGTAGTACCTAGTCCAGGTTAATAGTGTGTTAATTACACTCTTAACTAATGAAGACTCAGTTGGAAAATCAAGCTTGACTAAGAAGGAGTTCCTGCTGTTGCACTGTGGGTTAAGGATATGACTGCAGTGTCTCAATTCTCTGTGGAGGTGTGGGTTCCATCCTAGCCTGGCTCAATGGGTTAAGGATCAGCGGTTGCTGCAGCTGCGGTTCAGATGCCAAAAAAGAGGTGCGGGAGGGGGCTGTGGAAGGAAATGATTTGTGACATTCGAACTACTACTCTGCAGCTTATAGCAATAGACATCATTCCCCAGTCCACCAGGGTCCCTCCTACCTTAATAATACTTCTGCTTACACAAGCTCCAGACCTTTTCCTATCAAAACGTTAACATTGAAATTTCCAGGTCTCTTGAACTCTGGTATTTTAATCTGTGCTAATGCTTCAACAGGGTTGGAAAACATATAAGCTCCTTTTACAGTTGAGCCATTAATTAGCCCCTCTTTCTGTCTCAGGTTGTTTCTTAAGCATCCTTTTACTTGCAGGCAGGCTGCAAGGATTTAGCCTGCTTACCTCTCTTCTTTCCAGCAAACATGCATCTACCCTTACTTTCAGGCCTGGCTTTGGGAAACATGTTATCTCTTGGATTCCTAGTGAAAAGGCCTGTGACAATTTAAAAACTATAATTGTTTCTTGCTGGCGTCATCTTTCCTACATATTTTAGCCTGTCCCTGCAAACTCTTAACAAACAGGGGATGTGTTATAGGACAGGAGCGTGAGGGAGAACTAAATTAATACTTGCCATGGCCATGTTTGTATACTTTTTCCTTGGTGGGAGGGCAATGGGAATAGCTAGAGTGGCACTGGTTAACTGTAAGAGAGATTGGTAGGTCTAGGGAATAAATGTAAATGACTTAAATGTGGATTTAGTAATAGCCCCATGTAGAATATAACTCTGTGGCAACAAATCTTTTTTCTTTTATATATCTGATTCCCCACCACCTCAAAGGTGTATGGAAAGAATGGTGACATCAGGAGACTACTAAACGATTTACTTGGTTGTGACTGCCTCCCATAGATAAGACATACATGCAGTAAAAAGATGAATGTGTATTCTCCTGGTTCTTTTCTGTAAAGAGCTTCAAATAAGCTGAGGTACAGGAAATATGTGTATTCTCCTGGTTCTTTTCTGTAAAGAGCTTCAAATAAGCTGAGGTACAGGAAATACTACCAGGCATTGTTCTGTCTTTTGAGTAATGTTTCTTGCTACTTTTATGGTTTAAATGGGCATTCCAATACAATATTAATTTGTTTTACAGTCTCGTAATTATTAATGACAAATTCAAGAACCAATTTTGTAGTCAATGCCTATGACCTAATTCTTTGTATTTTCTTTTAAATTAAAAACATAGGTACCATCTTTGGTAGCTGATGAGCCCAATCTTAAAAATTGTTAAAAATCCATGATACAAAATAGTTATCAATATTTTTAATTACTAAAGACAAGCAATGACATTGACAAGTGTTTATTATTGCAAGAAGTGAAATAGCTATTAATTGAGCAAAGGTATTTCAAAATAAAATTCACAGTTGGACACTGCTTTTGTAAACTCAAATTTACCACTCAATAGTGCCATTTGTAACAAATTCTTATTTGAAAAATACATATTAAACTAGTGAGTTCACTCAAATCAATTTGGGATAAACACAGGTTTGAATGTATGTTTTAATATAAATTAAGATTGTGATTGTTAAGGTTTGAATTTAAGACAAAATAGCTTTTTGAAAACCTAATACTTATCTCCTTTTGTGACATTCAGAGGTCCCTAATTGTTAGCTATTGCAACATGTTTGTTTGTTAGGTATCAGGTAATATAGACCACCAGTAGTAATCTTGGAGCTTTGTGTTCAGTGGGTCACGGACATGAATTTTTATTGTAACCTATCATGGAAATTACTACAATCTGGTTTTGGGGAAGAATCAAATTATTATAATACAAAAATTCTTCATAATCAATTTTTTGACTAGTAATTTAGAGGAATTTTTCACCTTTGCTAGCTAACAATTTGCAAAAGCAAGTCTACATTCTGCTTACCTAGGATGTGGACTCTTGAAGAGGCATACCACTGCAGCACTGTGCTCAGAAAAGTGTGGGAACATGAGAAAAGCTCTATTCCATTTTTTTTTCTTCCTCTTAACAATCAGAATTTATTTTTAGTTTGCGCTTCTAGAGGGATAAGCAATACATTCCTTTAATCTATGTATTTGCAATTTTCTAGTTTTTGCTGTTTAAAATTTATTTTTGCCTCCTGTTGCATTTTTAGGAAACAAGGGACTTAAGCAGGGTCAGAGGTACAGGATGACTACGCCATCATTCATAGATACAGATGTTGGCTCCATGTAGAATGCCTTAGATCATAAGTTCCATGAAAGCAGGGGACTGTGACCACACCAAGCCCTGCTGTTTCCCCAGTATACTGATATGGTAGAATTCAAATATATGTTCAGTGAATAAAAAGAGCTCTTTCACATCATAAGAAAGCCATCTGCTGCCCTAAAAATAACTGATGTATTTAGGTAAATGATCTCAGATGTAATTAACTTTTAATCAAAGTAGAATATGATACGGTTGACATATAATGAACTAGAATTTATGGTGGCTGTTGTTATGCTATTTACTGGTGAACCAGGACAATGGGGAAGTTCTTTGAGCTCTCTGGATCTTAGTGAATGAATTTAAGAAATTTAAGGGAATGGACTATTCTAAGTCATTTAAGTTTTAAATTGCTTTCCAATTTTGAAATCACTTAGCAGGACAGGTCACAGACCACAAATCTTTCTGTTCATAAGTAAGAGACAATGAATATTAGAAAATTTAAAATTTTTAATAAATGTGCTTTGTTCACAAAATGTGAAAAAATACAACAAACACAAACATACATTTTCAGGTAAGCCAACTCCCACCACTTGGCAACTATGATATAAACCACTTGATCTAATCATAATCTGAAAGAATCCAAGCAAATGATCATTTGTTTTTGAAGCATCGAATTATTTTGGGGAATACTGTTGTGAATGTGACAGGAGGCCCCTTAACTTCTTTATATCCAAACAAAATCATTCTTAAGAGTACCCATACAGTATTAGAAAGCTCTATTAACTTCGCTTGTCATTACATATATAATCTGGCACCAAGTCACATGACTACTTATACTTTAACATTTATATTTCGAATTGGCTTTGGTGGAATACATATTAAATTCTGCGCCAACCTAATTTCAAAGAAGATGAATTTCCAGTAACAAATGAGATATGTAAATCCAAACAAATTTATACTAACTGGGATTACAGATTTTATAAAGAGATTTTTTTTCTTTAAAGTACTACTTAAAATACATCATGCACACTTTGGAGCATAAGCAGATCAACATCTGTAAACAATCAGATGAATTTATAGCACCAACATTTTAGCTGTAACACAAAGGCTAACTCCAAGGTCATACACTTACCCCCGCCTGTCAAAAGAACTGTTTTCATTTACTTTCAAAGCACTTTTGTTTGGTATTTTTCTTTGCCCTTCAGATATTTTGCCAAATCACAGGGAACAAACTGTATGGTAAAGGAGGTACTACCAACACACATTTCTGTGTTAACTTTAACACTTCCCCCACCCCTCCAGCCTTCTTTTGGGGGAGGTACAGCACTTGACCTGTAGTGCTTATTGGAAAGAAGTCCTAATCATTCCCTAATTATTAAGGAATCTTATGCTATTGAAAGTAAATGAAAAACTTCAAGTTACTTTTGGCATATATGAGCAACCGATATTTATTGCATTTACTCAACTGACTTTTAGGTTAATTACAATCTTGTTACTTAAATTTAGAATGTGAAATTTATTTATATTTTTAGAATGTGAAATTTAATTTGAGATATCGGGTACACACACTCAACCATTTATATCTTAAAGGGTAAATTTTGTATTTCTAAATAAAGTTTGACATTCAAAGTTAACTACAGCAATTCACAATAAGCACAAAAACACTTTTACCAGGGTAAAGAAGTGCAGTTTATGAATTTAGGATCAACTATTGAAAATGCAAGTTTCCTTTAAAAACACACATACATAACATTAACCATGAAATCTGAAACTGTGATATTTCAGTGCAAAAACCTCAGTATGAGGTAATTTTAATGTAATAACCACTTGAAAAAAAAATCCACACAGTGGCACTCTTAAAAATGATAGTTTACATGACAATTGCTGGCTGACAAGACATGACAATTGCTGGCTGACAAGACAATGTGGACTAGATATTCTTAGCCATTTAAACTAATCTTGTCTTGTTGGACATATTTCTCCTTAATCATTTGCTTCTGATTCAGAAACACAGAAAGGCATTTATCAATGTGGAAAGGGAAAACTCCCACAGCCAACTAATGGTTTATATATTCAAAGAAATTTTCTGCTAGGATTTAGATAGAAATTAGAATACCGAAAGGTCAAAACCATTTTATTTGATGACTAGCAGGTTAATTTAAAATTTTTCTATATAATTCCAGACTTGTAGTGCAGCACCTCCTTATTGGAAAGGTGAGGACCCTATTAAGGTTGGTTTAGGTAGAATATAAGCTCTCTTACAAGTGCAAACCCTTTCACAAAAGTGTTTCAGGTCAGTATTGAGTATTATATTGTTCCTTGCTTAAATAGAAAATTTTTGTAAGTGAAACCTAAATTTAAAAAGGTAAAAGTGAATTCTCATAGTTAAATGCACTTAGTCTCAAGGCTCAAATCAGAAAGAAAAATATGAAAACTATTTTGGCAATGGTGTTTACTATACTGTGCTAATCAACTGGAAAACATACTTTGGGGAAACTCTCTCCCCCATGTCTGATGCTGCCAAATAAGCAAGAAAGAAAGAATAAGAACTATCAATTACAAAAGTCTGGGGAATGTTGGATCAAGACAAAACTGAGTCAAAATGGCTTTATGTAACAAGTAACACGTTAGGAAAAAAAGAGTAAGATAAGTGCATCACAAAACTACTAAACCATTCTATCTCTGTGTCACATTTAACTTGTGAGTCATCAAAGTGCAATCTACAGCTTTCTACATGTCTTAGTTTCTCATTGCAATGGTTTAAAGTCAATACTGAAAAGATGAAAATAGGAAAAATACATAGCAAATTATGTTTCATTTTTCACAATAGCACTAAAGAGAAAAAGGTACCTTTTTATGATATCTTAGTGCTAAATGCTAAAGTAACAGTGGTTTCTGCTATGACAGGAGTCACTCTGCATGAAACTTTAAGCTTTCTATATAAGAATAAATTTTAAAATCCAGAAGTAGAAAAAAATAGCAAACTCTGTAAACCTTTGCATTTTCTCTATGCAAACCAGGTTTTAATTACTGAGTTCATGTTAGTATTTCTGATTAGTGTAAGCAATTAAGTTTACGAGTCTGGACTGAAAGAGCCTTTTGCTTTTATACTAACTTAAAAGTAATATGGGATCTTCTAGCTCATAGAAAGGAATAGAGCTGGCTTGACTTTCTCCAGAATCTGAGTCATATGGAGCATCAGGGAGCTCTGTGAAACCATATGCTAGTTGTTCATCTTCTATATCTGATCGAACGTAGCAGGAAGGGTTAGAATATTCCTCATCTTCTATACTGTTGAAATCTTGAGGAATGTATAGCATCCCTGGGTAGTTCCTACTAACCAAGTCACTTGTGGTTTTTAGGGAAGTTTTTCTAAATGCCATCAGATGCATATGTGAAAATTTTGAATACTTGAAACGTTTAAAGCCCAGAGACTCTATAGCAATCTTCCAGCTTTTCATCATCATAGCATGACGGTTCTGATGGGAGGAATCAGGTGTGATGATGAGCAATAAACCATTTAACACTAACAGTTCATGGGCTTTCTTGCAACAAATCCATCGCTGGTAAGGTGATGGAAAATAAGAAAGAAGGAGAGAGAAAACAACCACATGGAAAAGTTCTCCAGGAAGAATATCAATAGGATTTTTTAGCTGCCTCAAAAAGGCATCTATAGCGTCTTGAGCAAGCTGGAGTGGTTGCTGAAGCTGCAAGTTCAGGAAGTCGCATTTATATACACTCTGCAGAAAGTGAAAAAGAAGCCATATTAAGAATTTTAAGATTATCTATACCTAATTACATAGATTTTAAACCACACTATTTCAGAGCATTTCTATATAATTCAAGCTTTAATTATGTATCTTTCCCTTTTAAATTATTCCACTGGCACAGACTTACTCAACCAAAACTCTTGCTCAGAAAAATCTCAAAGTGTAATTAAGCCTAGAGAATTTCCAGTATTCATTTAAAAATATATTTTTTGTGTAAAAACTAATTAAAAATTAGAAATAATTTTTAAGCATATTTTTTAAAAAACAATTTATTTGAAATGTAATGTGGATAAGAGCTTACGAGATGATTTATTTCTAAACTTAGTCATATTTACATTCTTTTAAACATTTACAGTTACCAAAACCAGGCTAACATAAAAATAATTTTAAACAAGAAATACCATAGAATAAAGAGGAATCAAAGATGTACAAGAGGATAATGAAAGTAGCATAAAAATCTGTAAAAGCAAAATACCAATTTAAAATTTTTTTTTTTTTTGGCTTTTTAGGGCTGCAGATAAAGTATATGGAAGTACCTAGGCTAAGGGCTGAATTGGAGCTACTGCCAGCCTAGCCACAGCCACAGCAACACCATATCCTAGCAGCCTGTGCAACCTACACCACAGCTCACAGCACTGCTCGATCGCTGACGCATTGAGTGAGGCCAGGGATGAACCCGCATCCTCATGGATACTAGTCAGATTGGTTTTTGCTGTGCCACAATGAGAACTCCCACAAAACACCAACATTTTAAAGGTCATGAAAAGCATCTTTTCAATCATTAACTTTATCATCTCAAAAGTAATTTTAATAATACATTTATCCTATCAAAAGGTTAATCTCTTGAAACAAATTGTATATTAAATTTATTAATTAGGTCAAATGACTGAGATACACTATACAATGCTGTTTATTCCTTTACTTATAATTTGCTGATTAAAACTCAATGGAAATAATCTAGAGTAAGAAAGCAGTTTTAAAATTAGATAAATTAATTACCCTTATATATAACAATAGTTAATTATCAAAGATATGAGGTAACCTTAGTCCTTCTTGTTAGTGTCTAGACAACTGGTCACATAAGGATATGGACTATCTACTAGGGAAAGTGATAGTCCAGATCACTTTCCCTAGTAGACAGGGAAATGAAATTGTTATAAGAAAAAACATTGTTTTTCTTCTACCTTTTGCTCCTTTTTTTTATTGAAGTATAACTGATGTACAACCTGAAACATAACTGACACACAAACATAATTAAAATGGGTAAGTTTTAACATTTATACACTCATGAAACCACTATAATTACTACTATAATTGAATTTAAAGTTTTTTTATGCCCCTTAAATAATCCTTTCCTTATACTCTCCTTGTTCTTTCCTTTCCATTAGGCCGATGTGATTTCTACTAATACAAGATTAAGATTATCATTGATGTGATTTCTACTACTATAAATCACTGATATGATTTCTACTACTATAAATTAGTGTGTATTTTCTAGAATGTTTACATAAGTGGAATAGTACAGAATAGTATACTCTTATTTTGTCTGGCTTCTTTTATACAGTACAATTATTTTGAGATTCATCTTTTTTTTCATGTATTGATCATTCATTCCTTTTTAGTGCTGAGGTATCTACCATATCAAGGATATATCATTGTTTGTTTATCTATATACCTTTAATAGGTATTTTGGTTGTTTCTAGTTTTTGGCTATTAACACATAAAGCTGCTATGAATGAGCATTCCTGTTTGTCTATGAATGGACATGCTTTCATTTGTCTTGGGTAAATATTGAGGAAAGGGGTTGCTGGATCATGTAGTATATGCATGTTTAACTTTTAAAGAAACTCCACAACTATTTTCAAAAGCACTTATTCAAGGTTTTACATGGCCACCAGTTTATGGGATTTCCAGTTCCTCCAAATCCTCATCAACACCTGGAATAGCCAGCCTTTTAATTAATCATAGTCATGGTGTGTAGTAGTATACTGAAGTTTTAATTTGGATTTTTCTAATGAGTGGTGATATTTACCTTTTTTACATGTACTTATACCACCTCAGTATCTTCTCTGGCAAAGCATCTGTTAAAATCTTTTGCTAAATTAAAAATAATTGAGTCCTTTTAAATTTTAAGTGTATTCTCTTATGGAATTTTGAGACTTCTTTATTCTGGATGCATGTCTTTACCTAGCTATATGACTTGAAAATATCTTTCACAGATTATCACTTGTCTTTGCATGCTCTAAACAATGTCTTTCTTTTTATTGAAGTATGGTTGATTTACAGTATTAGTTTCAGGTGTAGAGCATAGTAATTCAATATTTTGTAGATTATACTCCATTAAAAGTTATTACAAAATAATAGCTACATTCCTCAGTGCTGTACAATATATCCTTGTTGCTTATAAATTTCATACATAGCAGTTTTATCTCTTAATCACATACTCCTATCCTGTCCTTCTTCATTTCTCTCTCTCCACTGGTAATCACTTGTTTGTTTTCTATATCCATGAGTCTGTTTCTGTTCTATCATATACATTCACTTATTTCATCTTTTAAATTCCACATATAAATGATACCATGCAATATTTGTCTTTGTCTGACTTATTTTACTAAGCATAACATGCTCTATTTCTATCCAAGTTGCTGCAAATGGCAGAAATTTCTTTTATTATGGCAAAGTAATATTTCCACATGTGTGCATGTGTGTTCATTATATCTTGATCCATCCATCTGAAGATGGATACTTAGGTTGCTTCCATATCTTGGCTATTATAAATAATGTTGCTATGAACACTGGGGTACAAGTATCTTTTCAAATTAGTGTTTTTATTTTCTTCAAATATACACTCAGAAGTGGAACTGCAGGATCGTATGGTTTTTCTATTTTTAGTTTTTTAAGGAACCTCTGTATTATTTTCCTTAGTAGATTCACCAATTTACATTCCCACCAACAGTGTAGAAAGGCTCCCTTTTCTCCATATCCTCTCCAACATGTGTTACTGGTAGGCTTTCTGACGACTTCCAAAGGTATAAGGTGATATCTCACCGTTACTTTGATTTGCATCTCTTTGATTATCAATATTGAACATATTTTCATGTGCCTGTGGGTCGTCTTTATGTCTTCCTCAGAAAAATGTCTAAGTCTTTGGCCCATTTTTTAACTCTTTTTGGTATTTTTTTTTATATTGCATTGCATGAGTTATTTATATGTTTTGGATATTAACCCCTTGTCAGTCATATCTCTTGCAAATATTTTCTCCCACTCTATAGGTTTTCTTTTCCTCTTGTCAATGGTTTTCTTAGCTGTGCAAAAGCTTCTGAGTTTGATTAGGTCCCATTTATTATTGCTTTTCTTTCTTTTGCCTTGGGAGATGAATCTAAAAAAAATACTGCTATAATTTATATCAAAAAGCATTCTGCTTTTGTTCTCTTCCAGGAATTTTCTAGTTTCAGGGTGTACATTTAGGTCTTTAATATATTTTGAGTTTGCTTTTGTCAATAGTGTGAGGAAATCTTTAATCTCATTGTTTTACATGGAGCTGTCCAGTTTTCCAGCACCACTTCTTGGACAGAAATGTCTTTTCCCTATTGTATAATTCTTGCCTTTTTTGTCATACATTAATTGACCATGTGTGTGTGACCATTTCTAGGCTCTCTCTTCTATTTCATTGATCTATGTGTCTGTTTTTGTGCCAGGCTGTTATGAATACTGTAGCTTTGTAATATAATCCAAAGCTATATAAACTGGGTTATATCTCCAGGTTTTTTTTTTTTTTTTCCTTTCCCCTCAAGACTACTTCAGCAATTTGGAATCTTTTGTGGTTTCATTTGAATTTGAGATCAATTGCTTTAGTTCTGTGGAAAATGTCATGGGTATTTTGATAGGAATTGCATTAAATCTGTAGACGGCTTTGGGTAGTAAGACTCTTTTAAGAACAATTTTAAATGAGTTTTTTTTTTTTTTACATTCTCTTTCTGATAGTCCATTACTAGTGTATAGAAAAGCAAAAGACGTCTATATATTAACCATACATCCTGCAAATTTACGAAGTTCATTTTCTAGTCCTAACAGTTTTGTGGTGGAGACCTGAGGGTTTTCTAGATAAAGTATCATGTCATCTGCAAGACTGATAGTTTTACTTCTTCCCAACTTGGATGAATTTTATTTCTTTTTCATGCATGATTGTGTGTCTAGGACTTCCAATACTATGATAAATAGAAGTGGTGAGAGTTTTTATCGTAAATATATGTTGAATTTTGTTAGATACTTCTTATGTGTCTACTGAGAGGATCATGTGACTTTTATTGTTTTATTAACGTGGTGTGCATGACATTAACCTGTGAATATTGAAACATCTGTGCATCCCTAGAATAAATCCCACTTTATGACAGAGTATGATCTTTCTAATATATTGCTGGATTCAGTTATCTAATACTTTGTTGAGTATTTTTGCATCTATATTCATCAGAGATACTGGCTTGTAATTTTCTTTTTTGTAGTGTCTCTATTTTTGGTATCAGGGTAATGTTGGCCTTGTAGAATGAATTTGGGAGTATTCTGACCTTTTCAATATTTTAGGCCAGTTTGAGGAGGAAAGGTATTAACTGTTCTTTATATGTTTGGTTGAAATCCTCTGTGAAGCTGTCCAGTTCTAGGCTTTTGTCTGCTGGGTGTTTTTTTCTTTCTTTTTTTAAATTACAAATTCAATTTAATTACCAGTGATCACACTGTTCAAATTGTGTTTATACTTGATTTCAGCCTTGGCAGGCTGGATGTTTCCAGAAATTTATCCAATTTTTTTTAGATTGTTCAATATGTCAGTGTATAGCTATTCATAGTTTTCTCTTATGATTTCTTTTTTGGCATCTCTATGGAATTGGGCGTTATTTCTCTTCTAATATTTATTTTGTTAATTTGGGTTCTCTTTTTCTTGGTGAGCCTGTCTAAAGGTTCATCAGTTTTGTCTTTTCATAAAACCAGATCTTGGTCTCACTGATCTTTTCTATTATTTTTTGGTCTCTATTTTATTTCCTTCCTCTCTGATTTTTATCATTTCCTTCCTTTTGCTGACTCTGGGCTTTGTTCTTTTTCTAATTCTTTTAGATGGTACGCTGGGTTGGTTTTTTTTTGAGATTTTTCTAAAGGAAGGTCTGTATTGCTATAAACTTCCCTCTTAGAACTACTTCTGCATCCCATAGATTTTGGAATGTTGAGTTTTCCATTTCCATGTCTCTCAAGGAGTTTTACGACTTCCTCCTAGATTTCTTAATTGACCCATTGGTTTTTAAGCAGTATATTGTTCAGTCTCTTCATGTTTGTTCTTTTCTCATTTTTCTTCCTGTAACTGATTTCTAGTTTCATACATTGTGGTCAGAAAAAAAATGCTTGACATAATTTCTATACTTTTAAATTTGTTGAGACTTATTTTTTCCCTAAAATGTGATCTATCCTAGAGAACATTCTATGTGCCCTTGAAAACGTCTGTTTTGCTGTTTTGGGATATAATATCATGCTGATATTAAGTCCAAGTGGTCCACTGTGTCATTTATGACCACTGTTATCTTACTGGTTTCCTGTCAGGATGATCTGCACATTGATGTCAGTGGGGTGCTCCTCTAATATTATTTTATTATTGTCAATTTCTTCCTTTATGTCTGTTAGTATTTGCTTTTTAGGTGCTATTGTGTTGGATGTATATAAGTTAATAAATTTAACTCCTAACCAGCTATAATGGAAAAAAATAAAAATCATTAAAAAAAGGAAGTATGAGAAGGAAAAATTAATCAATAATAAAATAAATATAACCCCTCTTCTTGTACTGATCCCTTTGCCCTTCTCTGTCCATTGTTATAGACTTTGTTAAAGTTTTTGTCTGATATGACTACTGCTACCCTTACTTTCTTGTGGTTTGCATGAAATATCTTTTTCCATATTCCCTCACTTTCATTCTGTGTTTGTCTTTAGTTTAAAGTGAGTCTAGGTCCTGTACCATGCTGCAGAATTGAGTACATGATCCTAGAGCACTCACTCACCTTGGGCTAGGGAATGCACTAAGGCAGTCATGGGAAACCTGGCAGGTACTAAAGTCTTTTAACCACCCTCTCTATCCTGCTTTGGGGGCAGGCCAGCACAAATATGTTCCTCACTAGCGTAGCACAGGCTTCCCAGCAGTCTTTCAACAAGCCAAGGGAGAGGTTCAACTTCCCCGTGTAGGAACCTAGGACTGGGACACCCAAGCTGTGGCTCTTGTTGCTCACCTGCCCAGCTGGGTCACCACCCATGCATGTAGTCTCCCTTTTTCTCTGAGCCCCCCACCCCCACCCCAGAGGAAAAGGTCCCGAACTGATCACTTTTCTTTCCTTCCTAACTGATTATGTGTGAATTTTTCTTAAAGCCTTGGTTGAACAGGAGGCTTTGTGTCAGATTTCAGTTAGTTTCAGTAAGAATTAGTCCACATTCTTTTGGACTAAATGTACTTTTGATAGGTTCGTGCGGAAAAGTAAGTTCTAGGTACTCCTATTCCACCATCTTGATTGATGCTTCTCTCTTTTTTTTTTTATGTACCTAAAATGCATTTTATTTGACATTTTATGGAAAAACCCTTTCTGATAGCATGAAAATGTATGTCTTTCATTTATTGGTAATATAAACATATGGAGATGAATGTTGGAAACTAAAAAAATTCGCATAGTAATATTTATGCTGTTTTCAAATTTACAGTTATATAATGTGTGGGTTTTGTAAGCTTTTCTCCCTTCCTCCACCATAACTCCTATCTATCACTCTGATCAGAGAGTCCTTTTTAAAAGGAATTCCATCATTCCTCTGCCCACATAAACCTCTATAAACTTTGTGCCCTTGTTTTCAGTGAACTTTTTTGAAAGATATATTTTCTCAACTTACAGTTATTGAGACGTTCATACAATGTTATCTTTTTCCAGTTCACCCAAGGAGAATGTTGGTGAAGTAATACTCTTGATTTGTTTTTACTTTTGGAAAGACCTTCCACTGTCACTATAACTTGACATGAATATTACATGTATAGTACCTATATCTTTGTATATGCTTTTTTTTAGGGGGGCATGCCTGAAGCATGCAGAAGTTCCTGAGCCAGGGATCAAACCTGTGCCATATCAGTGACAATGTCAGACCCTTAACCCCTTGAGCCACCAGGGAACTCCCTGTAGATAGCTTTTTTTTTTTTTTGCAAGTATGCAATCTTTTTTTTTTTTTCTTCACATTATCATGCTCTATCATAAGGGACTAGACATAGTCCCCAGTGCTATACAGCATGCTCTCATTGCCTATCCATTCCAAAGGCAATAGATACATCTATTAATCCCAAGTTCCCAATCCATCCCACTCCCTCCCCCTCCCCCTTGGCAACCACAAGTCTTTTCTCCGAGTTCATAATTTTCTTTTCTGTGGAAAGGTTCATTTGTGCCATATATTAGATTCTAGATAGAAGTGATAGCCTATGGTATTTATCTTTCTCTTTCTGACTTACTTCACTTAGTATGAGAGTCTCTAGTTCCTTCCATGCTGCTACAAATAGCATTTTATTCTTTTTTATGGCTGAGTAGTATTCCATTGTGTATATATACCAATCCTCCTAATCCAATCATTTGTTGATGGACATTTAGGTTGTTGCCATGTCTTGGCTATTGTGAATAGTGCTGAAACGAACATGTGGGTGCATGTGACTTTTTCAAGGAGGGTTTGTCTGGATATATGTGCAAGAGTGGGATTGCTGGGTCATATGGTAGGTCTATGTATAGTTTTCTAAGGTATCTCCATACTGTTTTCCACAGTGGCTGTACCAAATTACATTCCCACAAACAGTGCAGGAGGGTTCCCTTTTCTCTACACTCTATCCAGCATTTGGTATTTGTGGACTTATTAATGATAGCCATTCTGACTGGTGTGAGGTACCTCATGGTGGTTTTTGATCTGCATTTCCCTAATAATCAGTGATGTTGAACATTTTTTCATGTGCTTGTTGGCCATCTGTATGTCTTCTTTGAAAAAATGTCTATTCAGATCTTTTGCCCATTTTTCAATTGGGTTGTTGGCTTTTTTGCTATTGAGTTGTATAAGTTGTTTGTGTATTTTAGAGATTAAGCCCTTGTTGCATCATTTGAAACTATTTTCTCCCATTCTGTAAGTTGTCTTTTTGTTTTCATTTTGGCTTCCTTTGCTGTGCAAGAGCTTGTCACTTTGCTTTTATTTATGATGTTTTGGGAGACTGACATGAGAAAACACTGGTAAGGCTGATGTCAGAATGATGTCAGAGAATGTTTTGCCTATGTTCTCTTAGAGGAGTTTGATGGTGTTTTGTCTTAAATTTAAGTCTTTAAGCCATTTGGAGTTTATTTTTGTGCATCGTGTAAGGGTGTGTTCTAGTTTTATTGATTTGCATGCAGCTGTCCAGATGTCCCAGTAATACTTGATGAAAAGACTTTTTCCTATTTTATGTTCTTACCTCCTTTGTCAAGATTAATTGACCATAGGTGTCTGGGTTTATTTCTGGGTTCTCTATTCTGTTCTATTGGTCTGCATGTCTGTTTTGGTATCAGTACCACACTGTCTTAATCACTGTGGCTCTGTAATATTGCCTGAAGTCTGGCAGAGTTATGCCTCCTGCTTAGTTTTTGTTACTCAGGATTACTTTGGCAATTCTGGGTCTTTTATGCTTCTATATAAATTTTTGGATTTTTTTTTTGTTCTAGTTCTAGTTATGTCATGGGTGATTTGATAGGGGTTGCATTGAATCTGTAGATTGCTTTGGGTAGTATGGCCATTTTTACAATATTAATTTTTCCAACCCATGAGCATGGAATATATTTCCATTTCTTTGCATCTTCTTTAATTTCCTTGATTTAATGTTTTATAGTTCTGAGCATATAAGTCTTTCACCTTCTTGGTCAGCTTTATTCCCAGGTATTTGATTTTATGAGGTGCACTTTCAAAAGGTATTGTATTTTTGTATTCCTTTTCTAATATTTCATTGTTAGTATACAGAAATGCAACTGATTTCCGAATGTTAATTTTATGTCCTGCTACTTTGCTGAATTTGTTGATCAGTTGAAGCACTTTTTAGGTTATGTTCTTAGGGTTTTCTATATATAGTATCATATCATCTGCATACAGTGACAGTTTTACCTCTTCTCTCCCAATTTGGATGCATTTTATTTCTTTTGTTTGCCTGATTGCTGTGACTAGGACTTCCAATACTGTGTTGAATAACAGTGGTAAGAGTGGGCATCCTTGTCTTGTTCCAGATTTTACTGGGAAGGTTTTCAGCTTTTCTCTATTGAGTATCATATTTGTTGTGGGTTTTTCGTAAAAGGCTTTTATTATGTTAAGGTAAGTTCCCCTCTATTCCCACTTCAATAAGAGTTTTGATCTTGAATGGATGTTGGAGTTTGTCAAATGCTTTTTCTGCATCAATTGAGATGATCACGTGGTTTTTGACTTTTCTTTTGTTAATGTGGTGTATGACGTTGACTGATTTGCATATGTTGAACCATCCTTGTGCACTTGGGATGAATCCCACCTGGTCGTGGTGTATGATCTTTTTTATATGTTGTTGGATTCAGCTGGCTAAGATTTTGTTGAGAATTCTTGCATCTATATTCATCAAGGATACAGCCTTATAGTTTTCTTTTTTGGTGTTAACTTTGTCTGCTTTTGGAACTAGGGTGATGGAGGCGTCATAGAATGTCTTTGGGAGTGTTCCTTCTTCAACCTTTTGAAAAAGTTTAAGGAGGATGGATGTTAAGTTCCTCTATGTATGTGTGGTAGAATTTGCCTGTAAAGTCATCTGGTCCTGGACTTCTATTTGTAGGGAGTTTTTTTTATTACATATTCAATTTCATTTCTAGTGACTGGACTGTTCATTTGATCTGTTTCTCTAGATTCAGTTTTGGCAGGCTGTAAGTCTCTAGAAAGTTGTCCATTTCTCCTATGTTGTCAAATTTGTGGGCATAAAATTGTTGATAGGATTCTCTTATGGTTTTTTTTTTTTTTTTGTATTTCTACAGTATCCATTGTGATTTTTCCTTTTTCATTTCTTATTTTACTTAGGTTTTTTCTCTCCTCTTATTGGTGAGTCTGGCCAGAGGTTTGTCAAGTCTGTTTACCTTTTCAAAGAACCAGCTCTTGTTTTTATTGATTTTTTTCTACTGTTTTTTGACTCTCTATTTTATTGATTTACTCTCTGATTTTTATGATTTCCTTCCTTCTGCTCGCTTTAGGTTTTGTTCATTCTTCTTTTTCTAATTCATTTAGGTGGTGGGTTTAAGTTGTCAATTTGAGATTGTTCTTCTTTTTTGAGGAAGGCCTGTAATGCTCTGAACTTCCCTCAGAGCACTGCTTTTGAGGCATCCCATAGATTTGGAGTGGTTGTGTCTTCATTATCATTTGTCTTGAGGTATTTTTTAATTTCCTCCTTGACTTCCTCATTGACCCACTGGTTTTTTAGTAGCATGTTGTTTAGTCTCTGTGGAGTTATAAACTCATTAGTGAGTTCTGATAGCTTCTCTGTAGATTCTACAGAATAGTATAATAGACGATCAATGTCATCTGTGAAGAAAGACAGTTTTACATCTTTCTTTCCAATATGGATACCTATCATTGCTTTTTTTTTTGCTTTACTGCACTGGCTAAAACCTCTAGAGAATGCTGAATAGAGGTGATGAGAGTAAATATCTTTATCTTGTTCTTGTTTCAGTTTTTACTGAAAAAAGTATTTTTCTTTCACTATTAAGCATGTTAGCTGTAGGTCTCTTAATGTACTACTGTGGTTTTCAAAAAGTTTTTTTTAATGGTATCTGTAATTTTATTTCTAACCATTTTTAAAAACAGAAGAACAATTAATTTACAATGTTGTCTTAGTTTCAGGTATACAGCAAAGTGATTCAGTTATGTACATACCTATATATATAAATATATATTTTTCTTCAGATTCTTTCCCATTATAGGTTATTACAGGCCACTGAATATAGTTCCTTGTGCTATTCAGTAGAGGTGTTTGTTGTTTATCTGTTTTATATATAGCAGTGTGTACATATTAATCCCAAACTCCTAATTTATCCCTACTCTCTATCCCTTTTGGAAACCATAAGTGTGTTTATTCTGTTTTTTCTTTTGTTTTCTTTTTTGGGTGCCCCATGGCATATGGAGTTCCTGTGCCATGGATCAGATCCAAACTGTAGATGCAACCTATGCCACAGATGTGGCAACACCGGATTCTTAAACCTACTGTGCTGGGCCAGAGCCCAAACCTGTATCCTGGCACTGTAGAGACACTGCTAATCCTGTTGTGCTTATCCATGTTCGCTATTTCTGTTTGTCGTCTATTTCTGTCTTGTAAATATGTTCATTTATATAATTTTTTTTAGATTCCACATACAAGTGATATCATATGATAGTTGTCTTTTTTGGACTTACTGCACTTAATATGATAATCTCTAGGTCCATCCATTTTGCCACAGATGGCATTATTGCATTCTATTCTTGTGGCTGAGTAATAGTCCATTACTCACTCACACACATACATATATGTACATCTTTTTTATCCATTCATCTATCAGTGAACACCTAGGTTGCTTCTGTGTCTTGGCCTTTGAAAACAGTACTGCTATGAACATTGGAGTGCATGTATCTTTTTTAGTTAAGAGTTTTCTCCAGGTATATGCCCAGGAGTAGGATTACCAAATCGTGTGGTAACTCTATTTTAGTCTTTGAGGGACCCTCCATACTGTAGGAGGGTCCCTTTTTCTCCACACTCTCTCCAACATTTGTTATTTGTAGACTTTTTAATGATAGACATTCTGACTTGTGTGAGGTGATACCTCACTGTAGTTTTGATTTGCATTTCTCTAATAATTAGCAATACTGAATGTCTTTTCATGTGCCCATTGGCCATGTGTATGTCTTCTTTGGAGAAATGTCTATTTGGGTCTTCTGCCTGTTTTTGGAATGAGGTGTTTGTTTTGATATTAAGCTGTTTGTTTTGATATTAAGCTGTATGAGATGTTTGTATATACTGGAAATTAATCCCTTGATGGTAACATCATTTGCAAATTTTTTCTTGCAGTTCACAGGTTGTCTTTCATTTTGTTTATGGTTTCCTTGACTGTGCAAAACTTCTGAGTTTAGTTAGGTCCCATTTGTTTGTTTACTTTTGTTTTTATTTCCAATACTTTGGGAGATGGATCTAAAAAACATAACTGCCATTTATGTCAAAGAGTGTTCTGCCTATGCTTTCTTCTAGGAGTTTTATAGTATCTGGTCATAATTTTAGGTCTTTAATCCATGTTAAGCCTATTTTTGAATAGGTGTCAGAGATTGCTTTTTGAACATTAAATCCATTTTGTACTCCTGGAATAAACCAAATTTAGCCAAGTTTTTGAAATATTGCTGGATTCAATATGGCAAAATTTTGTAGAGAACTTTTGTTGTTTATGCTCATAATGGATATGTTTAAGTTTTTGTTGTTGTTGTTCTGTAATGTCTCTGGTTTTGGTATCAGAGTAATGGCCTCATACAATGATTTGGGAAGTGAAGCCATCTGATCCTGGAATTTTTAAACTGCCAATTAAAATTTCTTTAATACATTCAGGTTATCTATTTCTCCAAGAGTAAGCTTTGGTAGTATGTTTCTTCCAAGACATTCATCCATTTCATATAAGTTATGGAATTCACTGGCATAAAATTTTCATAATGTTTATCCTTTCTTGTAATATTGGTAACATATGTGATTGCACATATTTCTATTTCCTACTGGCTAGTGATTTACCAGTTTCACTGACCTTCTCAAAGAAGTAGCTTTGCTTTTTCTTGTAATATTGGTAACATATGTGATTGCACATATTTCTATTTCCTACTGGCTAGTGATTTACCAGTTTCACTGACCTTCTCAAAGAAGTAGCTTTGCTTTTTCATCAACTTTCCCTATTGCTTTGAAAGTTTTATGTTTTGGTGATTTCTGCTGTGATCTATATTATTTTCTGTCTTATACTTTGGTGTGTTAGTGTCGTCCCTATCTCCCCTCCACCCCGAGTTGGAAGGTTGATGTCACTACTTTGAGACCTTTCATCTTTTCTAATAAAGGTGTTAATTAGCATTGAAAATTTCTTCTAGGTACTACTTTAGTGATTTTGGTGGCAACCTGTGAATACCTTATGTTTTTGATATCTTATGTCTTTATTTTCATTCCAAAATACGGTCTAATTTTCCTGGTGAGTTCTTCTTTGCTGTTCTAAGTGTTCCATCAATTACTGAGAGGGATAATGAAATCTTCAACTATAATTTTATAAATGTCTATTTGTCATTGCTACTTAATCAGTTTTGGGTTCATGTATTTTGAAGCTTGGTTATTAGGTATAACCAAGGATTATTCTATACTCTTGATGAAGTGACCTTTTTTATCATTGTGAAATGACCATTTTTTATTGCTGGTAATATTTTTTGTTCTGACCACTACTTTGTCTGATTGTGAAACGGCTACTATTTTTTCTTTTTTCTATTTTTTTCTTTTTATGGCTACATACACAGTACAGAGAAGTTCCCAGGCTAAGGGTCAAATTGGAGCTGGAACTGCCAGTCTAAACCACAGGCACAGCAATGCCAGATCTGAGCCACATCTGTGACTTACACCACAGCTCATGGCAATGCTGGATCCTTAACCCACTGAGTGAGGCCAGGGATTGAACCTGTGCCCTCATGAATACTAAATGGATTTGTTACTGCTGAGACACGATGGGAACTCCTGGAAGTGCATTTTTTATGGCCACACCCATGGCATATGGAAGTTCCTGGGCCAGGGACTGAATCCAAGCCACAGCTGAAACCTACACTACAGCTTTGGCAATGTTGGATCCTTTAACCCATGGTGCAGGGCCAGGGACTGAACCTGCACCTCTGCAATAACCCAAGCTTCTGCAGTCAGATTCTTAATCCACTGTAACACAGTGGGAACTCCTGAAGTGCATCTCTAATAGGCAGTGTATTTTTTGACACCAGCTATTTTAACCAATTTGAAAATCTTTTAATTGGCATATTTAGGCATATCCATTTAATGTGATTATTGGCAAACAGGTTTAAATCTATAATCTTGCTATTTATTTTCTATTTGTCCCATCTGTTCTGTGTTTCCCTTCTTCTTTTTTCTGACATCTTTTGGATTAAAGAAATTTCTTTGATTGTGTGTTATCTCCTTTACTTGCTTGTTAACTTTAATTCTTTGTTATTTTACTGTTTGCTTTAGAATTTATGGTCTACATCTTTAGCCTATCACAGTCTACCTTCAAATAATATTTTAATATTTCATATATAGCATAAAAACCTGACACAATACATATTGTATACTTCCCTTTCTCCCCTCTTTTCTTTGTGCTATTGTTGTCTTTCATTTTATTTTTATATAATTATAAACACCACTGTATATTACAGTTGGCCCTTGAACAACATGCATTTGAACTGCACAGGTCCAATTAAACACAAATTTTTTTCAGTAAAGATGCAGTCATTTCACCCATATCTGTAAACATGGAATCTGGGGATATAAAGAACCAACTCTAAGGACCTGAGCAGCCGCAGATTTCGATATCTGTGGTGGTGGTAGTGGGATTCCTGGAACCATTCCACTGGGATGTAAAGGAACAGTTCAACTATTAGTTAGCTTTCATCAAATTCAGAAAAATTTTGGCCTCTCCCTTCTTCCTGCTTCTGGGGAGACTCCTATTATGCTTAGTTACGTTTGATCACTTGAAAATGTATCAGTGCTTTTTTTTTTTTTTTTTATAAAGGATCTTCCATTTAAAAACAACTTTAAATTTCGAGTAGTTTCTATTACTATGTCCTCAATTTAACTTTTCTTCTGCAATATCTAAGTACTGTTCATCCCATCTACTACGTTTCCTATTCAACACCATACTATCCATCTCCAGATGTTAGATTTGGGTATTTTTAATTATCTTTCATGTCTCTACTTTACTTTTTGTACATAGGGAATACAGTCCTAAGGTCATAATGTCTCTATATTAATGTTCTTGTTTCCTAATTTTAACATCTGTGTCAGTTCAGGGCTGGCCTCTGTTGTATGACTGATCTCCTCAATGCAGATCCTATTTTCTTGCTCCTTTACTTGGCTGATTACTTCTTTATTGGAAGCCAGATGTGGTGAATTTTACTTTCTGGGCCCTGGATAACTTTATATTGCTATATTTTCTTATTTCATCTTTAAAAAAAAATTATTAGAGTTCTCGCTGTGGCACAACAGGATTGACAGTGTCTCTGTAGCTCTGGTACACAGGTTCAATTCCTGTCCTGGCACAGTGGATTAAAGAATCCAGCATTGCTATAGCTGTGGGTCACAACTGTGGCTCGGATTTGATCCCTGGCCCAGGAATTCCATACGCCAAAGGGCAGCCAAAATAGAAAACAAAAACAAAAACAAAAACAACCCAAACTTAATTTCTTGAAGTATAGCTGATTAACAATATGGTGTAAATTTCTACTGTACAGCAAAGTGATTTAGTTATATATATATATATATATATATATATATGTATATTTTAAAATTAGTTATAGGATTCTAGAACTATAGAAGTCTGATTCTACTACTGAACTTATGTACAGTAATTCTTTCACCTGAATGACTTCACAGCTGAAAATTTATAGCCCTATCCATAAACAAACAGTATTTTAAGAATAATATCTAAGCCTGAGGAGATCAAATGGTTATCACGTCTTAGCAGTCCCTGAAGGACATCTCTAAGGTGTGTCTTGAGGAAGGAAGAGGACAGACTCCATATACAAATATACCTGCACTTTGAAACTAGAGATTCTGACTACACAGGAATTGTCTGCAGTGGTAAGCTAAGAATAGCTATTTTACTATAAAGAAAATATGCGTCTATCTTTAAAAGTAGAGATATTAGTGACACTTTTAGCATTTCCTTATTCATCAGTATTACTCACATAGATTCAATATAGACAGTCAAGCTCATCAAAATTAAATAATAAATTCACATGAAAGTTGACTCTCCATGTAGGAACTTTCAATAATAATAGCAAACACATCTTTAGTGCTCACTATAAAGCACTTTGCTCAGTGCTTTAAATACTTTTCCTGAGGTAAACATGACTCCAATTCTATAAGGTATGGCCTATTAGCAACCCCACTGCACAGATGAGAAGACTGAGGCTCAAAGTTAGGTTGAAAGTAACATTCCATCTTTTATTCAAAAAGTACTTCATGATTACTTAACATGTTAGGCACTCTTTTAGGTGCTGAGAATATAGCAGGAGGGGGAAAAAAATGATCTCTGACTCTAAGAGTTTACACTCTAACACAATCTCTTTTTTAACAATAAAAATGTAATTTATAAAGAAACTTTTGTGCCTGGTACCCCATATTCAAAGCAAAATGGCAAACGTTATGAATTAATACATTGAGGGGAAAAAAAAATCTAACTTTAAAGTTAGAGGAAACATTCTTTGTAAAAAGTTATGTAGTTTTTTCTACTAAGTACAAATGGCCAGAATTTAATAAAATTTTGGCTGTTTTCAAAGCCCCTGCTCTTCCCACTATTCTGTAATGGCTCTATATCACAGTATGTTTTAGAAAGAAATGCATTAAAAAAATAAACCAAATAAAAAGCCCAAACACTACAGCTACGTGGGAATCTTTGCAACCTACTAAGGTTTCTTGATTTTAATGCCAGATGATAAAGAGGAAACAAAACAAAATGAAGACAAATATGTTATTACTCAAATTAATACAAGCTAGCTAAATGCTCAAATTTTTACAGAATATCTGGTTAGTTTTAAATGGAAATAATCTCTTATCAACTTTCACAGAGGAAATATATTTGCCTTTTCAAGAATGTAAAGAAAATGTTTTCCTTAGTAAACATACATGTAAAATATTCAAGCCTCAAAAAACAAAATAAACAACTACACATACCTCTACAGCAGGTACAATGTCTATGCCAACAGTCAGAAATTCTTCAAACTTCAGAAATGGGTTAAAGCAACTGCCAACATCAAGTAATCTGATCTTTCCTGAGGTTTGTAGCAACCTAAAAACAGATTGTATTTCACCTTATAAAAGCATACGGAAAATAGTTAAAGAGGAAATTAAAACATTTGAGAATAAAAACAATCGTATTCCTTTACATGTTTAAAAATTACTGAGGGCCCTGAAGAGCTCTTTTGTTTATGTTGGTTCTATGTATCAATAATACCATATTTGAAATTAAAACTCAGTGGTTTAAAAATATTAACTTATAAAACAATAATACTATAGTTTATGCTAATGTAAATTATACTTTTAAAATGAAAAATCTAGATGAGAAAGCAGTAAAAGTGAGTTACTGTTTTACATTTTTTTTCAAGTCTTTTTTATGTCTGGCTTAAGAGAAGACGTGGATTCTCATATCTGCTTTGTATTCAAGGTAACATCACATACCAGGAAGTTTTTAGAAAATTCAACCCTACATCCATAGGACAATGGTAGAAAAGGAAAATGACACTTTAGTATTACCCAAATAATCCCCTCCACACACACAGAGGCCCTCCTTTGAAAACTGTCTTGTAGATGAACAAATTCATTCACAAATCAATTCTCAGTAGTCAACAAAATGATGTCTTTGAACTTTAATAGGTCTCAATGATTTTATTTTTTTCTCTATTTTAGGGGTTATTTTTTTCTATTATCTTGATGTTCAGTGTTCTGTCAATTTCTGTTGTACAGCAAAGTGACGCAGTCACACACACACACACCCTCCATCATGTTCCATCACAAGTGACTATACAGTTCACTGTGTTGTATAGCCAGATCTCATTGCTTATCCACTCCAAATGCAGTAGTTTGTATCTAGCTACCTCAAACTCCCAATCCATCCCACTCCCTCCCCCTCGGCAACCACATATCTGTCCTCCAAGTCCATGAATTTGTTTCTTTTCTATAGAAAGGTTCATTTGTGCCATATATTAGATTCTAGTAAGTGATATCATATGGTATTTGTCTTTCTTCTTGCTTATTTCACTTATTATGAGAGTCTCTATCCATGTTGCTACAAATGGCATTATTTTGTTCTTTTTTATGGCTGAGTAGTTTTCCATCGTGTATATATACCACATCTCCTTAATCCATTCACCTGCCGATGGACATTTCCATGTCTTGGCTATTGTGAATAGTGCTGCAGTGAACATGCGGGTACATGTATCTTTTTCAATGAAAGTTTTGTCTGGCTATATACCCAGGAGTGGGATTGCCAGATCATATGGAAGTTGTATACAGTTTTCTGAGGTACCTCCATACTGTTTTCCATAGTGGTTGTACCAATTTACATTCCCACCAACAGTGCAGAAGGGTTCCCTTTTCTCCATACCCTCTCCAGCATTTGTTATTTGTTGACTTGTTAATGATGGCTATGTCTCAATGATTTTAAAAGGACCAACCAAAGAGAGAAGCAATAACAGAACAGTATTTTTTACAAAATCAGATGTGACCATTAAAGTTAGTCAAATGTAACTAAAGTGGATCTGCATAGCAAATAAGGATCAAAGAAGAGAGGGTTTTTGTTGGTTTGAAGCCTGTAGTCCTAATATTCAGAAGGTAAAGCAATAAAGAAAACCAACTTCAGATATATGCCATTTTCATTGATATTAAGATAATTTTCTTTAAAAAATTATGAATAGATATTGGAAACATACAGGAAAGAAATATAGGAAAATAAGAGGGTAAAAACAGCATCTTGGTTCTTTTCCTTTACACCTTGACTAACATACTGCCTTATGTTCCATTAGAGAGGTGTTAAACTACAGATTGTAGGTTAAGCTTCTGGAAAAGGCACTTAAGTCAAAATAATATAATCTAATGATTTTTTTTCAGAAAAGGAATGCAATGAATTGGGGGTTATAAGAGCCTGATGTCCTAATATTTTATAGAAGTGTCCATAATCACCATTTGATCATAAATAAACTATATATAAGACCTACTTGAATGCAATACATGATACTTCATAGTACCATAAAAACAATATAAACCAATTAAAAGATTTTCATCAATAAAATTTTAAGAACTCATCCAATGAAGTAATTATGAGGTTATAAAGAAATATAAAGAAAACCAGAAAATCTCTGAGCAAAAAAGAACTGCTCCTAGGGCTCAAGAGGTAATTTTCTGTACTGCAGTCAAATCAGGAAGTAGATTACTATGTAGTTTGGGTGATGTATTTAACAAATAATAATCTTTAAAGCTGAATTAAGTTTAGTGGTACTTGAAATACCACAGTATACTAGCTCCAAGGAAGAAATAGATCAGTAAACCTCTGTGGCATAGGTTCCAAGTTGCTAAATAGAGCAAAAGACCCAGTAGACGGGGCGACAGAAATGTTAGGCATGAAGCTGACATTTGCTGCTGAATTAACAAATCTGAATACTCAAATCATAACTAGTTAAAATAAATGAGAATCTATAACAGTATGTAATACTAACACATTACTAGATCACATGTTAAGAACCAGAGTTTTGGAATCATAGAAACTAAAATCCAAACCTGATTTTGTCCTTTATCTGTGTAATAGGGAGGCAACAATGGTACCTTCACTTAAGACCTGTTTCCAGGATTAAATGAGATAATGCATTTGCAATGCTTGACCCAGTATCTAGAATATGATAAATGCTTAAAAAGTGGTAGATATTACTGTTGGCTATTAATATCATGTTATATGTTAAATCTTTTGTGGTTTGTCCACTAATAAATTATCTTCCTGAACAGAGTAAAAGCAGAATTTGCCTCACACTAAATTCTATACTGGCAGATTCTAGTAAACTGAGTAACAAAAAATTTCTAACTGTCTTTTTTTCTTTTAAAAAGTGCTTCTTGGATCCAGCATTGATGAGCTGTGGCTTAGGTAGCAATGGTGGCTCGGATCTGATCCCTGGTCCTGGAATTCCATATGCCACAGGGTGGCCGAAAAAGAAAAAAAAAGTGCATCTTATAAATAAAAATTTCCACCTGAATGGAGCATCCCAAATCACTCAACCTAATCACCAATAACTTAATAACATGGATTAATGTAATAACCATAAACTCTTAGTAATATGCTTAATCCATTTCAAACTTGGTTAAACTCTGTAATTTTTTTTTCATCATTTATTTACAGTTTCGAGATGAATCACAAAGTTAACAGAACATCCAAGTAATTACTACCAAGGTCAAGAAATAACACACTGCCTGCGTCCTAGAAACAAGATTCTCCCTGACGCCATCCCACGCCATCTGTAATGGTAGCTACTATCCTGATTTTAGTGATAATCATTCCTTTGGTTTCCTTTTATAGTCTTACTACCTATGACTGAACGTTTTCTGAATAATGCAGTTTGGTTTTATAGTACATACTTGCTTTCATGACTTTCTTTAAATCTGTGAGTGTCATCTGTGTTTCTGTAGTTACTTCACATTCGTTGCTGTATGGTAGTACCTTTTATACAACACATCCCATTGTGATTTTGATTTAAGTGGCACTGAGTCTAAACATCAATTAATATCTTTACTGAGTCTTTTAATCCATGGTCATAGCATAATTCTCCATGTATTTAGCTTTTTTTCCCTGTCTCCCAATAGCTTTAACAATTTCTCTTAAAAGGTCCCACATATCTTTTGTTGGATTTATATTTCTTGTTAATTCATTTTTTAATGCTATTATTGCTTTTCCCCTATGGATAAATCTTTTTATTTTTTAAAATTAAAATTTTCAATGTTGGTTACAGAAATGCAATTCATTTTTTATAATGACTTTGTATCCAGTAGCTTCATCAAGTTTCTGTTATTTCAACTGCTTATCTGCATACTGAATATTCTAAGTGCATAGTTATATAACCTATGAAAAATAACATTTGTATTTCTTCTTTTCCTGTCTATCTATCCACCCATCCATCTATTTATATTTGTGCCTCTCTGCTTTGCCCATGACGTATATAATACAATATTATATTATTGTATTATAGGACTAATACAAGCAGACACTATTTTGTTTCCAGTCTGAGGGAATATTAAGTATAATATTTACCATTACATATAATGACTTGTAGGTTTTGTATAGAACCTTTGATAAAGCTGAAGAAGCTTCTTTCATATTTTGCTATTTCCTTTTAAATAAAAATTCACACAAATCCATGTTGAATTTTATCAAATGCATTCTATCAAATGGAGCTACTGAGACAGGACTTTTCTTTAACCTGTTTATATGACAGAGTACACTTATTCTGCAGTGTTATAGTAATCTTTACATTATTGGGAAGAACGTAATTTGGTTACGATAAGTTATTCTCTTGAGGATTTGTTTCATGTATTTATATATAGTTGGTTCTCACTATATATGGTGGTTTTGGTCTGTAAAGTCACCACAATCTTTGAACCATGCTCCTAAGGGCAGTATAAGTTTAGGTCGCTGGTTACAACATTTTTCATCACCAGATCAATATAAAACTTGGATTTATGTGTATTTCTGTTTAAAGATACCTTACTTATATACATTACGGTGCATTAACACTGAACTCTCAGCCAAAAGAATTAGAACTCATGCCTAAAGGAAGCGTATCTTTACTTTAAGGCATCATTCAGACGTCCTGTGCTTAGACAGACTTGACGCAACTTTAACATTAAGCTTAATCATTTAAAAAGTGGTATCAGGAGTTCCTGTCATAGCTCAGTGGAAACAAATCTGACTAGTATCCATGAGGACGCAGGTTTGATCCCTGGCCTCACTCAGTGGGTTAAGAATCCAGCATTGCCACGAGCTGTGGTGTAGGTCACAGACACCTCAGATCTGGCGTTGCTGTGGCTGTGGTGTAGGCCAGCAGCTGTAGATCCAATTCAACCCCTAGCCTGGGAACGTCCAAATGCTGTGGGTGCAGCCCTAAAAGACAGAAAAACAAACAAAAAAACCCACCAAAAAAGTGAAATCATCAACAAAAAGTTTACTGAATAGACTGAAAAAGAAATGCTATATATACAAGCTGAAACAATAAGGCAGAGCTTGTCTTATCTGACTTTAGCTGGGAAGGTGTGTTTTGAATGACTCAAATTTTTTACCACTCTGCATGCCCATGAACGACTCCGAAAATGTCATGAGTACTAATCTCAGAGTTAAATTTTTAGCAAGTAGATGAATTTGCAGACATTGAATTTTGAACAATGAGGATGAACTATATATACGTGTGTATATGTATATAAAATACAGTTATATATAAATTAGGATTTTGCATCTATGTTCATAAATAAGACTGGACTATAATTTTCTGTTCTTATACTATCCACAGACAGTTTTAATATCAAGGTTTATGCTAGACTCTTAAGAGTATGGAAGAATTCCTTTCATTCT
>PVHT020000105.1:4650876-4666226 GCA_004024745.2 Catagonus wagneri | reverse complement strand
GGTCTAATCGGAGCTGTGGCCACTGGCCTGCGCCGCAGCCACAGCAACGCAGGATCCGAGCCGCGTCTGCAACCTACACCACAGCTCACGGCAACGCCGGATCGTTAACCCACTGAGCAAGGGCAGGGATCGAACCCGCAACCTCATGGTTCCTAGTCGGATTCGTTAACCACTGCGCCACGACGGGAACTCCCCCTTTCATTCTACTTTTAAAGAGTATGTGTAAGAACAGAATTCATTTTTTTTCCCCCATGAATGTTTACTAGAACTTGCTGGTAAAGCCATTTGGGCCTGGAGTTTTATTTTTTGAAAAATTTTTACCCACAGATTTAATGTCTTTAATAAACATAGGTCATTCTGTCAAATTTATGAGCAATAAGTTATTCATTATACTTCTGTTATCTTTTAAATGTCTTCAGTATGTATAGTTAATATTCACTTGTCTTCAGTATGTATAGTTACATTCACCTTTCTAAATCTTGAACTTGGTTATTTGTGACTTTGATTTTTTGTGATATGTCTCACTCAGAGCTTTCCAATTTTAAACAGCCTTTACAAAATTTCAACTTTTATCTCTGTTGACTTTTTCCATCTTCTTGCTTTTTACTATTTCCTTTTCACTTTTTTATTTTTAACTTTTTGAGATACTTAATTCATTAGTTTTCAGCTTCTTTATAATACAGGTATTCAACTATAAATATTGCTTTAAGTGATGCTATAGTTATATCCATAAGTTATAATAAAACACATTTTTATAACATTTTTTTTAAAAAAGTTTATCACAAAAAGATGTTATTTAGTTGAAAATATTTTCTAATTTTTATTGTAATTTCTTCAGCTCATGGATTTTTTTTTGGGGGGGTGAAGGTTATTTGTTAATTTCAAAACCTTTTGAATATTTCCTAATTGCCATTTGGTACCCAGATATAGCTTAACAGCACTGTCTATACAATTCAACCATTTGAATCTTACTGACATTGGCTTTATAAAGTAACATTTTAAATATTTAACTTTTAAAATTTATAAATTTTCATTAAAAATGTCTGTTATACATATAGTTGAAATGAATATTACTTTGTAGTCTGAGGGTACAATATTCTATATATGGCTATTAGTTAATTATGTTGTTCAAATACTCTGTGGTCTTACTGTGAATGCTTGTCCTCTGTTATTGAGAAGGTATGTTAAAAAAATATTATGTTTTTGTTGGTTCTTCAAAAAGAGCAACAAAATTGATAGAGACTCAAAGAAAAAAGTGAGCTCAAATAAATAAAATTAGAAATGAAAAAGGACAGGTTAGAATTGACACCACATAAATACAAAGGATCATAAGAGAATATATACCAATAAAATGGACAAACTAGAAGAAATGGGCAGATTCATACAAAGGTACAACCTTCCAAGACTGAACTAGGAAGAAATAGAAAATATGAATAGATCAGTCACAAGTACTGAAACTGAAAATGTGATTTAAAACTTCCAAAAAACAGAAGTCCAGGATTTAATGGTTTCACAGGTGAATTCTAGCAAACATTCAGAGAAGAGTTAGCACCTACTCTTCTGACACTCTTACAAAAAATTGCAAAGGAAAGAACACTCCGAAGCTCAGTCTATGAGACTACCCATCACCCTGAGAGCAAAACCAAAGATACCACAAAAAAAGAAAAGTATAGACCAGTATCAATGATGAACTTAGATGCAAAAAAAACAAAAAACAAACTCTCAGCAAAATATTAGCAAACCTAATCCAATTATATATAGTAAAAGGTTGATTAAGTGGGATTTATCCCAGGGATGCAACAATTCTTTAGTATACACAAATCAATCAGTGTGATACACCACATGAACAAACTGAAGAATGAAAACCATATGATCATCTAGATAGATGCAGAAAAAGCTGCTGACAAAATTCACCCATTTTTTATAAAAATTCTCCAGAAAGTGGGCATAGAGGGAAATTGCCTTAACATATATGACAAAGCCATATATGACAAATCCACAGCTAACATCATTCTCACTGGTGAAAACCTGAAAGCATTTCTTCTAACATCAGGAATAAGACAAGGATATTCACTTTCACCACTGTTATTCATTATAGTTTCGGAAATCCTAGCCACAGCAATCAGACAAGAAAAAGAAATAAAAGGAATTCAAATTGGAAAAGAAATGAAACTATCACCATTTGCAGATGATATGATACTCTACCTAGAAAAACCTAAAGATGCATCAGAAAATGGTTAGACCTCATCAATGAATGTGCTAAAGATGCAGGATATAAAATTAATACAGAGAAATCTACTGCATTTCCATATACTAACAATGAAAAATCAGAAAGAAGTTAGGAAAAAAAAACATATATCTTACCACTGCATCAAAAAGAATAAAATACCTAGGAATAAATGTACCTAAAGAGACAAAACATACTTAAAGAGACAAAACTCCTGTATTCCAGGAGTTCCTGTTGTGGCTCAGTGGAAACAAATCCGACTAGGAACCATCAGGTTGCAGGTTTGATCCCTGGCCTTGCTCAGTGGGTTAAGGATCTGGTGCTGCCATCAGCTGTGATGTGGCTCGGATCCCGTATTGGCTGTGGCTGTGGCGTAGGCTGGCAGCTGTAGCTCTGATTAGGCCCCTAACCTGGAACCTCCACATGCCACAGATGTGGTCCTAAAATGACAAAAAAGACAAAAAAAATCTGAAAATTGTAATACATTGCATCTAACTGTTTTCTTTTATCAAAGAAATACCATGCTCTTAGAATGGAAAAATCAACATTGTCAAAATGACTATACTATCCAAGTGAGTCTACAGATTCAGTGCAATCTCTTATGAAATTATCAATGGCATTTTTCACAGAACTAGAACAAAAGTTTTAAAAATTTATAGGGCTACTACTTAGTCATAAAAAATAATGCCATTTGCACCAATAAGGAGGGAACTAGAGATTATCATACTAAATGAAGTAAGAGAAAGACAAATAACATATGACAGCGCTTATATGTGGAATCTAAAATAATGGCACAAATGAACCTATTTACAGAACAGAAACAAATTCATGGACATAGAGAACAGACTTGTGGTTGCCGAGGGGGATGGAGAAAGGAGTGGGATGGACTGGGAGTTTGGGGTTAGTAGATGCAAACTATTGCATTTGGAGTGGATAACCAATGAAGTCCTGCTATATAGAACTGGGAACTACATCCAATCATTTGTGATGGAACATGAAGGAAGATAACATAAAAAGAATACTACACAAATACACACACACACACACACATATACACACGCACACACATATAACTGGGTCACTTTGCTGTACAGCAGAAATTGACAGAACATTGTAAATCAGTAATAAAAATGTAGAGAAAAACAATACACACACACACACATACATATACACGTATAACTGGGTCACTCTGCTGTACAGCAGAAACTGACAGAACATTGTAAATTAACTATAATAAAAAATGTAGAGAAAAACATGATCAGACTTCCTTAAAAATAAATAAAATCAAAACAATACTGAAAAAGAAAAAAGGAAGTGGAGGAATCAGGCTACCTGATTTCAGACTCTACTACAAAGCTATAATAATCAAAACAATACAGATCAGTAGAACAGGATGGAAAGCCCAGAAATAAAACCAGACACCTATGGCCAACTAATCTATGACAAAGGAAGCAAGAACATACAGTCAAGTAAGGATAGTCTTTTCATTATCCTGGGAAAACTGGACAGCTACATGTAAAAGAATGAAATTAGAAATTCACCAACCCCATACACAAAAATAAACTCAAAATGGATTAAAGACCAAAATGTAAGGCCAGATACTATAAAACTCCTAGAGGGAAACACAGGCTCTTTGAAATAGATCACAGCAATATCCTGTCTGATCCACCTCCTACAATAATGATAATAAAAACAAAAATAAACCAATGGGACCTAATTAAACTCAAAAGCTTTTGCACAGCAAAGGAAGCCATAAAAAAACAAAAAGACAACCCACAGAATGGGAGAAAAATCTTCGCAAACAAAGACTTAATCTTCAAAATATACAAACAACTCATACAACTCAAAAACAATTAAACCAATAACCTAATTGAAAAGTGGGCAGAAGACCTAAATAGACATTTCTCCAAAGAAGACATACAGATGGCCGGTAGGCACATGAAAAGATGCTCAATACCACTAATTTATTAGAGAAACCCAAATTAAAACTACAATGAGGTACCACCTCACACTGTTCATAATGGCCATCATTACTAAGTCTACAAATAACAAATGCTGGAGAAGGTGTGGAGAAAAGGGATCTCTCTATACTGTTAGTGGGAATGTAAACTAGTACAACCATTCTGGAGAACAGTATGGAGATTCTTCAGAAAACTAAATACAGAACTACTATATGATCCAGCAATCCCACTCCTGGGCATCTATCTGGACAAAACTATAACTCAAAGAGAAAAATGTAACCCTATGTTCATCGCAGCCCTATTCGGAACAGCCAGACATGGAAAACAACCTAAATGTCCATTGACAGATAAATGGATTATGAAGACATGGAATACTACTCAGTCATTAAAAAAAGAAACTAATGCCATTTGCAGCAACATGGATGCAACCAGAGATTCTCGTATGAACCAAAGTAAGCCAGAAAGAGAAAGACAAATACCACATGATATCACTTATGTGTGAAACCTAAAATATGGCACAAATGAACCTATTTACATAACAGAAACAGACTCACAGGCATAGAGAACAAACTTGTGGTTTCCAAGGAGGATAGGTAAGGGAGTGGGAGTTTGGGTTAATAAATGCAAACTATTACATTTAGAATGGATTAACAATGAGGTCTTACTGTATAGCACAGGGAACTATATCCAGGCTCTTGGGATGGAACACGATGGAACATAATATAATAAAAAGAATACAAAAAATGTATGACTGGGTCACTTTGCTGTACAGCAGAAACTGGCACAACACTGTAAATAATAATACTTTAATAAAAAAGAATTAATGTTTTCTTACAGAGAATGTTAGTAGAATGATGAAAATCTTCCATTTTTTTTAAAGAGGAAGAAAAAGATCTCTCTAAATTTATATGAATGATAATTTTTTTCAGTTTCGCAAAACAAAAAACTCAGGAAGGATAAACCAGAATTAATACAACCTCAGAAGATTTGGAAATGAGATGGATTTTTAAGGAAGGGATGGGATGTATGAGTATAGCTTTCTCTGTAGTTTTAACTTTTGTATGTTGTTAATGTTAATGTTTCACATATTCAGAAAAGATAATTAAATCACAGGAATGGGGAAAAAAAAACTCCACAAAACAATAAGAGAAACTAATATACCTAGCTATATATCTAGTAACATAGAAGAAAAAAAATTCAGTAACTCTAAACACAGTATTCTGACTGTAATAATTTCAGTCGGTGATATTTTAAGGACAAAAACCTTCAACGAAATCCTGAATTTTACTTTGTTGTTATTGTGGTACTGGTGTAGCCATTTAAACACTATTTTGTGTGTATTGAAGGGCTGAGCAAATAGGGAAACTAAAGTTGTTGAGAGATTCAAAATCAAAATAGGGCAGAGGAGGGAAAGAAATCAAAATAGGGTAAAGTCCGTTACCCTTTAGTAACGGACTAGAATTATACACACACATATATCTAATATATAATAGAGTGCAGATGCAATGACATCCCAATAGCACTGAGGATACGTAATGCCAGAATTTGGTACCTTGCTAAAGAAACTCACACTTCTTAAAGAAAGACATTCCAGGGTTGAAGCAGAGAAAGCAAAAGGTGAACCTATATTATTTTGTACAAGAAAGTAAGGTAATGATCAAAACCTATTAGAACATATCAAAAGGTCAGAGAAGGTAGCTTACACAAATTCCCAATGGCCTAATCTGGGATGACTGCAGCATCATAATAATGACAGAAGTGAATTATAGTATGTGGAAATTTTTTAAAAAAAATCTATCAGTTCATAGAACTTTGAAAAAGAACAGGAAAAGGGGAAAGTTCTTTTCAGAAGAATATCAACATTTCCTGAGTGTGACAACAATTGTATCGTGGTTATGCAGACAAATGTCATCTATGTACCTTTGGTGATACATGCTAAAGTACTTAAGGTTGAAGTAACTCAAATGGTTCAGAAAAGAAACAAAAATAAAAATGTGTCTACATATATGCACATGGAGTTACTGCACAAGTGTAGCAAAATGTTAACTGTTACTGAATCTCAGGTAATAAACATATGTAAGGGTATTAGTTGTTACTACTCTTAAAACTTTCCTTGGAGTTTTGCAACTCATTAAACTATAACATTGGGGGGAAAAACTCCCCAAAACAACTGTAGCTTGGTCTGTCAATTTTTGCTTTATTTATATTGAAGCTATACTATTAAACACATACAAATTGAAGTTATATTCTTCTGTAAATCACACCTGTTACTATTATGATAAAATATTCTTTATCTCTAGAAGTAATATTTATTCTGCAATCTTGTTTGGGATATATCTCTAATAAGCAACATAAACTAGATTTTTGAATTCATTCTGCCACTCCGTCTTTTAACTAGAATATTTAGACCATTTTTAATGTGATTTACATATTTTGACTGATAGATAAATATCAATGCAAAGTAAGATACTAGCTACGTTTCTTTACTCCCCTCCTTGCTTTCTTTCAAATCACCTGAGAGGTTCAGAATTACTTAAGGGATTCTCATTTAATTGATGTAGGATGAAGTCTGGGCATTTTCAAAAGCTTTCCAGAAGAACGTACTGTGTAAGCCAAGGCTGAGAATTGCTTTTAGGTTTTTCTTTTTAAACTTTAATAATTCCATAGTTTCATTTTACTGATTTGAAAAATTCATAGTTTCTGTTCCTTTAGAAAAATGTGTATTTAACTACAGAAGAATCTCAGCCTTCTCTCAAACCATACAAATGCCTGATATCACATTTCTGTTAAATTGTGTGGTTATGTTAGTCTTGTGTATTCTGTTTTATAAATGTTCGTCTAGATTTACCAATATTTACCATTTTTTTGTTTTATTTTTCATGCCTTTTTTCACTTCAGACTTTCCATCTGAGATCATTTTCTTTCTGCCTGGAATAGATCTTAGAATTTCTTTTAGTAAAGGTTTTCTGTCCCATTGTTTCCTTTAGTTCTGCAACTCCGATAATAAGTTACACCTTATTTTATTTTTTATGTCTTTAACAATTTTAATTTGATTTTTTATAAATTGTATTTTCTTGTCTGTATGTAGCATTGTGGATAATTTCATTTACTCTGTCTCCCAGTTTAGTAATTTCCTCTTTATTTCAGGTCATAAACTGAGTTATTTATTTTAATTATTTTTCATTTCTGTAAGCTTTCCTTTTTTCTTTTTTTTCTCTTTAGGGCTGCACCAGTGGCATACAGAAGTTACCAAGTTAGGGGTTGAATTAGAGCGGCAGCTGCCAGCCTATACCATAGCAACAGCAATGTATGATATGAGCTGTATCTGCAACCTACACCACAGCTCACCCAACATGGGATACTTAACCCAGTGAGCGAAGCCAGGGATCAAACTCCCATCCAGATACTATTAGGGTTCATTACCACTGAGCCACAATGGGAACTCATAGAATTTTCTTTTTAATTTTGGCTTTCCAAATGGCTTGCAGGTCCTTTAAGCTTCTATTCTTTGCAGAAACTTTCAGGCAACTCTTTTCTTTTTAAAAAGCAATTTGTGGGAGCAGGATCAAGATGGTAGAGGAGTAAGATGTGGTACTCACTTTCTCCCACAAACACATCAAAAAAAACCCCATCTACATGTAGAACAATTCACACAGAACACCTACTGAACACTGGCAGAAGACCTTAAACATCCAAAAAGAGCAAGAAACGCTTCACATGACTGGGTAGGACAAAAAAAAAAAAAAGGAAAAAGAAAAAGAGAGAAAGGAATCGGGATGGGACCAGTACTCCTGAGGGGGAGTTGAGAAAGGAAAAGAACCCACAGCCTCAGAAACCATTTGACCAATGGGGAAATGAGCCAAGATGGAGGGGCCTCAAAGCCACAGAGAAAAGTGCAGCAGCCAGACCAAGGAGGGCAAAGCAGAGAAGGAGAGCTGCAAAGATCGTCAGTACCACTGCCCCCAGACACCAGAGCCTGAGACTCTCAGGTGGGGTCTGGGTGCTGTGACTCAGGCCCCAGAGGTCAGTTCTAGAGAGAGCTCTAGGGTTGGTGGTATGGAGACAGCCTGAGGGAGCTAGGGAGCAGTGGACCAAGGGCTGGGGACACAGAAAAGCAAAGTGCCATTACTGGAGGAGGAGGGGCAGATTGCCATAGGAATATCTTTTGCTATACGTGTGTGCTCTTGGAGGGTGGAGCTATGGTGGTAAGGTGACATTTTCAACATTCAGTACTTTGGGTCATTACCTGAGAGCTTTGGGGTTTCAACACATAGTTCTTCCTATTTTTTAATATAAGACCCTATAGCATTTTTTTATTTTTATAAAGAAAAGGAGACTCAGGTATGTTAGATATTCTCTGAGCCAGCACTTTGGGAAAGTAACTAACTTTTTTAAAAGGAGGAACTAATAACCGTGAATTATTAGCATTTAGGTTATTCATAAGCTCCAACAGATAGAGATATATAGCTTTAAAACATTATAGCATATATGGCTTTAAATGGGACTTAACATCTTAATATAACTAAAATTTCATATGTGATGTTTGTAAGCATTTTATCAATTTGGTGTGACTGAAATAAATGAAGAATTTTACTTTCAGGTTCAAATTTATATTTGATTAATACACAATGTATTTGAAACTAAAAGCAAAACATCTGAAAAGCACTACTGAAACAAATTTTTCATCTGTATATTGAATTACGTTCAAAAGACATATAACTTCCTCTTTTACTGCTGGTAATTATCTTTTAGTTACTAGGATACCCTTCAACATTAAAAACCAAAGAAAATAACGTTAAAACTGAATAGAAATCAACTGCTAACTAAAACATGAAAAAAAGAACATTAAAGATAGTATTAAAAACCAATATTTCATTATTATAAACTAAACTATCAAAACCAGCATTAATATGTCTAATTAGGTTCTCTTTATAAGGTATTACCTATCATCATGTATTATATTCTCTCTGTGTCCCAAACCTTTTAAGAATATGTCCAATTATCTTACCTCCTATAGGTCTTAGGCAGAACAGAGATAAGGCCTATAGTAAGACTCTTGGATTGGCAATGACCATCTAATAAACAGTCTTTCCCTCTGCTCAGTGGCCCCTCTTCCTTCCACCTTTTCTCCACTAATTACCTAATATCAAGTAGATAATTAAAAACACCCAATTCTACTGTCCTACCCTTGTCCTTCCTTCTTATATGTCCTTCCATCTATCTGTCCATCTGTCTGTTTTATCCATGAGGCATGTTAAGCTCCCACTCTGATAACTATAAATATCAAGTAATATCCTGATTACTAAAGAGGTCATAAAAATTGATACATTGAAGACTGCCATACTTAAGTGGACAAATGACATAAATAAACAATCCTCCAAAAAAGGAAAAAATAAATGATCCTATTCAAAGCCTTGGCGGCAGCTGCTGATACTTGAGTGCCATGTAAAAACGTTTCTGAGGCCAAGTCCATGCTCTGTAGGAAAGATTCAACTACCTATGATTATCATGGATTTTGTAAAGTATTATGAAAGCATGTATGCCATGTTTCTATCTTCACAAGTAATAGAATATCACAGAATGAAGCTCATTTTTCTGATTTCATATGATTTTACTTTTTTATTTTAAATTTTTCTTTTTTATGTTAGGTTGGGAAAGGGTAAGACTAGCTCAGCAACTTAAATTATATTCTGCTGGCCTCACAGAATGAATTAAGAAGTACTCCCTCTGATTCTATATTTGGAAACAGACTATAGTGAATTGGTGTCTTTTTTTTTTTTTTTAATAGTAGATCTCATCGGTGCAACCAACTGGGCCTGGATTTTTCTGTTTTGGAAGACTATTCATTATCGAATTAACTTAATAAATATAGACCTAGCCAGATGATCTGTTTCTCTCTGTGTGAGTTTTGGCAGACTGCATCTTTTAAGGAACTGGTCCATTTCATCTAGGTTACCAAATTTGTGGGTATAGAGTTATTCATAATATTCTTATATTATCTGTCAATAGGATCAGTAGTGATAGCATTTCCTTCATTTCTAATATTAGTAATTTGTTTGTTTCTTCTTTTCTTGGTTAGCTTGACCAGAGGTTTACCAATTTTACTGACCTTCAAAGAAACAGCTTTCAGTTTCACTGATTTTTTTCCTATGGTTTTCCTGTTTTCAATTTCATTAATTTCTGCCCTAATTTTTATTATTTCTTTTTCTCTGCTTACTTTGGATCTAATTTGCTTTTGTTTTTCTGGTTTCTTAAGTTAGAAGCTTATATTAATGATTTTACATTTTCCTTCTTTTCTAATGTATGTCCAGAATATGGTATATTTGATAAATGTTTTGAAAAAAAAAACTATAAATACTTTTTAAAAGGCAGCAAAGTAAATACTTATTTTGTATTATTTACAAATATATATGCATAAGATGAAGGAGGGTGAGGAGACAGCTATCCTAATATTAGAAGGAATGAGCAGTAATTGGGGCTTGGGATAAAATTTTAAGCAATCATATAAAGACTCAAAAATATCACATCTCAATTTTGAGATAGGTGACTTCAAAAACTGATTCTAGTAGTAATAAATTTTTGGTTTTCATAAAATGTAAATTAAAAAAACCCCATATTTTTGCTTTGTGAGCCCTCACCATCTTTTTGTGAGCCCAGAAATCAAAACGACTTTGAGAAATTGGTAAAAAGATAACTTTTGCTATCTAAACTTGCTATCCAAAGTCAGAAGTCAAGCAGATTTGGATAGTAATGGATACATATCTTCTATATAATAGCATCTTTAAATAAACACAGTAAACATCTGACCTTTGACTATTTCATCTATCTCTCCAAAAGTGTGTATGCATAAGAGAACAAGAGATTCTCTTTGGGAAAACTGAGTATTATTTTGTATTGAGGAATACTTAATATTTAGACACATACTGTAGTAGATATTTATTATAAAATATAACGCGGGAGCTCCCACTTTGGCACAATGGGATTGGCGGCATTTGGGGAATGCCGGGACGCAGGTTTGATCCTCAGCCCAGCACGGTGGATTAAGGATCTGGCATTGCCACGGCTGTAGCTTAGCCACAACTATGGCTCAGATCTGATCCCTGGCCCCAGAACTCCATATGCCATGGGGTGGCCAAAAATTGAAAAAAATAAATAAAATAAAATAAAATACAATACAATGCAGAATAAGTGATGAGTGTTTTAACAGCATTGGAAGATCAGTTTACATAAAAATTTTTAAACTACATGGTCTCTATTGTATAAGAAAACAATTCCTATTAAAAAGATAGGAAAGAAATTCACTTAAATATAACCAGTATTGAGCAATAAGTTTTCCACATCTCTAATCTTCTCTACATGTGAAATTTTCTATACTGTTTTTATTTCATTTGTAATAAAAAAATAGACAATACTGATTTTAATACTGATTTAAGTACTATAATTAGAGGTATAAAAAGGTTTGATATTGGTACCAGAGTATAAATCCTTTTGAGAAGCTCAAGTTAAGTTTAGGAAGGGAAGATGTATCAAATACAGCCTAATACAGCAATAGTTGATCAGAAAGAGGATATAATGCATTACAACTGCCAGAAAATGAGAACAAACATGTACTACTAGGGGATTTTAAACTGTTTTATAAGACTAGAATACAGGGTACAATATGGTAGGAGGAGTGGGAGGAATAAGTCCATATACACATGTTGGGGCCAGATGCTATACAAAGTTTCTGAAATAAAGACCTTCTAAAACTAGCCATCCTAGGCTATGATGTTTCAATGTTTAATTTCAATACTAAGTAAATCCTTACCTATAACAATCATATTTGCTTTCAATGCTTAAAATGAAAGCATTTTCTCTTTTAAAATTAAACCAGAAACAGAAATTTGACTGTGGCAGGGAGAAGATGGCAAATCCATTCTTTAAGAAACAGCTATAACAAAACACAATCATCAAAACAACCATTTTAGGGCTCAAACAAAGGCAAACACTGTTAAGAAGTGTTTATTCAGGAAAACCAGCTGAACCTAGGCTAACAACAGTGGGGATCTGTGGTGTCTTTGCCTGAAGCCACTCTCATTACCCCACCCCTTGCTCAGTTGGTATGGAAGTTGTTTGAGGATAGGGCTGGCTATGAAAAAACAGCAGCTTCACTGCTGAAAGGGGCCAACTGGATTTGAAACAAAAGGCGAAGAACCCAGAAAGCACTGTCAGTAAAAGAATCAAACTTGGTAAGAAACAAACAGGAAAAGTTAGCTGCTATGAGAGGTTCAGGCTGCAGTTGGGCTGAACTGCAGACTGGAAGAATGGTCAGAAATTTAGAAATTCCAGAATGATCCTGGAAATGAGAACAGCATAACGGTGCTAGATAAGCTTTCCACACAGCTTGGCTGACTGGGAAGCTGAATAAATACACATGGGAGATACTATGAGGGTCTGGTGAAAAGCAAAAGATGAGGCCAACTTGAAAACTGCCTGAATTTTAAATGTACTCCCAAATCAACACATTCATGGCAGAGGGTGGAAGCCATACAGGCTGGAGAGGTTTGAACACAGTCTCGGACCTATCCTTGACTACTAATCTACGCAGACACAGATGCAAACCTGAGGAAACCAGCCTAAAAAAGTAAAAATAACAGTAATGCACAAACTATTATGGAAACAGATCCCACAGATTAAGTACAGGCAGACTACTAAAAACCACCACCACTACCCTCTGGGAAAAAAACCAAAAATGGGAGTTCCTATAATATATTATCAAAAATATACTGGAGAACTTTCAGCAAAAAATTATGAGACGTGAAGGAAAAAACAGGAAAGTGTGGCTCACATTCAAGAAAAAGAACAGTAGGTGTTCTGTTTGCTCAGTGGTAATGAACCTGACTAGTATTCATGAGGATGCAGGTTCAATCACTAGCATTGCTCAGGGGTTAAGGATCTGGCATTGCCATCATCTGTGGTGTAGGTTGCAGATGTGGCTCAAACCCCGAGTTGCTGGAGCTGTGGTGTAGGCAGGCAGCTACAGCTCTGATTTGACCCGTAGTCTAGGAATTTTCACATGCTCCAGATATGGCTCTATAAAGATGGAAGGAAGGAAGGAAGGAAAGAGGGAAGGACGGAGTACATATAAACAGATTCTGAGTGAGGCCAAATGTTGGATTTAGCAAAGACTTCAAATCATCTATTATATAAAAGTTCACAGGATTCATGGTTCGAAGAAACCATGTTTAAAGAATTAAAGGAAAATATAACAGAGTCAACAAACAAGGTAATCTCAAAAATGAAACAGAGACTATAAAATGTAACAAAGTAAGAATGATAAGGAAATTCAAGGGTTGATATTATCCATATGTACCTGTTTTTGATAGCACTGTAACTATATAATTTCTTATACTGGTCAATATTTTTAAAATATTTAAGAAGGTTTATAACACCTGGGTTATAAGATATTTAGTAACTCATGCTTTGTAAGCTTTGTCATAACCTTTAAATAAAGGTAAAGATACTTTCCTTCAGAACTAATCAAATGTGTGTTAAGTTTTAAATGAAACTGCTTATACCTGACTAGGTAACATTTCAACGTGGTATAAAATCAAAGTTACTGAAGATAATGTTATGTTGATATCTACAGATTTGGATTTGTTTTGAGAGGATAATTTCATTTTGTTTCCATGGTTATACTTCAGTGTCCATCAGGAATATTTCTAGAATTATTCAAGTTTAAGAGTTTCAAGAGATTAACAAAATAATATTTGATTCCACAAATTTATACTGGTACTAAGGTATATACATAATTTTAAGACTATTAATAATTACTTGGGTTATAATAACATACACATTGAAATACTATTTTCCACAAAAAATGCGAAATCCTGACCTTAACAACAACATGGGTGGACTTTGAGGTCATTACAGTAAGTGAAGTAAATCAGACATGAAAAGACAAATATCATTCAATCTTATAGTGTTTATATTTTTTTCCAAAAACATTTACCAAATAGTCCATGTTTGGACATAAAACACACCTTAACAAATTTAGAAATATTTAAATTATGGAAAGTATTCTCTCAGACTGCAATAGAATAAACATTATCCTAGATAATGTTAATAATCTAAGTAGGAAAATTGTACTTACTCAGTTATAAATTCAGGGTTTGTAAAGCTGAGGTTAGTTAAATGACCTTCAAGTTTAGAAGAATCATGCATATTTAAGGCTGGAGTGGTCTTAGCGGCGAGTACTGCTCTTTTTTCATCTTTTTCAAGCGCTTTTCTTTTCCCACCATTTTGGAAATACTCTCTGCACACACTACAAGGCAAAATGAAGTTATATTTTAAAATAATAGGTATTAATATAAAATAAAACAGCAAAATATTAGCCTTTATTAAACAAAATGGGAAACTTTCAAATTAGTTTCCTATTTTAAAAGTGTCATACAGAGATAAGTTTTAGCATCTGTAGCACTTTCAATTTTTTTAAGTTACCACATAACACAGCATGATCATAGATTGTTTAATACATTAAAAGTGTTTTTTCAGAACTACAATGTGCCTGTATATTTTGCTGAACTTTATTCTTAGCTAAAAGTTACTCCAGAAAAGTTTAAATAACTCTGCTATTCCTTGACAGCATCCAAAAAGAGCAGGAGACACAGTTAATTCTGAGCCAGCTTTGCTGGTCGTATACAGTTGTTTTTCAGATCCCTCCTGGTATACAGAAACAGAGTCACAAAGTCAGGTTGCCAACATAATAAGAATCATGCTATTTACTCTGAAAGAAGGACATAAAAACTTAGTTCAGGTAAAACTGATACCATAATATAAAGGTATCCTCAGAGAGAACAAAGGTTTGAATATAATGTTGGTTTTTATAATGCTTGGAAATTATTCCTGTCTAATAACAAACCATTCCCGCTTGTCCCAATTCTTATAATATAAATGAATATTAAAATGAAAACTTTTCGAGTTCAGGAGAGGCGGCAAGATGGCGGAGGAGTAAGAGGTCGCACTCTCCCTCTCCCACAAATACATCAAAAAACGCATCTAAATATAAAACAAGTTGGACAAATCATCATCTGAATGCTGATCAATTTAAACCTCCAAAAACTGCAAGAAACCCCTGAAATAACTGGGTAGAACAAGTGAAGAAAAAAAAAAGGTGAGAGAGA
>PVHT020000105.1:4588337-4649876 GCA_004024745.2 Catagonus wagneri | reverse complement strand
CTCTTGGGCATATATCCAGACAAAAATTTCCTGGAGAAAGACACTTGCACACGCATGTTCACTGCAGCACTATTCACAATAGCCAAGACATGGAAACAACCCAAATGTCCATCGACAGATGACTGGATTAGGAAGATGTGGTATATATACACAATGGAATACTATTCAGCCATAAAAAAGGATAAAATAATGTCATTTGGACATTATTCATACTAGCCAATCCTGTATTGTTTACTCTACACTGCTTTACTTTTCCCGTGGAAATACCACAAAGGATCAGGCCTGTTCTTTCTCCTCACTCCTGCTTCGGGCTCCTAACCAAATGTGGTACTTCCCCTGTGGCTCCATGTGACAAGGTATATCCCCTTCTCTCAGGAAATGTAATCAGTAAATTCTTTCAATGGCAATGACCTCTCCAGTCATCACTCTGTCACCTCTATAAATAAAACTCCAAAATACAAATTAGACAACACCAAAACTATTTAAACAGTTCCAGACCATATAAACAGAGGAAAAATTTCCAAAGCTATTTTTAGGGACCAGATAATAATGGAAATCAAGTCTGAAAATGTCTACGAAAAATACAGACCAGTATCAGTGACATACATATCAATGCAAAAATAAAAAATATAATTTTAGCAAAAAGAATCAAATACAACCAAGGCAAATGTATTTCAGGAATACAAGGATGATTCAATACAAAAAAATCCATTTATATCATTCACTATATTCATAAATCTAAGGAGAAAAGGTATTCATATTCATTTTCATAGATAAAATTATATTTATATATCAGCCAAAAAGCCAGCAACTTATTTAATGGGGACATGCCACACACATCACTGAATAAGACACAGCTAATATAAAAGATAAAACTAGTTAGGCAGGAGCTCCCTTCGTGGCTCAGTGGTTAACGAATCCGACTAAGAACCATGAGGTTGCGGGTTCGATCCCTGGCCTTGCTCAGTGGGTTAAGGATCCGGCATTGCCGTGAGCTGTGGTGTAGGTTGCAGACGCGGCTTGGATCCCGCGTTGCTGTGGCTGTGGCGAAGGCCGGCAGCTACAGCTCCTGTTAGACCCCTAGCCTGGGAACCTCATATGCCGCGGGTGCGGCTCTACATAAAAAAAGGCAAAAAGCCGAAAAAAAAAAAAAACTAGTCAGGCAAATGAATTGGGAAGAAATAAAACTCCATGTATACACATATATGATAATATACCTAGACAATCCAAAAAAATCAATCATAAAGTAACAAACATAAAGTAACAAACAGTAAAGTAAGACGTAAAACATACAAAAAATCAAAAGCCTCCACATATATCCAAACGATAACCCGTTAGAATACACAATAGAAGGGAAGATTACATTTAAAATAGTAACAAAATAAAATACCTAAGAATAAACGTAACAAAAACTATGCATAATCACTTACAGAAAACCTTTTTAAAACACCAGTGGACTCAAAAAGAGACTTGAACAAATGGAAGGATATATAACTTTTTCATACATACAATTATTCAACATTATAAAGATGCCACTTTTTTCCAATTGCTAAAAAATTTAATGTAAACCTAATTAAAGTAAAAACTTAAAAAAATTTAGTTATATTAGGTGATTCTGAAGTACATATGGGGAAAAAATCCAAAAGCAAGAACAACCGAAAAAACTCTAAGAAAGTAATGGTGGGAGGGGAGGCAGATAAGATGTTATAGAATAGCATGGGTTATAAGTTACAGATGATATTTATAATAGAAAGTCCTAAAAAGAAGCAACTATGTGGGGAAACTTGGTATATATGTATCATGACAAATCACTGCAGAAAAGGCAAACATTTTCATAAATTATGTTGGAAAAATAGATAACTATTTTTTTGGGGGGAAGAGTTCAAGCTATACTTCACAACAAACACTAGACTGAATTTCAAAAAGATCAGAGATCATGAGTGAATTTTTAATAGGAATTCTTACAGTCTGGGAATCACAAAAGCTTTCTGAAGACAACTGAAATCTGGAAGCAATAAAAGAAGAGATATATCTGGATTATGTAAAAACAAAAACCTTTCACATGGCAAAAGATACAAACTCAAAGAAAAAAAGCACATATTTCTAAATCATACACAGAACTCTAAAAAAAAAAAGAAACCAAGAAAGAAGGGACCAAAAACCATTAGGGAAAACTGTTAAAAACATAAACACATATATTGAGGCATACAATTCCTCAATATATGAAACTTGACCTCATATATAAGAGAAATATAAATTAAAATCACACAGATATCAATTCCCATCTATCAGACTGGCAAAAATTCAACAGGTGAGCAACATACTCTGTTGGTGAGATTGTGGAGAAATAGGTATTCTCACCTTTGCTAATAGAATTACAAAATATTATAACTTCTATGGAGTGTGATTTGGCAATACCCAACAAAATCACATATGCATTTACTCTTTTACTCTGCAATTCCATGTCTACAAATCTACAAAGATACAATGCCAAAAATACAAAATGAATGCACATAGTTATTCACTACAGCACTATTTGTAACACAAAAAGCTTAGTAATTTAACAAAATGAGGAAGTTATCTATAAACTTGTGATAGTTAATTTATGCGTCCACTCGACTGGGCTATGAGGTACCTATATATCTGGTCAAACATTTTGGGTATTTCTATGAGGATGTTTCCGATTGAGGTTAACATTTAAGTAGGTAGACTGAGTAAAGCAGATTGTCCTTGAAAAAAAAGAATTACTCCCTTGACTGAGCAGTTTAATCAGTTTTTTATTTTTTTATACATAATTTTGTATATTCTTTTCCATTATGGTTTATCATAGGATATTGTTCCCTGTGCTATACAGTATGATCCTGTTGTTTATCCATTCTATATATAATAGCTTATCTCTGAAAACCCAAACCTACCATTACCTCCATCCTCCAACCCTCTCCCCTTTGGAAATCACAAGTTTCCTATGTCCATGAATTTGTTTCAGTTTTGTAGAAAGGTCCATTTGTGTCACATTTTAGATTGCACATATAAGTGATATCATATGGTATCCGTCTTACTCTTCCTGACTTTACTTAGTTTTGATAATCTCTAGTTGCATCCATGTTGCTGCAAATGGCATTATTTCATTCTTTTTTATGGCTGAGTAGTACTCTACTGTACACATGTACCACATCTTCTTTATCCATTCATCTGTCAATGGACATTTAGATTGTTTTCATGTCCTTGATATTTTGAATAGTGCTGCTATAAACATAGGGGTGCATGTATCTTTTTGAATTACAGTTTTGTCTGGATAGATGTCCAGGAGTAGGATTGCAAGATCATAAGATAATTCTATTTTTAGTTTTCTGAGGACTCTCCAAACTGTTTTCCATAGTGGCTACATTCCCACTGACAGTGTAGGAGGGTTCCCTTTTCTCCACACCCTCTCTGGAATTTGTTATTCGTAGACTTATTAAACATGTCCATTCTGACCAGTGTGAAGTGGTACCTCATTGTAGTTTTGATTTGCATTTCTCTAATAATTAGCAATGTTGAGCATCTTTTCATGTGCCCATTGGCCATCTGTCTACCTTCTTTGGAGAAATGTCCATTTAGGTTTTCTGCCCAGACTGTCCTTCTTAATGAAGGAAGGCCATATTCAATTACTTGAAAGTCTGCATGAAACAAAAAAGTTGACCCTCCCCAGAGTATGAGAAATTCTTCCAGCCTGACTGCCTTTGAAATGCAACAAATAATTTTTCCCACCTTCACACTAAAACTGAAATAGGAGCTCTTCCCAAGTCTTGAGCCTGCTGGCCTTAAGACTAGACTTATACCATTGGTTTGTGGTTCTCCTGGGTTTCCAACCTGTCAATTCATCCTGTATTTCTTGGGATTTGTCAGCCTTCACAAACAAATGAGCCCATTCTCTGGAGAACTCTCACTAACACAACACCAAATAGAATGATCTCTATGACATATTACTAAGTAAAAAAGAAAAGTACAAAAGAGAGTACATGACATGCACCACTTGAACAGATAAGAAAGGGTAGGTATGTGTATGAATTTGCTTATTTCTGCAAAAAGGAGGAGAAATGAGAAAGAAATGAAGAAAATGGGAGTCTTTCCTGAATATACCATTTTATAAAGTTTTGAGTTTTGAACTACATAAATGCTTTATATTCCCCCAAATTAAAAGAAAACAAAAAAACTTATAAAAGTGAAAGTGAAGTAAAACCAACTGTATCGCAAATTGGTAACAAAACTGTACACAAAACAACTGTTTCAAGTAATTTTTAAACACAGTATTCTAACGCTTAGATATGTTCTGAAGACAAAAGAACAAACTGAAAAGAAATCTTAAACTTTACTCAGTTTACCGTTAGAAGAAAAATTGGCACTGTAATTTTGAAACCATTTTATGTGAAGTATAGAACAAAACAAATTGTTAATGTTATAGGACTAAGGCTTCGTTGTAACAGAAAATATAAGATATACAAACATAAAACAAAGAATTTATGCAAAAAAGCCTGTAACGTTACATTTGAATAGAAAATATCAATTATGAATTTAAGACTACATATACATATTTTTTCTAACTCTGTTCACTGAAAAACTGTAGAAGAAAGGATACCCCAGAAGCATATCTAGTACCCAGATATTAATTTCTAATTGCTACTGCTCACTACAAGAAATCAAGGTTCCTTGATTCTAGGTCTTGACAAGGAAAGTAAAGGCTTATCTTGTAACAGATAGCAAGAAAGTGTTTAAATGAGATGTCAGAACACAGAAGCCAGCTTTGAAGAGGCTCCCATTAGCTAAACATGAAATAATTTGAACATGCACACACAAATCAAAGACCAATGGAAAAAGTAAATAAATAAATACAGGAGGCTACAGTGATATCCCCCGTCCAAAAAAAAAAAAAAAAAAACCAAAAAATAAAAATCACTTGTCACAACTAAAATTGACTATTATACCAGTTTCTTACTCAGAAAACAGGTAATTAAACAGAATTATGTATATATGTATATTTTTGCCTAGCCTTTCTGAAAAACATGTAATCATTCCCTCTTCATAAAGAAAATTTTTATTTACAGAATGACTACTAATAAATGCAAGGAATGATACAATTTAAAAAATCATTTTGCAATTGCAAATGAAGTAATTAATTTAATAAATAGGGTAAACTTGTTAGTTGAAAGATTATTGGAAGACAGAATTGATCTAAAAGTCAAAAATGTCACTCCACACACTACTTGCTAATTGCAAAGGGAAAACATAAGTTTACAATGGATGGATCTAGTAGTTACCACCTTAACCAAATGGCAAAATTTAGTATCTGTAATAGTGGAATAACCTGACAATAAGAACTTGCTAACATGATGCAATACGACATATGCAATTTCACCTAATAAATATTTTGGCAAAAAGATGGGTCCTGAATCAACGCTTTAGACTCAACTTTCAGTTTGTAAGAAATAAAGGAGATTGAGGAAGCAGTTAAATGGCACCAGACAAAAACAATCAAATAAATCCAAAACAAAAACCCAAAGCTAGTTTTGGATTAGGATATAGATAATCACAACGGACCCCTAGTTGTGCTATGACTAGAAAAAAATAAATCTATACAATATAAAAAAACAATTTGTTAAAAAGAACTCAAGAGAACTGAGGATGCAAAAAGGTCTAATGGAACTAAATTCTAGACCAAGACAAGCCCTTCTGAGGTGAAAAGGAATCACAGGCACTTTGTGCATGAATAGTAGAGGAATAAATCTTCTACTGTAGGAAGACTTTTGTTCCATTACAGGGAAACCAGCAGAGCTTTCAATGGCTGCTTAGAAGAGTGTGACAGACTGAAAACTTTAAGAATGCATAGACTGTTCTCCCCACTCCCCTTCTTTCTCCTATACATCTTTTTCAAGTAAAGGTAAGGGATAGAGGGAGCACTGGATGCTTGAGGTGGGACTAAAAAAGCAAAGAAAATTCTCTGCACTATTCCATGGGCTTAGGCCCCAAACTCCTGCTAAAGGGTGGTACCTATAATAAACACAGAACAAAATTCACCCTAAAAGCATCTCAAGCCAGAGGTGAACTAAAACTATCTGAAGAGGTTATCCACTTGAGCCCAGTTTAACTCCAGATGAGGCCAAAGTGTTCAGTCTCTCATCTCAGCTACCTATCATAAAAAAAAAGTATGCCCTCTATGGAAAAAAAATAATATTTACCCCAGTTTCTTCTAAACACAATGCCAGTATATATATATATTTTTTTTAAATTACCAGATACACAAGGAAATAGGAAAAAATGATCCATAACTAAGAGAAAAAAACAACCAAAATAAACAGATCTACATATTAACTTTATGTTAGAATAAGCAGGTAACTTCAAATAACTATTATAAAAATTTTAATAGAGAAAAATATTAACCAAATAGATGAACTTCAATAGAAAAATGAAAATTTTAAAGAGCCAAATTATTATAGAAAAATCAAGATAAATGATACTCTGAAAATATCTCTCTTGGTTGTAGAATAAAAAGCCAACAAGAAAAATCAGTAGGGAAATATAGAATATTTGAACTAATGCTATTAACCTTGAACCAACAATCCAAACTACAGAATGCTGGATATTTTACAAACCAACTGACATTTCTCTAAAAACTCAGTGTTAGGAAAAACAAAAATAAGAACCTAAAGAAATGTAATCGCTAATGCATGTGCCTTGTTTTAGGGAAAAAAATCATATAATTATGTTTTGGGGACAATAACAAAAATCTGAATTTATGAACTAGATATTTTAAGAAATTAAGAAATTACTGTTAAATGTCTTGATGATAGTATTGTGGTTATATAGAAGACTATCCTTATTCTTAGGAGACACAAGGAGATGAAATGTCATGTTATCTGCAATTTACTTTCAAATGGTTCAGGAAAGAGTATGTTTATATGTTCATCTGTGTGCAGAGTTAGAAAAGGCATATTCTTTTACTAAACATACAACTAAAACTTTATACTGCATTTTGTTTCTAATTTAAATATTTTATATTACAAATAAAATTTTATTAATTTTTTGAAGGAAATAAAAAATAATTCTTCTGTATAATTTGTCAAGCTAAACAGTTAACAAAATCTTAGCAGGGTAATTTCAGTAAGATTAATTTTATATACCAAATTCCTACAAAGTTTTAAGTATAATTACTGGAAGCAAACCTTTTTTTAAGACCATTTTAGCTTTCAGAGTGACACTGCTCTCTTAGAACTATCAACAGAGAAAGGAATTACATATAACCTAAGTTTGAATTACAGATGACTCGTTTCAAAATTTAATATTGTTTTGAAGCCTTCTTCCCCAACCTAGTTTTAAATTTAAAGTAAAGACATTATAAAACTTCTCTTGGGATTACTTCCCACAGTAAAATCTTTTTACCATACTTTGCCACTGTTCTTTCTCAACAATTTTACCTAAATTCTTACTAATGTTCTTTTTCAGCAGTTTGACCTAAAAATGACCTCTTTCAGAACACATGTAGATACAATAACTATTGATAAAAACACATATCTGAGGAAAAGGAAAAAAGAGTGAAGTGTAAGGCAGATTCATTATTCAAGTGGAAGGTATAAGCAAATGCTCCTAAGAGAATACCACATGTCAAAGTGATATCTGAAATAAAATCTGAGGCCTGCCTATTGTGTTGGAATACTAATTTAAAAGCAGTGCTGCTAAGAGCAAAGAAAGATGGTCTTAAATAGTGATGGTAATGATTTCCTGACTGGATTACATTATTATTTTGTGTCACGAGGGAAATATTTGGCTCAGTAGCACGCCTCATTTTGTGTTTCTTAGCCTGAAGGAGAAAAAGTGCACTCTGTAGAATAATCAAATTTATAACCATTTTCTCTCTAGAACTAGCAAAAAAAAAAAAAAACCACACACTTCAATTCCAAGCATCTCATTTTTTATTACTCTAGCTCTTTTCTTCAGTTTCCAACTCCTCAATTCTTTGACTCCACACTGATGATACCAATCTTTCCACCGCTCCTCACCTACCTCACATTTTCGACTCACTTCTCACATATCATCATAATCACCATCCCTTCCTCTCCTAAGTCACTATAGTCTTTGAGCATTAAGCCTGCCATACTATCCTGTCTATTTGCTTTCTCTCTCTCCAAGAAAACTGTTTCACTATAGTCTCATGGCTTGATTACTGTAGTAGCTTCCTAACTGGTTTCCTTATTTATACCCTGGCTCTTTCTAGAGTCTATCTTAACACAGCAATTAATTCTTTAAAATTCTTGACACATTTTAAAAAAAGTTAATAAAATTAATGACTTCTCATCTCATGTAGAATAAAGGCCAATGTCTTCACAATGGTCCATAAGAGCCTACAAACTCTAGCTGTTATCTTATATTCTACCACTCTCCCCCTGTCACTCTGCTCTAGCCACATTGGTCTCCTTGCTGTATCTGAAACATGTCAGCAAGCTCCTGCTTCAAGACCTCTGGACTTGTTAAGGCATGCTCTCTCACTTCGTGTCTTTTACACATCACTTCCAGTGAGACCTTCTTTGTCTACCTTACTTTAAATGATTTTCCTTGCTTTATTTTTCTCATAGCACTGACCATTATCTGACCTAGTATATATTTAATCTATGTATTTTTCTTGCTTCTAACTCCCACTAGCATGTAAGTTCCATGAGAGCAAGGCTTTTATCTGCTTGGTTGATTGACTGCTGTACTCACAGTGACTGTGATATGGCTGGTACGCAGTGGACAACCATTTAAAATTATTTATTAAATGAATAAATAAGTTAAATACATATTTTTCTTTGGATTATTTGCTGAATGAATGAAATATGCATTGTTGCATACTTTTAAATGAGATTAAAACAGAAACAGAATAAAAAATAATCTTAATAAAATATAAACCTAAAGTTGCCATATACTTATTGTCTAAGCAGAAAGATAAGCTTTTGTTTTCTGAGAATTCATTTTTAAATTCAGTTAATATACACATCCAATTTTACAATTTTACCACTCGAGAGATATGATCAGCATACTCCATTTTCTGATTTTTTTTTTGTCTTTTTGCCTTATCTAGGGCCGCACCCATGGCATATGGAGGTTCCCAGGCTAGGGGTCTAACAGGAGCTGTAGCTGCCGGCCTTCGCCACAGCCACAGCAATGCAGGATCCGAGCCGTGTCTGCAACCTACACCACAGCTCACGGCAATGCCGGATCCTTAACCCACTGAGCAAGGCCAGGGATCGAACCCGCAACCTCATGGTTCTTAGTTGGATTCATTAACCACTGAGCCACGAAGGGAACTCTTCTGATTTTTTTTTAACATTAGAAGCTTTGCCATGGAAAAATAAACATTATCCAAAGTCAACATAAGTGCTGAAATACCCTGAATCACATATAAAAATTCAGAATTTGAAAGCTTTTAAGATGTTTTCAGTTTTAAGAATGAAAAAGTATTTATTTTTACTTGAACCCAAATATAATTATCTGAGGAAATTTCTATAACTTCTTAATGATGAGTCAAGTGATAAATCTCATATTTTAAATGTACCAATGCTTACACATATTAAATATACTTAAAGTCACACTTTTTAAAAGTTGAAAAAAATTTTAAATTGTATCAAAGAAAAACGTTTTGATTAAAAAAGATAAATGAAACAAATCTAGAGAAAGCGAGGCAACGGGGAGAGTTATTTAAAAACATCACTTGTTTTAAAACATTTCTATTTTGGTACAATGAATCATATACAGCATTACTTAGACTTAAGAGTTTAAATAATACATTAGAAACCAAAATATTAGTTCATAAAACACTCACCTACAACACCATTCAATACGACCTTCACCCTCACAAGTTTTTGCCCAATGATTATCTGCCAAATTTTTCATTGCAACAGCGTATTCACAAAGTGTTTCCTCATCCTCACAATGTTCTCTCCAGATCTTATCAAAATCTCCCACTAAAAATAAGGAAAAAAAATTAAGTTAACTTTACTTAAAAATGTCAAGCTCTTAAAAGTTTCATCATAATCTAAAATTATTTAAAGATGAATAAGCAAAGTATGAAGTAAAATTTCATGAAGTTTACATTCTGTAATTTTTGAAGCTCCTTTATGCAAACAGATTTCATCATTTTAACCACAATGATTCAATAACTAAATAAATTTTACCATGTTAAATGGACTTGTGAAACAATAAAACTAGTAAATATAAGTAGACATATATGAGTTACCAGTCTATAAGCCAAAAACATGTTGGTAGGGGGCAAATATGGCTGGGCATTCAAACACTGACTGTCCTGCTACCAATGGGCAATATGATCTTGTAGAAACAGAAAAACCACTTAAACCTGCTTTTGCCTGTTATTTTCTTGTATCTCTACATATTTATCAATCTCTTATATTACAAGGAGTTTATAAGTGAGATGGCAACATAATTATCAAGCAAGTTAAATATTTGTATTGCTACACTTGAACTTGTTCTACGCACACCACACTTTAAAAAAATTATAATCCTAGGGCAAAAATGTTGTTAGAAAAATTACTGTGGAAACCTTTCCAAATTTGTGAATCTTTATAAAATGATGAATAAAAAATTATAAGCTAACTACATTACCTGGCCACAGCCTTACTTCTAGCTACTACTTTTTTCTTTTTTCTTTAAATCAGTTATCACATTTACTATGAAATCTAAAAAAATCAATGTGAGTTCTGATAAAAAAAAAAGGTATGAGAATGCCATGGGCAAATAAATAACACCAACATAACTGCAAGGGTAAAAAAGTAAACAGAAATTATCAAGGTAGCTTCATTCAATAATCTTAGAAGATTTAGGTTCCCTTGCCACATGTTCAAATGTAGGCAATTGTTTAGTCACAGAACGAACTTAAAAATATAAATAGAACAACCAAGTTTACAGATAGTAATTATAATCAAATATTTTTCCCAGGTGAGACAATTAGATACTAGTATCTAAGAGTTGGGGCTTTTAAAATAGAAAATGAATTATAATAGTCCTAATGTAACACTTATCTATTCAAAGTTTGAGAAATTTTATTGGTTATGTTTAACACTCAGTCCACTAGGTACTATTAGCTTTCTAGTTAACCAATACAAGAAAGAGCAGTAAGGGTACAAATATGACCTTACACACACATTGTTCAGTTAAGATAAATTATGGGTCAGTCTCAATCTTGGTCTGAATACTGATTTTAAACCCAGAAAGGATGAAAAGTTTTCTCTCTTTTTGTAGTAATATTCTTATACAACAGTATTTTCATTAATCACTACTACTTGTGTAGTGACAGGGCTCTCAATTTTTTATAGAGCAGATTGGAAATAACTGTCCACTAAAAACAAGCAAACAGATTTTTCTAAATTCTCAAAGAAAAACTCAGTTTTAGTAACGTCTTTTGGTAGTTATTTATGAAGGCTCTAAATAGAACTAGAGGAAGTAAAGTCTTTAAAAAACATATTTTGATTAATGATACTTTAATCAGCCTATAATGGCCCCAAACTATTTCTGACTTCACTCATCAGACTTGATACCAAATGGTTCATTAAGGTACAGTATCCTTTTAAAGGTGATTTACCATTTTTTGAGATGGAGAACATCAACTCTAAAAGGTCCTTTGAACACTAAGTTTCACTGCCCTATGTAATATACATATTATAAATAAATACACAAATTTATTAGATTTACTGGTAATAGAAGTCATTCAAACAAAAGTTCTATGATCAGCTATGTTTGGGAAAAGCTATGTTTAATGTATCTAAACAGATTTCCTTTCTTTAAGACTTCTTAGTTTAAATTCCAACAGAAGGTACAATGTAAGACAAGGATGTAGGTTCAAGTAGTTTATTTAGGAGAAAACTGTAGGAAACAGGAGTAAGGAAACAGTAAGAAGAAGTTAAGGAAGGAGAAAATGCTAGTACAAGGGTGCATCAATGGGGTTGCTGCTGTGGGCAACAGAGAAGCATACAGAATGCCTCTGAAGTTGTACACCAAAAGAAAGGGGGGCTGGAACACTTATCTAACAGTTACTATCCCTCATTAAGTGAGGGTTGTTCATAACCTGTACTTTCAGTCTACACGTAGGTGATGAAAAGGGAGATGCCTTCAGTGGGCTCTAGCAGTAGAGAAAGGTAGAAAGCAGAGGAGAAAACAGCACACATTTAAAATGGAACTCTGCCAGGGCTGGGTACCTCTGAGCTCACAGTCTGTCCCCCACACCTGAGGACCAGCAGTATATTATATGAAACACCAAAGGCATCTACTATAAATCCTCAGAGTCCTTACTAGTAATTGTATATTGAGAAACTTGATTTATTCTAGAATTATTCTACTAGCTTGAGATGCAAAGACAAATACATATATATGGAAACCTACTGTCTGCTTTTGAGAGGACCTCTAGTTTATCACACCCAAAATTCTCTCTAAATACTGTGAATTTCTTAAAAGTTTTCTTTTTTTTTAATCTTAGGAAGTTTTAAGGCTTACTATATGCTCTACTGAAGTTCTAAGGAAAGATTCAAATTTTGTAAGCTATTCAACTCGAACTGATTGCAAACTTCAATTTAATGTTTTCAAACTGATTGCAAACTTCAGTTTAATGTTTTCATTAATATTTAGGAGTCTCCAGACTCCCTCCAAATTTGCTGATACTGAAATTAATATGATTAATAAAGTTAGTAGACAATATGTAATTGAGACTAATGCAACTGTATATACTTTTCAATCTTTCAACAGATTTGCTGAAAAAATACAGTATGTCAAACACTACAAGAGAGTAATAAAGTTAATGAGCCAGCATTGGCATCAAAGGAAAGAAGAGATGTAATAAAAAGTAGTCACTGATCACAAAGAGATACGAACCTGATATATTCCCTAAGGTCCATGTAAGCCATTCTAGACCCCAAAACTTTATTATTATTATTTATTTACTTATTTTTTCAGGGCCACATCTGCGGCATATGGAAGTTCCCAGGTTAGGGGTCGAATTGCAGCTACAGCTGCTGGCCAATGCCACAGTCACAGCAATGCCAGACCCAAGCCAAGTCTGCGACCTACACACCACAGCTTGTGGCAACACTGCATCCTTAACCCATGAGTGGGGCCAGGGATGGAGCCTGCATCCTCATGGATACTATACTGGTTCCTTTCCTCTGAGCTGAAATGGGAACTCCTGGACCCTGAACTTTTAAATCACTATTTACTCAATAAAAAAGTATCAACCCCCAACTACTTCAGTATATGCTATGTTACATGTCTGGTGGTTACAAAGTTGAACAAAAAACATAGTTTTGCCTTCAGGTATAAGAAGATGCCACTTTCCAGAATATAAGTTTTGTGTGGAATACAATTTCAGTCTTTTCCTTAAAAGCTTATTTAAAATAAATAAATTTATTAAAGACAGAGTGGGAAAATTCAGTTTTTTTCACAATAGCTCATTATTTTGTTTTTACTGTATTCAAAATAATACCATTTACCCTTTAAACAGTGTATTTTCAAAATAATTGATGATGTGGATTCTAAAAGCCAAAAAAAGTTATGGCTGACCACTGCACAGTATATATATTCAAAACCCTCTTGCTAAGTTGGTCAAACTGCATATACAAAAAAATATAAGATTAGGATGTGTGCACAGTGTTTTGTACGCTTGCATTTATAGTCATGAGCAGTACATCTAGTAAGCCGATATAATGTTTTTACCAAAGGAAATTTGGCTAATATTGGCAGGACAAATGAATGCTTCCATTTTTTCCCAAGAATGAGATTTCAGCTGTAGTGCTACAAAAAAACTGTTACTATGTATGATTAGTTTGAAGTTAAAAATCACAGTTTTCAATTACATGAGTCTATATACTGCATGAGATTTTTCATGAGTAAGAATGCAGTTGCCTAAGACATCTGGAACCATGTAATTATCCCATTAAGATGTAGAACTCTGAATGAATTTACTGACATTTATATCATTCTACAATGTACTGAACTTAAAAAATTATTAAAAGGTTTAAGATATGTTTTAATATATTTTAAACATTTTAAAAATGTTTAAATTATGTTAAAACTCATCTGAGGATTTTGTTGTTATTATTTAGTTATTAGGTCAACCAATATTTAAAAGGCTGTCATATTTTAAAAGGATAATACTTTTCATTATCAAAAGGCAGATCAAGAACTAAGAACTTCATGAGGTCTGCATCAAAGATCTACTTAACAGAATGAAAAATAATTGAACATTCATGTTTAATCAATCAGAGCTCTCAATGAATTAATAATCAGTCATAACTTTTATATACTGGCATTTGTGATGACAAAATCATTGTGATTAATAATCTATTTTCTTACTCATTTCTTACAGGCATCCTATAAAAGCATGAATGTGTCAAAATTAAAAGAGAGAAAAAGAGCGAGGAGGGTGGAGGACAGAAGAAAAGGAAAAGAAGGGAGAGGAGAAGAAAATCTCCAATTAATATATACATTTCGCTTTGCCCAAATACAGAAAATTTGTGCAATTCAGAAATTATATTTAGAAGTCACGATTAAAAATATATGTCCTGCAGCCTAACCTGAAATTGAGTTAATAAACATTTTGTAGTCAGACTAAAATAATAAATCTAGAGAAGAAATCAGTAATCATTTGTCCAAATGTATCATTTTAAGATCAAAGTTCTGCCTAGTCTTAAAGATAAAGTCACCTGATAATCAAAAAATTCTAGAATGAAGTTCACATTAATGTAACTTCTATTTTTATATCTCATTACAATTTTTTTAAAAAGACTAACTTAAAAGCTAATTAATAATTCAAAACACAAGTGATTCCAACTTACAGTTGCCAAAGCAGGTTCAGTATTGAAATCAACGAACCAAATTATTCTGAAGCTTGGTCCTACTATCAGTATAATACCATAATTATTGACTGAATTCACCTTCACAAACACGCCACAATTAAAGGATAAATATACGCTATTTCTTATGAAAAGACAATAACTAAGAAAAAAAAAGCATTCGTTAATTGATTAAAAAGACAGAGTTCCATGGAATCTAAGGAAAAAAAAAAAAAAGGAGTTCCTGCTGTGATGCAATAGGATCAGCGGAGCCTGCAGTGCCAGGACCAGGTTTGTTCCCTGGCACAGGGTTAAAGGATCCAGCATTGCCACACCTGTGGCATAGGTTACATTGGTGGCTTGGATCTGATCCCTGGCTGGGGAACTCCATATACCACAGGGCAGCCAAAAAAGAAAGTAAAAACAACCACCAAGCTCAGGCTCAGAGAACAGACTGGTAGTTGCCAAAGGTCAGGAGTAGGGGAGTGGGCAAAAGAAGAGGGGAGGGTCAACAGGCATAAGCTTCAAGTTATAAAATAAATATGTCATATGAATGTTAAAAATGGTTCCATTTTTAACAATTTTTGTGACTAGTTTAAAATATTATTACTTTTATTGTGTCTATGTAAAAACCAAGTATAATAATATAAGTTAAAGAGTTATTTAATTTTGCTTTTACACGATAACCTCAAAACACCTATATTATAGGTCCAAACTCAGGTAAACAAATGGAATCCCTAACCTGTCTCTTTAGAATTGATACTCTTCTTCCGTTTTGAATTAACCTCCCTCGTGCCATCTGGTATAGCAGATTTCTTTCCTTAAAAATATAACTGAATTCCCATAGTCTTTGAGGGGGTTTATCTGCCTCCTATTTGAGCATCTTAGAATTACCCCATACAGGCATCTGCCATCCCCATAGTACTTTATCACTTGTTTATATATAGAATTGTCTACTAAAACTAGGTGTGATTTTCCCTTCAGAAAGTATAAATTGAAAAGCAAAGACTACTTTTGATTTATAACTTATATAAGCTATAGATGTTAATCATGGTGCCATATTAACGGGGAAGAAAATACTTAAATTTTCACCATGTTCAAAAATTATGGGAAACACCAAAAATTACAAATGAGATTAGTTGCTAGAGTAAAATTCAGGCAGTTGATAACTGTCAACAGACTACAGTGATGAATAAGCAGTAAAATTTGAATACTTCAAAATAATGTTCTCAAAATATGAGTTAAAAAGGTTTAGAAAAGCAATAGGTTCAAAGTCAATTTTCTGGAGACTCCACTGTTTTAAGCTAATTTATAAATTTTTTTTCACTCCTCATTATTACTAAAAAAAAAAAAAAACCTTGCAAGTGAAATACAGTCACATCCATTAAGTTCTCTGATAAAAGTACATGGGTCCTTTTGGAAAAACCTATAAGATTATGAAGAAACTACTGGTTATATACTGAATAAAGCATTACTTATATATGAAAAAAATTATTAAGAGATGCTAAAGTTCATGCATTTTTACATGCCAGGACCAGCTGCTGTTTAGAAGTACATTAGAAATAATACTTTTTGGAGTTCTTGTTGTGGCTCAGTGGTAACAAATCTGACTAGTATCCATGAGGATGCAAGTTTTTTTTTTTTTGTCTTTTTGCCTTTTCTAGGGCCGCACCCATGGCATATGGAGGTTCCCAGGCTAAGGTTCTAATCAGAGCTGTGATCGCCAGTCTACACCAGAGCCACAGAAACACCAAACCCGAGCCGTGTCTGCAACCTACACCACAGCTCAGGGCAACACCGGATCCCTAACCCACTGAGCAAGGTCAGGGATCGAACCCGCAACCTCATGGTTCCTAGTCGGATTCGTTAACCACCGAGCCATGACGGTAACTCCAGGCTGCAGGTTTGATCCCTGGCCTCAGTCAGTGGGTTAAGGATCCAGCGTTGCTGTGAGCTATGGTGTACGTCACAGATGCAGCTCGGATCCCACATTGCTATGGCTGTGGCATAGGCCGGCAGGTATAGCTCGATTCAACCCCTAGCCTAGGAACTTCCATATGTCACAGGTGCGGCCCTAAAAAGAAAATAAAAAGTATAATAAAAGGCACAGGAGATAACAAATTTAGTAAGTGTAAATCTGAGACCAATTTAAGAATAGTTTATCATTATTTTCAGTGGTTCAGCCTTGTGATTCAGGATACTGTAATACTGTGGTCCTGAAATGGCATACAATGCAAAGAAGGTATCACATGATTCTGTGTATATAAAATTCTAAAAAATGAAAAACTTACAAGGACAAGAGTAGAAAGAGAGTGGGCTAATGATCTGGTATTGTCACTGCAGCGGCTTGGGTCAGGGTCACTGCTGTGGCATGGGTTTAATCCCTGGCCTGGGAACTTACTCATGCCATGGATGCGGCCAAAAAAAAAAAAAAAAAATAGAGGGAATGTCTGCAAAGAGCACAAGAAAATTTGGGGGAACAAGAGATATATTTTATGTCTTAATTGTGGTAAAGTTTTCATACAATATATACACATCTGTCAAAGCCCACTGAGTTATACACTTTAACTGGGTGTAGCTTATTATACATAAATTATACCTCAATAAATCTCATTTTTAAATATGATGCACTATGAACACAGCAAGAGTTACAAAATAAAAATTGTACTTCATTAACTTTGAAGGCCATCAAATACTCTAAAAACAAAAAATAACTTTGGGTATCACAAACAAGTCTTAAACTTTTAAAAATTCAGAAAACTTTGATTTTTACTTAAGTATATTACCAAATATGGGCTATAAAAGGCATTAGCTGTACATGACCAAACTATCAAATTCAAAGAACATTTAAAGGTCATTTCCTCTACTATGAGGTAATAAGCAGAGAAACTCATGACCAAGTGGAAACAAGTTCAGCAGCCTTTCCAAGATATTAAAACAAAGTTATCAGGACCAGACTGTCTTACAACATAGTTAAACCACACACAGACCAGCCTTCTTAGCATTCTTGAGCATTTGATATAGTGACACACCTAAGGGTGGGACAAAAACATTCAAGGCATTTGCTGTTGAAGGAGCTCTGAGAATCAAACATAGGAACCACCTGAAAATCTGCATCTTATACCTCTTTTTTTCTGCGACTAGCCATTTCTCTTGTAAGGGAAAAACTAAATATTCTAATAAGAAGTCAGAAATATAAGAAGCAAAGAGGGAAAAAGAAAAAGCTATGGCCACCTTAATACTGAAGAAGAGAGACACTATAGAATAGTCTAGGTAGAAAATCCACGAACCATTCAATCTTTATTATCCTTAAGTGCATTTAGGCATTAGCTACAGATATACCTATTATTTTTAAAATTATGTGTTTAACATATGTAATGAGCCTTATGTGTCGGATACTGTTTTAAGTACGTTACAAATATTAACTCATTTAATTCTAATATCAACCCACCGAGGCAGATATTTTATTTACAAATACGGAAATTGAGGTATAAAAAGATTAAGTACCTTCTCAAGGGCACACATCAAACCTGGCAGTCAAGTGCCAAAATCCACGTTCCTAACCACGGTACCACCTTGCCTTTACATATGAGTTTTTAATTTATGAACTTTCATGGATATGAACAAAGTTTTGCACTAAAGCAAAGAACACTGATTCTACTAGCCTCAAACAAGTGGTCTTTTGTCAGTCAAATGCAGTTATTTAGTCTCTGCAACTGCATTATCTGTTAGGTTTGTGGCAGTGATTTCAACTCTGACTGCACACTGGGAACACCTAGAAGTTTCATTTAATTGGTCTGAAGTGGGAACTGGTCATTTATTTTACTGTTTTCTAAATGAATTCACTGTGCAGGCCTATGGCAAGGTTGTAAACTCAAATGTCTGGTGAAATAATATACAGAGCAATTAAGGCTTGAGGCAAACTGAAAAGTCAAATTTAATTAAAAAACAAAACAATTCATGGATAAAATTTCCCATTTATAAACATAATTTGGCCCATGGTACAACTTCTGTGCTTGGAACACACTATTATAAACATACTTATGATAAAAAATTAATACAAAATGTAAAACTTTGAATACACACTTTTTAAGAGATGGAAAGAATCAAGGAAAGTTAGAATCCTGTGAAACAAATTTACTGGTATAACCACATAGATCACTTGTTTAGTGTAAACAAAGGACTTCTGGAGAACCACTTGGGATTGTAATTTTTATATAAATGGGAATAGGAATTTCTATATACATAGAGGAATTTCTGTATAAATGAGAATAGGGGATGCTCAGATATCCCTCTAAAGGTATGGGGATTCTAAAATAACACTTACCATAAGCATCAATATATCTACACTTAAAGCACAATAAACTAGTAGAATTTACATGAGTTCTCAGATGTATGGATTTTATAACTGGTATAAATCTCAGCACCAAACTTTAGGAAATTGATATTAGGGCTGCTAAATTTTTGTGTGAGAAGTTAGAGTATGTAAGTAAATATACATAAATACATACAGAAATTATCTTCTAATACCAACAGAGACACACATTACATCATTATAATATCCTTATTAGTTCCTTTGTCTGAGAACAAAAATGTGTTTTTAATCTTAGACTGACACTGCTATGTGGGAACCAATGGATAGACAAGGGGGAGTAGCAGATAAGAGGTGAAGCAGAATTCATAGTAAACAGTAAAGTAAGGCAAGTTGATTGAACAAAAATTTATCAAATGTTAAAACAAGGTACTTTACTGTGTTTATAGTCCCCACTATTCACAGCGTTTTTTTTTAATAGACAAGTAGAATTATGTAATAATGATAATATGGACCATTCCCAAAAGGTTAAATCAATCTAGTATACTCATTTAGAAGCCATGACCATAAATTCATTACAAAAATATGCGTATCCAAACTCTATATTCTATAATAACCTATTTGGGGAAAGAACCTGAAAAAGAATGGCTATATGTATAACTGAATCATTGTTGTACACCTGAAACTAACACAACATTGTAAATCAACTGTATTCCTAAATTTTTTTTAATCTGCATCCAAAAGTTTAAATTTAAAAGTTATGAATGTAAAAAGACTAGATTCAAACTATCTGGAAATATCTGTATTAGCTTCTTTTTGTGTGTGTGTGTGCCTTAAATCTACAAGGCAGGAAAGGTACTAGGTACTAGGGATACAAAGATAAAGGCAGGGTCCTACTCAAGGGACTAAGTTTAGTGTGAAAGACAGACAAGTGAACTGGTAAGTGATAACTACAATAAAAGCAAGAAAATGACGTTATGGGAGAATAAGGTAGAATGGGAAGCACTTACTTATATAAAATTGGACACTACTGGTATCTTCCAAGGATCTGTCCTCGGTTACATATCATCACCATTCCACTGGGCAGTTCATTTGACCTCAAAGTTTCAACTTCAAGAGAGAGCTTCTAATCCTTCACTTCCAAGGGATACATTTCAAACTAAATCATGACCACCATCTCTATTGCAAGGCAATCTGCCTGTCTACTCTTTCCTCCTGCCCCCATCCCAAACACACATTTCCAAACTGGATGAGTGCAAATGGGTAATTACATTTTTCCAGGCAAGAACCCTTGGCATTATCTTTGACTCTTCCCCTTTACTCTCAATAAAACTGCTCACTCTGGTCTTCAAAAAATATCTGACTTATGTTTCTCTATTTTCATGATCACTACTGTTATTTATGCTATTATTATCCTTTTTTTTTCTTTTTATGGCTGCACCTGTGACATACGTAAGTTCCTGGGCTAGGGGTACAATTGGAGCCACAACTGGGGTCTACGCCAAAGCTTGCAGCAACTATGGACTCTTAACTCACTGAACAAGGCCAGTATTCAAACCCACATCCTCACTCAGACAACATCGGGTCCTTAACCTGCAGAGCCATGATGGGAACTCCTATTACTAACCTTTAAAAAGTAGATTAGTGTAAAGTCTCCTAGCTGATCTACTTTCTTCTGGATTCTTTCTTAATCCAATCTATAGTACTTTAGCTAGGTGTTCCTCAACTCCTTCGTCCATTGCATAATCTATGGCGATTCAAATAACACAGATGTCTGTGTTCCACAAAGTTCCATAGATGATACTGATGTAGAATCAAGGTTAATATCCACTGCATCTGTCATTACTTTTTTCTCAAAAAACAATCAAAGGATCTATATCAATACTTTTGACATTTATTGTATCTTTTGAAATGTAAAAAATTCCTAAAGATACCTTACTACAAAGATGACTAAAAATAACAAAATTAAATAGTTAACATACTTTGTGCTCCTCAACGAGTTGACTATTTATCAGTCAGTGTTCCTTTTATTTTTTAATATTACTGATTATCAAACACTTTTCATTTTTCCCCCCTACTAGAATAGCAATTCAAACTCCCCTGGGGCAAAGTTAACAAGCCCTGTGGACAGTTTTTACCTAACTTACTTTGTTGATGGAGCAAAGATTCTATCACAAAAAGCAGCACTTTCTGATATCAGAACCAGAAAAGAACACGTATAGAAAACAGTAAAATCTCCCTTGAAAAAAAAAGTAAAATAAAGAATCCATTAAAAGTGTCTTAGGGTCATGGAGTTGGTATTTTAAAGCAATAATGAAAGCCATCGAAGGGAAAAAATTAGGCAATTTCAATTAAAAACAGTCTGCCATCCTAATTTTAAAAACAATATCCAAACTCTGTGTCACGAAAAACTCTCACGTTACATTTAAAATCACATTACCTTTTGATTTTAGTTTAAAATTATTCTAATTCAAAAGGTTTTCCAAAAAAAAAAAGGCATTTCCGTCGTGCCTCAGTGGTTAACCGAAACTGACTAGGAACCATGAGGTTGTGGGTTCGATCCCTGGCCTTGCTCAGTGGGTTAACGATTCGGCGTTGCTGTGAGCTGTGGTATAGGTTGCAGACGCGGCTCGGATCTGGCGTTGCTGTGGCTCTGGTGCAGACTGGCGATTACAGCTCTGATTAGACCCCCAGCCTGGGAAGAACCTCCATATGCCGCAAGTGCGGCCCTAGAAGAGGCAAAAAGATAAAAAAAAAAAAAAGGTTTCCCTTTCCCCTACAATTCTATTTTAGATATGCTAAAGAATAATCAATCACAAATGTATTTTTCAGCTTATCCTAAATTGCTATTCTAATGCACCCTCCATCTCAAAGAGAATAATCTGAATAATCAATAAGAATTAAATATCAAAACTAGGCTATTTTAGTAGTTGACTCTTAAAATGCTGCTCACAGCTGTTAACCTTTGTGACAATTTTTTCAAGGTTTAGTCTACAGAACTTATACATCATGTGTTCTCCTTTTCTGTTTCAATGTCAGTAATCTCTAGTTGTTTATTCTAACACCTTTAAAATATTATCATCACTACTAATAACAATGATTTTTTAATATAGAAATGTGTGATAAAGATCAGTCATTAACCCATAATCTTGAGAATATCACTGTAACCAGGTTAAGAAGAATTTTTTTTTTCTGACTGATAGATAACCTGCATGGGTTTATGTGACAAACTGTTTTAACATATAAAATAAGTAAATTCAAAGACTGAATTAAATTGATGAAAATTGCTAAAATAAAGACATTCACAAAAGAGGTTAAAAAATCGAAAATGAAATAAAGATCATATTTTTATTCCTAACAGCTTTAGCCTTTAAATTTTCTTGCAGTTTTTTACATGAATACTTTCAGTTTGAAAAGAGACGACAAGCATAATAATAATCATTTATAGGAATGGGACTATGTGACTGGGATTATGGAAAAAAAATCATACAAAGACAATTGAAAATACACATGGCTCTTCTTTGGTTTTCAATTAGATACGTACCTATCTGGCAGCTTTGATTAAACAATGAACTCCCTGTTTCTTATTTAAAAAACTGTCTACAGCTCTATGGTATATTTTAAATATTGTTGGCTTACACGGGAGGCCATATTTTGAAAATTCTGTATAGCAAAGACAGAAAACACCTACAACTGCAAGCATATTTCCATCTATATAAACTCAATCTAAAAGACTGTCCCTTATCTATTAATGGCTGACACCAGAAACACCCCTTCTCATCACCACTGCTAAACATTTCCAGACCATTTCCTTTTGGTAACTACTTCAGTTATCAGCACTGCCTGGAACACTAACCTTTATCTCCAATTCCCACTTTACTCTTATACAAATAGGCAAAGGATCTCTAAGTGGTGACATAGGACAGGCAGTAAAATGGAGTTGAGAGGCGAAAAGCAGTAAAAGAAAGAGTGTATTAAATCTACCTGCTAGCCTTTACAATCCTGTCTGCCACCCCCTACTCCAAGCCCGCTCATCGCCACAAGCATTGGGTGGACAAATGGATGGGGAAGGGTAGAGAGAAACCCTTTTCCACTACAGCAGAAAATTCATATATTCATTCTTTGTTCTGCTTCATTTTCAATTCCACTACCAGAGATAAGAGGAAACGACATTACTCAACCCTACACTCATCATCCAGTTCTCACTCCTGTCCTCACTACCCAGTGAATTTTTTGCCTCCTTCATTCTACCCTCAACTTATTTCCTTCTCTGCCATCACTCCCGAGGAAGCCCACACTTCACACAGCCCTAACTCAGCTAATCATTCCTATCCAGTGGATCGCCCTATTCCCATCAATTTACATCCTTCTACCTAACGCAAATTCTAGGCTACTTTCTGCTTTCCATTTTCTCTTCCATTCCAACAACATTCGGAGTCACCATTAGGCTTTGAATTGGGAAAAAAAATATTATTCCCATAAAATGTGTTTGGTGCTAACGATGAACTATCCAAACTTCAAGCAAGTTATTTTACTAGTTTTGGGATTCGGCTCACTCATATGTAAAAAGGAAGGAACTACTTTGGATCACCACGCCAAAATCTGGCTGACAAATTTCCAAGCACTATTGACCGGGATTCTGAAACTATATATATGTGAGGTAGAATGCAGGAATTTTCTGAAAGGTACCCATATGAGTCTACTGATTTGATTTTTTTTTGTCTTTTTGCCTTTTTTTTTTTTTTATGTGGAGCTGCACCCGCGGCATATGGAGGTTCCCAGGCTAAGGGTCTAACAGGAGCTGTAGCTGCCAGCCTTCGCCACAGCCACAGCAACGCAGGATCCAAGCCGCGTCTGCAACCTTCACCACAGTTCATGGCAACACCAGATCCTTAACCCACTGAGCAAGGCCAGGGATCGAACCCGCAACCTCATGGTTCTTAGTCGAATTCCTTGACCACTGAGCCACGAAGGGAACTCCATATGAGTCTACTGATTATCCATGTTTGGGAATCACAATTAATGCTAAAGTTCCTTTCAGTCTAACATTTCAAGAATCTAAGCTGGAATTTTCACTGCATTTTCTGATAGGAATATTGTTATAAAAGGATTATAGAATCCACGGTTATTGGTATTACAGTTCAGGTACGTTACTGATTAAACAGGCCTTTGTAACCTGACCTACTGCCTAAGCACCATTTATATTATTATCTTATGACCAGAGTTGACCGGCAAATGAACTAGTAAAATATGTATCATACACTGGGAACCATCAGTATTATAACAATACTAAGACCTCAAAGGAAAGCCCTAAAAATCATTTCTTTGATATTATTATGTGCATAATCAGACTTTTTCACAGATGGCTTTTTCATGGATTTTTGTTAAACCGTAACTAAGATCTGACCTACATGTCAGAAATAAAGGTAGAAAGGTCATGCTCTTTAGGATCTTTTACCTTGCTATTTCACTAATGGGGCTCTGTATATCACTGGAGTAAAGCCTAGAGAAATCTGGATCACTGGTGGAATTCAGGGCATTAGAAATGCCTAAAGAGCAGCTTCATTCATATGTTTAGACTGCCAGGAGTTTAGAGGCCCAGAAGCATGATAGATCATTCACTTATGATATACATGTATCTATTCTAGCTCTGGTAACTTCCAACTACTAATTTCCATTATAAATAAGTGTTCCTTCAGTTAATATTCAGGCTTAAAGACATGTTTCAACATGTGGGAACAAAGCAAGTATAAACAGCACTCGAAGATACGATGACACACTAACAGTGTATTAGGTGGATCCTATTAATTTATGAATAAATTAATAATGAATAATGGAATAATAACAAAAAGATAAAAATGGAATTGAATTATATGCTACTATTGTTCTTTAAAAAGATATGCTTGCTTAAATTTGTACAAACTAGCATGCTAAATTAAAGGAAAGCATGTCCATTTATTTCCTCATTTCTCCAAACAACACAAAAACCTACAGTGAAGACCATTATGTAAGTACATTCTCTGAATATGAAGAATGATGCAATGGTTTCCATGGTAACTACTCATTTTATTGAATAAATTGTGGGTTGGGGTTTAAAGCATTCTTTTAAAAAACAAATTTCAACATCTCAGTGTTCCCAGTAAGTCTCCTTCTATTGATACCTATTAAATAATAACTACAGGCTATCTTTGAGGGTGACTATTTAAGCAGCTGTTTAAAAAATCGAGGCTTGAGTTGCCACGGGAAAAAAAACTTTGAATTTAAAGTTTGAAAAATGAATCACATACCTACACTCAAAAGAACAAAAGATACTTACTTTTAATCTTCTAGAGTAAATGCAAAGTGTTTGCAACTCAAATGTAACCTGATCTTACCTGTTCCTTCACTGTCATAATTTTGCTTCTAATCGTAACTTAGTATACTAAGAGTAACACAAGACTCCCTCTTTTCAGTTGGCAATTATTGCAATTAAACTAAAGCCAGAGCAAAAAAGAAAGTTATTCCTCATTTCGATCCCAAGAAACATCTACGAGCACATAAAAAAATTTGAGAATTTTCATGGTCAATTTCCTATTAAAAAAAAAAAAGCTCTGTAAAAAAAAAAAGCCTGTATTTTAAAATACTAAAGATAATTGTAGATCCCAACTATAAACACTCCTCAGGCCCAAGCAAAAGCTACTATGGCTTATTTCGCTCAAGATCTTCCATAAGAGAGGTCCCCAGCAATGGCAACCGGGATCTGTCCCCTTAGGAGAGTTAGCAATTACAAAGACCATTCAAAAATAAACAGTATTTCGAAAACCAGACCCAGATCTCTTCCTCTCCCACCTGAATAATGAGATCCAGCATTTGAAGAATGGGGGGGGGGGCTCGGGCAAGGATGGAGCCCCTCCCCCCTATAACAAGGTGAAGTCCAGTCAGCTAAAAGGCCTGCTGACTTGGCAGCCCTGGAAGCCAAAGCGAGGAAGCTCTTGTCCAGGCTAAACCCGCTGGAATGAGGTACTAGGTAGGGGGTCTGACGGGGCAGCAAACCAAACAGGCAGGTCAAGCGCGAGGCAGTGCTTCTTTCAGTCCATCCTTCTCCAATGGATTCTACCTGCCTTCGTGTTTTAACTTCATGTCTCTTGCAACAAGCGACCTCCACCTCCTGTGTGAGGGTCTACGTGCTTGTGTGTGTGGTGACAACAACCTCAGCACCCCAGCGGGGGACAGGGATGGGAGGAGATGGGGACTCTGCTCCTCCAAAGGCCTGGAACTCTCCTGAAGGGCCCTCGAAGAAAAGGGGGCGGGAGGAGCGCGCCTGACGCCTACAGAGGACTCGACCAAGACGGGGGCGTCCAGGCCTGGGAGAGCGGCCCTGGCAGGGGCTGACGTGCAGCTCCTTGAGGTTGTAATGGTGGCCCCTCGTGGGGGGGAGGGGAGAGGTTGACAAGGGGATGGGGGCGACCAGGCCGCCCCTTCCCCCCAGCTCAGCTCGCTGTTTACCTTCCCGGTACTTCTTGCGGAGCCGCCGGTGGACGCTCTTCACCACCCCGGAGAGCTTCTCCTGCTCCAGCTTCCGCTCCTGCTCCCGGGGCGGCGGGGTGCTTGGGGGCTCGGCCCCGTGCCCGCGAGCAGCGCTTCGGTCGCCGGCCCCCGGCTCCATATCGCTGCTGCCGCCGCCGCCGCCGCCGCCCCTCGGGCCCCCGCGGACGCCCGCCTGACGGAGGAGGTGGGGAAGGAGGAGGCAGCAGCGGAGGCAGCAGCGGGAGGAGGCAGAGGAGGCGGAGCGACGGCCTCGGAGGTGGACCCTTACCCAAACGCACATGCTGATTGGCGAACTCTGGAGGGCTGGGCGGAAACGGAAAAGGCCGCGGGCCAATGGACGGAGAGCGCCAAGGACGCACCCGCTTGTTTGGGAAGGCGAGCAGCTGGAGGAGGCGGGGCTTGCACGCTAGGTTGTTGAGGCGGTGGGAGCAGTAGGCCAGACGCCTGTCTCTTCTACCCGCAGCTTCCCTGATCCTGTGTGCAAGTGCTGTGGTGAAGCTACGGGAGACGCGCTGTGAGCCACGCGCTTGCGCGTCTGAGTTTGCTTAGGTTGGGCTTCGTTCTCCCACCCAGCTTTTGCACATCTTTCAGCCATTCCCCTTCCTGCGAGTTAAATTCTGGCATGATGTGATCAGGATCCTCTACCTGAGCCTCAGCTGCACCTGGTCGGTTGTAGATTCCCTTTAGCTATGTAGCGCTGCGAAGGGCTTTAGGAATGACGGCAGCACTGGAATTTTACACCTTAAGGAACCCAGGCATGGCTGCTTTGTTAGGCGAAAGGAGAGGTCTAGCTATCAAGTACTGATTTAATTCACTGGACAGCAATGTTTAGTGCCTCTATTGCCAGTGCTGGCCACAGACATAGAAGTTGGGAAAGGAGAAGGTCAAGAAAAGCAATAGAAGATGGTGAAAAGGGGGGATTGGAAAAGTAAGAATCCACAACGTATGCACTCAAGAACTTTTATGGTGGTCCCGCCCGGTGTCAGAGAAAGACTACCTTGGTCTAATTCGCGACAGAACTCGAAGCGGTTTTATTTAAAGATGACCTGGATAACCTCCCACCCTTTAATTTGGTGGGTTAATCTATGTGGAGTGTGCCTAAGTGGGTTTGGCAACTTGTTCTACCTCCTTAACTCATTTCGTGGGAAGCTTATAGGGAATGTGGTTACTGACTTCTGTCCCAGAAAGGTGGGAAGTTCTTTTCCAGAGAGAGGACGACTCTGCATTAGCTTGGAAAGTGGTACTGGGGCTGCTGGAGTGTCAGAGATTCAACCAGCTGAGAGCCCTTAATGAATTGTGCTAGGTTGTAGCATTCCCTCCCCACCCACCACACTGCAATTGTTGGTTACATGACATTTGTAAATTGTTGCAATAACTGTCTGATCAGTGATTTATAAATATGAATGAAGCTTGCATTATGTAACTATGTAATTATGTTTTGTATACCATCTTATTAATAAGGAAGACCCTGAAGAACAAAGTATTATACAACATTCCAGAACACAGGAGGACTGAGAGGGAGGAAGAAAGGGAGAAATTGGTGAAATTTAAGATGGAAGATGTGTCCTTACCCGTTCAGTGAAGAAGCAGATCAGACACAGATAAACTTCATAAGAACTAATGGTAGTTATGAAGAGAAATTAAATGAACATGGCTAAGAAAATGAAGATATGCGGTCTTATTTAGGGGGGGATTTCATTTGGAAAAGGGGAGTTTGATTAAAGATACTTCTTTTGGTTCTTTCCATATTTTAATATGAGGCAGAAAGGTATAATGGAAGTTATAATATGGAAGATATAAAATGGAAGTTATAATCATAGTAAAGAGAGCATTAAATTTTGTTTGTACTCAACTGTAGTGAAAAATTGTTTTTCCTCCGTACTACTACCAGCAAATGAAATTTTAAGTCCTTTTAAAAAGTAGAGATGTACACTGAAGGCCATCTGGGAAATACAGAAAGGCGTAAAGAGAGTAAAAGTGCTAAGAGAGTAATCTTAAATGTTCTCATCACCAAAAAGAAGTGGTAACCATATGATGGGATGGAGGTGGTAGCTAATACCAAGGTAGTAATCATTTTGCAATTTCTAAGAGTATAAAGTCATTTGTACACCTTAAACTTAACACAATGCTATGCGTCAATTGCAGCTCAGTAAGGCAATTTACTTTACTGGGGAGAGGGGAATAAACGTTACCTGGAAACCCACTACTGAAAGATAAGAGCTGTTAACATTTTTTTTTTATTTTCTTATATATACTTACTTCAAATGGGATATATCTTGATGGCTGTGTGGTTATCTATCATATGAATAGCCTATGATTTTAGTAAGCAGTTCCCAACTATTGTATATTTAGGTTGTTTCCAGTTTTTCTGTATTCCAAATGATACTGTGATGAACACATTTGTACACAAATGTTTGTCCATTTCTTTAATTATACATTTCATTAGACTAAATTTCTAAAAGTTGAATATCTGAAACAAAGGTTTAAACATGTTAAAGTTTGTCAAATTGCCTTTTTTAAAAAGTGGTAGCAATTTATATCACCTCTAGTGGGGCATGTGTCTATTTCACTGCATCTTTACCAAATAAGGTAATACAATTTACAAAGTCATTAATGAGTTTTTTTAAAGGTCTCTACTTTTAAGAAATATGTGGCAATTTTCTGCTGTTTCTTAACAGGCTACTCTGGTTAGCATAATTTTTAACACTAAATACTAATACAAGATGAAGTAAAAGGAACTTCATATATCTAGTTGTTATCTTTCAAGCAAACTGAAGTGCTCCATGTTTTTATTTTTTGATTCCACACTTTCTTGAGAAGCAACTCAAGAATAGAAACTAAACAGCTGAATTTTATTCTAAATTTGAATGAATTCACATAGAGTAAAGGCCAACATGTCCTGAGAAATACCAATACTGAATTTACTTTGGAAGATTATGGTAACTGGTCCTCCAAAGGAGTTTATTATCTTCCTCCAGTTTGATTAGTAATATTGGGGAAAGCTTTCTCACTGCTAAGGTAGCAGAAGAATGGTAATAAGATTTTAAGGAAAATAATTGTCTCAACTGCTAGTGAGAAAGATTCACTGCAGGAAGTAGGCTTAATGCCGTATTCAAAGAGCATGTTCAATGCCCAGGAAAATATAAGCAGCTTCCCCTTGCTCTCTCCATGTGTGACAGAATTTCATTTACTGTAAAAATCATTTTTAAATTTTCTCATTATTATTTTAAATAGCTGTTGGGAAAAGAGATGTTGAAATAAAATAGTATTTACTGAACAGGACAAACCAGTCAGGGAGGAAGAGACATTTCTAATGACTGCACTAAACCCATGAAAACTACATTTCTCAGCCTCATTCTTTGCCTTACCTGATGGACTTTTGCACATTTGGTGTGTCGTAGCAAGCGTCCTAGGTCACAGAACCATTCAGTAAAGGAAAATGTCCTTGGCAAGAAAAATACCTTGTCTTCTTTGTAGCTGTGTTCTTTGTGAGGAAGACAAACTCCCATAGACAAAGAGAAGAATCAACATGTAAAAGTGAGGTGTTTTCAGTATAAGTTCAAAAATATTAATTGGTGATGAAAATTAAACTTGTAAAATCCATATCAAAATCTGGGTGGTGGCACTAAATTAGCAAACGGAAAGATTCTGTACTCACTTTGCAAAAGTGTTGTACTTTTCATTGCTACATTTATTGAGTTTTCCTGTAGAGCTCAACTGAAATTGAGTTCTTTGATTATCAAGAGCATTAATCATTGGCATTTTTGACTACTCTTCAACCCTCTATCATCAAAATCTTTTTTTTTTTTTGCCTTTTTTGTCATTTTATGGCCGCGGGTTTTATGGCCGCACCCGCGGCATGTGGAGGTTCCCAGGCTAGGGGTCTAATCGGAGCTGTGGCCACTGGCCTGCACCGCAGATACAGCAACGCAGGATCCGAGCCGCGTCTGCAACCTACACCACAGCTCACGGCAACGCCGGATCGTTAACCCACTGAGCAAGGGCAGGGATCGAACCCGCAACCTCATGGTTCCTAGTCGGATTCGTTAACCACTGCGCCACGACGGGAACTCCTATCATCAAAATCTTAAAAACAATTAGGTTTTAACACTGTGTGTTAAAAATGTTAACATTAAGTTTGTGTTTATAAAATATTCCATGGGTACAATAGGGTAAAAAGACTTGATGAACCTCTTCTTATTGAAGATAGAGCTATTCCAAGCTGGCCAAAATTTTGGTTCATGGCTATTTAGAAATACAATTTTTAGAAATTCAGTTAAAATAAGAACTGGAAAAATAAAATCTATATTTTGTTTTAAATATTTATATGTTATTTGTATAATTCTTACTCATGAATATTAAAGTATATATAAAGTTTAAGTACTTTTTTGTAGTAATTCAAATATTTTGGGGAAAATGTAATGTTTTGATAGAAACAAACATATCAGAGAACTTTCAGGAAAAGAAATCTTTTCAGTGATATATTTTCATTCAGTATGGAAGATTACATCTTTAAAATTCCTTGTATTTATTAAAAATAGTTATTTTCTTTAAAAATTTGTTTACAGTTACTAGTACAATGTCTCTAATGCAATTCTTAATATATCTGCTAACATAAACACTTCTGAAATAATACAGATTAGCTGTCTTGGCAGAGTTAATATGCAGAATGATATTAACCGTTAATTACTGCCTCATTCCAAATGCAATTATAAAATTCACAATACTTGTGACATACTAATGAAATACAGTTAATGCCGCAACAGTGCTAGTGTAGGAAAAGATGTACATAGGAAATGGAAAGTATTCTTCAAGGTAATAGATGATGTCCTTATAATGCAAAATAGGACTGAGAGATTTTTTGCATCCTGATTCTAACTTTACATTCACTTTCAGAGCAAGGTACTTGATTTCTCTGAGCCTTACTTTTTCTCCTTGAAGTGTAAAATGACGAGATTGGATCAGATTAGTGTTTTCAATTTTTTTTTTAACTCACAGTATGAAATACATTTTAGGAGTTCCTACTGTGGTGCAGTTAAGAATCTGGCTGCAGTGGTTCAGGTCTCTGTGGAGGCCTGGGTTCAATCCCTGGCCTGGTATAATGGGTTAAAGGAACTGGCGTTGCCAGAGCTACAGCTCAAATTCAATCCCCAGCACAGGAACTTCTATATGGCATGGGTCCAGCCATTAAAAAAAATACAGTTTACATTGGGGCCTGTGATATGTATGCATATATACATAAATATAAATATATATTATGAAAATACATATATATTGTACCTATATGTGTATATAGACACACATATATAATTCGGACAAAGTGTTCATTAGACATACTTAAATGCAATCCATGGTGGTACTTTCAATTCTATTTATTTTTTATTTATTTATTTTTTTTTGTCTTTTTGCCTTTTATGTAGAGCCACACCCGTGGCATATGGAGGTTCCCAGGCTAGGGGTCTAATAGGAGCTGTAGCTGCCGGCCTTCGCCACAGCCACAGCAATGTGGGATCTGAGCCGCGTCTGCAACCTACGCCACAGCTCACAGCAATGCCGGATCCTTAACCCACTGAGCAAGGCCAGGGATCGAACCCGCAACCTCATGGTTCTTAGTCGGATTCGTTAACCACTGAGCCACGAAGGGACCTCCTCTATTTAGTTTTTAAAACTATGCAGCATACTACATTGCTTTTCATCATTTTCTTGTGTCATGGTTTAAAATCTGGAATACATTCTCAATTTAAAAGATCCCTTTCAACTCCCAAATTACCATAATTCTCTGACTCATACATTGATTTTAAAATGCTTTGTGAGATGTACCTTGCCATGCTGAGGCTACTCAATGCCTTTTGAATATCACTTTTATGTTTGGGGGATTTCCTCCATTATGAATATAGGCTCAAATAATTGACTAGACTCTGCTAATCATGTTATATGAAGTGAAATGTCTGTTCAGAAAAGAGTAGAACAATGAAGCAGAAGCTACAGGGAACATTTGGTTTGTTGAAGGAGACTGCTGGTGGTGGGTCTTTTAGGATGATAGCAACTAAGGATGCATTTTCCAGTGTCCATCTTGTGCCCTTTAAGCCAAGAAACATAGGTAGTGGGCTCTGACCCAGCACGGTAGTTGCTGGGTCTGACTTAGGGTCATTCTGGGTGCCTTGCTGGTCTTTCTGGAGTTTGGTGGGCACAGAACATCCTTTAATAAATGCTTTTTTTTCTGTTTGAACACTAGAATGAGTTCTATTTTTTGCACAGAAGTGTCTAGTGAAGAGATATCGCAGAAGAGAATTGGGTGACCTGGAAGCAGTTTCCATTAGCTTTCACTGTGACTCTTCATCATCTGTTATCTGCTGGGTTCCTCAATTTCCTAAACTGCCAAGTGATGGTGACTTGCTATTTTTCACTAAGTCGTTATATGAATAAAAGAAAATCATGAACTGAAGATGTTTTTAAAAATTAAAAAATTACAAGAGCAAATAAATGTGATAGGTATTATTTGTTTCTAAGGGGCCTGAAAAAGTGAAATTTTCTTGAATGTAGAAAGCCAAATTTAGACTTTCTTTTATTGAATACACAACAGTCTCCCTTTAGATTTTAATAGATGGTCACAGAATCACCATTTTTTCCTTTTTCTAAAAGTAGAGCATGCTCCAAAGATCTTATATTAGGTCTGAAATTACAAGGTGTCAAAAAATGAAGCAATCACAATATATTTCAAGTTGACCCATATCTCTCCCCCAAAGTTAAAAAATAGAATGTTTTTGAAAGGCCAAATCAAAATTTCCTGACATAATATTTTAATAAATAATGATATTTCTAATTTATGCAGAGCTTCTGAAAATTCTTTTTTCTAAAAATTCCTCTTTTATGCAATAAAAATGTATTCAGCCATGGGTCAGAAGACTCAGTATTGTTAGAATGTCATCTCTCCCCAAGTCAACATAAAGATTCAGGGCAATCCCAATAAAAATCCAAGCAAGTCTTTTGGAGAATTTGACAGACTATTTCTAAAGTTCAAGTGTGAATACAGAAACAAACAAAAAAAGAACAAAACCAGAAGATTCAAAACAATTTTTAAAACGAAGAACAAGTTGGAGATTTCAAAATTTAGCATATAGCCATGACAATCAAGACAGTGTGGCATTGGCATAAAGAGAAACAAATAGATCAATGGAACAGTAGAGAACACTCAGAAGTAGATCCACACATGGATAGACAACTGGTTTTTCCATAAAGTTGCAAAGTTTATTTCATGGAAAAGGAATAGTTTTTAACAAATGTTGCTGGAAAAATTTGACATTCATATGCTAAACAATGTCCTTCAATCCCTACTTCATGCCATATATAAAAATTAACTCAAAACACAACACAGGCCTAAGTATAAAACTTAAGACTGTAAAATTTCTGGAAGAAAATCTTTGTGACCTTGGGTTGGGCAAATATTTTTTAGGTATGTCACAAAGAACAACTCATTAAAGAAAAAATTAATAGGAAGAATTACCAAAGAGCAAGAGGAAACTTTCAAGAGCAATGGATATTTTTATTATCTTGATTTTGGTGATAGCTTTTTGAGTCTATACAGATGTAAAAATTTATTGCACTGTGCATTTCTTTTTTTGGCTATGCCCATGCAAATTCCCAGGCCAGGTATGAAACTTGTGCCACAGCAGTGACAACACTGGATCCTTAACCCACTGAGTCACCAGGGAACTCCTATATTGTGCACTTTAAATGCATGTTCTTTACTGTATATTAATTGTACCTCAATGAACTTGTTAAAAGTAATATATTCTGCACCTATTATATGCCAGTCATTCTGCTAGATCTTGTGGATTTAGGAAAAAAAAAACAGAAAAAAGAAAAGAAAGGGAGAGAAAAATTATCTGTATTGTCATAAAGTTTGCAGTCATAAGTAAGAGTGCAAACCAGTGAGATTCTTATTTATTATTTCTAAAATTAAGTGGAAATTTGATACTTACTAGTTATTTCTTTTGTTACCTAGATAAATTTAGTGTAAAAATAGCAAATACTTAGCATATATTTAACTGAGAAGATATATAAAATTGACAGTAATTTTTGAATATGTGTCTTAACAGTGCCCATGACTTTAAAATAGAAAATGAAAGACAAAGTTGAAAATTCTTAATTTGGTTTTATTCCAATAAATCGATCCATTAGGGACTGAAAATATTCCTTGGACTTTTGTGTTGAATTGAAATACCTGCTAATTAATTATAGGAAAATATATTTTTTAAAGAAAATTTCCCATGAAATATCAGACTGGTGGCAGACCAGCTGAAGTATAATACATACTTGTACTCTTTGGTTCACTTTACATGTTTTAGGGAAAGTATCAAATGGGGAAAATATTTTATTAGGTATTTAAAAATATTTATGGCATTCCCATTGTGGCTTAGTGGGTTAAGGACCTGACATTGTCTCTGTGAGGATGTAGGTTTCACCCCTGGCCTTGCTCAGTGGGTTAAGGATCTGGTGTTGCCACAATCTGTGGCATAGGCCTCAACTGCAACTCCAGTTCAATCCTTAGCCTGGGCACTTCCATATGCGGCAGGTGCAGCCTTAAAAAATATTATCTGTCAAATTAATTTTAGCCTTTAATAAATTGACATAGGAGGGTTATAAAGCAATCATAGTGATTAACTTTTCTCATTGAAAAAACCTTGCAGTAGGTGACATAACACTTTTAAATAGGGCAATCGAGCAAGAAAATTGTGAGCTAGTCAGCTAATCTACGACAAAGGAGTCAAGAACATACAATGGAGAAAAGACAGCCCCTTCAATAAGTGGTGCTGGGAAAACTGGACAGCCACATGTAAAAAAAAATGAAATTAGAACACTTCCTAACACTGTACACAAAAATAAACTCAAAATGGATCAGAGACCTAGATTTAATGCCATAAAATTTGGTTTTGATGATTTTTGTACACCTATAAATGTAATAAAATTCATTAAGTAATTAAAAAAAAAAAGACCAGATACTACAAAACTCTTAGAGGAAAACAGGCCAAACACTCTCTGACATAAATGACAGCAACATCTCAGATCCACCTGTTAGAATAATGACAATAAAAAGAAAAAATAGGAGTTGCCATGGTGCCACAGCGGAAACAAATCCAACTAGGAGCCATGAGGTTGCCAGTTTGATCCTTGGCCTTGCTCAGTGGGTCAAGGATCCGGCATTGCTGTGAGCTGTAGTGTAGGTCGCAGACGCGGCTCGGATCCAGCATTGCTGTGGCTGCGGCGTAGGCTGGCGGCTACAGCTCCGATTAGACTCCTAGCCTGGGAACCTCCATATGCTGAGGGTGTGGCCCCCAAAAGACAAAAATAAATAAATAAATAAATAAATAAACAAATGGGACTTAATTAAACTTAAAAGTTTCCACACAGCAAAGGAAACCCTAAACAAAATGAAAAGTCAACCCACATAATGGGAGAAAATATTTGCAAATGAATTGACTGACAAGGGATTAATCTCCAAAATTTACAAACACCTCCTACAGCTCAATACTAAAAAAACAAACAACCCCATTAAAAAATGGGCAGAAGATCTAAACAGACAGTTCTCCAAAGAAGACATACAGATGGCCAAAAAATACATGAAAAGATGTTCAACATCACTTGTTATTAGAGAAATGCATATCAAAACCAGTATGAGGTACTACCTTAAACCAGCCAGAATGGCCATCATCAAAAAGTCTGCAAACAATAAGTGCTAGAGAGGGTGTGGAGAAAAGGGAACCCTATTACACTGTTGGTGGGAATGTAAATTGGTGCAAGCACTGTGGAAAACAGTATGGAGATTCCTTAGAAAACTAAAAATAGAATTGGCATTTAATCCAGTAGCCCCACTCCTGGGCATCTATCCAGAGAAAACCATGACTCAAAAAGACACATGTACTCCAGTGTTCATTGCAGCACTCTATACAATAGCTAAGACATGGAAACAACCTAAATGTCCATCGACAGAGGAGTGGATAAAGAAGATGTGGTACATATACACAATGGAATATTACTCAGCCATTAAAGGAACGAAATAACAGCATTTATAGCAACACAGATGGACCTGGAAATTATCATGTGAAGTGAAGTCAACCAGACAATGAGACACCAACATCAAATGCTACCATTTACATGTGGAATCTTAAAAAGCACACAATGACCTTCTTTGCAGAACAGATACTGACTCACAGACTTTGGCAAACTTATGGTTTCCAAATGAGACAAGTTGGAGGACAGGGAGGTGCACCAAGGAAATACTATAAAATTTGTTTGTGATGATTTTTTTATACCTATAAATGTAATAAAATTCATTAGTAATTAAAAAAATAAAATAAAGTGTAATTTAATTTAAAAAAAATTGGCACTGGGGGAAAAAAATGACATATGAGGGTTATAAAGCAATCATAGTGATTAACTTTTCTTATTGAAAAAACCCTGCAGTAGGTGACATAACACTTTTAAGTAGAGTGATCAAGCAAAGAAAATTGTGAGCTAGGTAACCAACCTTAAGCAATATAGCTTCAATTGGATGTTTTGGGTTTTTACATGATGATTTCATACTTTCCCTTTTCTTCCTTCTTCATTACATCCTCTCCCCCACCCTACATCCATTTTAGTATTTGCATCTTAAAGTTATTCCTATCTTCCTTTGTTAAAAGATAAATAACATGAGAAGGAACATTTTGACCTTTTTTTAAAAAAAAGTCATCTTATAACATGGATTTTAAGGATCAAGACTTATAACATGGATTTTAAGGATCAAGACTTATGCTAAGTGGCAGAGAAGATGAAGTTGGGAAGGTGAATAATAGTGAAACAAGAGATCCTCACAGATAAATTTTACTTGTTACAGTTTTAGCCCATATCAAGAAGAGACAGTGATTCATTTCAAAATTTAGCAATTTAAAATAGTATCAATCATTTATTTGCTCAATATTTCTGAAATTTAGGCAAGGCTCAGGAATAATATCAGGTGAGTAGCGCATCCACTCCTTGAAGACCCACTTGCTAGAGAGCCTCACTCAGGTTTTCAGCATACTGATGCTGTTTCATCTGGGAGAGCATGGCCAGTGGCATCAGGTATCTACTGTGACCTCTCCACATGGCTGGACAGGGGCTTCTCACACTATGATAGGCTCAGAGTAGTTAGACTTTATTCAAGGTGGCTAACTTCCTCCAGAGCCACAAAAGACACTTCTAGGCCTCCTTTAGGTCAAATTGGTCAAATACATCCTGAGCAACTCTGCATGTCCCCTGGATCATTGTTTAACTTGTCCCTTCTGCTTGTAATGTCCTCACCCATAACTTTTGGCTAACCTACATCTTACACTTCCTCCAAGATCCAGGACTAGGAACACGTCCTTCATGAAACTTCCTAATTATACCATATTGTTATGGTAAAATTTTCCTTTTGAAATATGATAGCTATTATAAACTGTACTATTCATTTCACCGAAAATATGCTATGTTATATTGTTATTTACTTTCCTATGGATAGCATATCCTTTCTCCTTAACCCACAGTGTGGTTCTCAAGGACATAAACCAAGGCCCATATCTCTTTATCACAGTTCCCACTATGTGATATGTGCTAAATAAATGTTTGATGGCAAGGACAGTTGGAAACTGGGGCTTTTTAGTTCTTTTTAGGAGATATGATTCCACTTGAAGTGATGTATGCCTTGAATTTATATAGATGCTATGTAAAAAAATCCATTTGAGGAGATGTTTACCTATACTATCAAAGAAGATTTTAAATTACTCATTAGGTACAATGAATTTGGATCATTTATTATGTTTTGTTCAAATTGTTTTTTTCCATTTTATATCTCTTGGTCTTTCTCACTGATCCAAAAAAGCAAAGGCTTTTTAGGATGTTCATCATCTGTTAGTTAGCATGCAAATAATGGGAGAGATGTTTATTAACCTGATTGTCTTCAACTGGAAAGTGAACTAGAGGAACTTTAATAGTATACCTTTTTTGAACCACATTAGCTCTATCAATACAGATAGAGCTGTGATCACACATTAACTTATTTTGTGCTCTACTACCCTATATGTTTAAAACTATTATGACTTGGAGAATAATAAATGTACCATCACAGTGAGGAAAGAGAACTGGTGAAAACAGGAATTTGACAAGGAGTAAGCTGGATCTGTAAAACAATGAATTCAATTTTTTAAAAAAAGTCTTGTTTTACAAATGTGTCAGCGTCTTCAAGAGCAGTTTCTTTTCAGGACACTGAAGTGATTTCAGTTTGAAGAAGTTTTTGAACTTTTAACTCAAGGAAATGAGCCAGTTAATAGGAGACTGGGTTTGTGTAGGAAGCAATTACCCCGATTGATAGGAAACTTGAGAAAATGAGCACAAGCTTCAATGAGATCGTCAAAAACGTCACGTGTCTGAGAGTTGAGATGGAGTGAAAAAGGAATAATGGTGGGAGAAATCATTAAAGACTGCCATGAAAACCAGTAAAAATAAAAGTGAGATATAGTATCATTGGATCTACCTCTCTAAAAGGCCACATAATTAATTTATCTAGAGATAAAATGATCTCCAGATATTTGGGAGCAAGGGGTCCATGCTTCAATAGGAGTTTGTCAAAGATTTAGTTTTAGTTCAACCCAATATAGTGATAAAATAAGCTGTAATAGGATACTATACTTGATCTTAGCCGAAAGGCCGAGAAGCCATAAGTTGTAATAGGATGAATCATTCTATATATAAACTAGAATATATTCTAGTTTATATACAACTTTTGGAAAGAGCAGGTCATAAGCATTGTTTCTACTGCTTCTTCTCTCAGTCACTTCTCAACCCACTGCAATCTGGCCTCCACCCCCACTACTCTACTGAAATTGCTGAGAAAAGTTAGCAATCATGTGATTGTCAATTACGTTAACCTCTTTTGAACTCTCAGCCTACATTACCTTACAGAAGAATTTGATACTATTGATCATTTTTTTCTTCCTGTAATGCTTTTTCTTACCTTCTAAGACAGTTATCTCTTATTTTTCCTTTCTGTGTCTTATTTTTTTCTAGTTCCATCTCTTCTGCTGACGTTTTCCAAGGGAGCGCCTACCTTTTCTCACTTTACATAATTTTCCTGAATGATCTTATGCAGTCCTAATGTTTCAACTGTTACATTTGTGTGTCTCAACTAGTGATTTTTCAACTCTTTCTTGAGCTCTGGATTTGTCATTGGATTTACTGTATTAGGCTAGATATTGCCTCCTCAAACCTTGGTGGAATTTTGTTTGTTTTCTTGGTTTTCAGTCTCACTTCTCAACCATCCTATTTAGCATATTGCTTAAGCATAAAAATCTTAGAGTAATCTCTTCTTTTTCACCTTTGCTGCTGCTTGTATTAGACTCTTGTCCATTCAACCTCTGAAATGTGTCTGGTGTCCATCCATGCCTTTCCATTGCTGCTACTGCTGTCCCAAACCAGTTTCTTTTAATTTTTTGCTTGGCCTTTTTCATAGTGGTTTCCTAACCAGACTTAACTCTCTGAATCTAGTTTGTTTTTTTCTATGTATTCTTTATATTGCTGCCAGAGTTTTCTTCTTCTTCTTCTTCTTTTTTTTTTTTTTTTTTGCTTTTTAGGGCCCAACCTGTGGCATATGGAAGTTCCCAGGCTAGGGTCGAATCAGAGCTACAGCTGCTGGCCCACGCTAGAGCCATAGCAACACCAGATCCGCGCTGCATCTGCAAACTACACCACAGCTCACTGCAACACTAGATCCTTAACCCACTGAGCGAGGCCAGGGATCGAAACTTCATCCTCATGGATACTGTCATAATCACTTCCACTGAGCCATGACAGGAACTCCAATTCTGAAAATATTATCTTCAAAGAACTCGGCTGCTAATCTACAGGAATGGATCTCCAGAAACTGTGTTTATTCCATGACTCCCCACTCTCCAGCCATAGTTGATTGAAACTGGAATAGATGCCTGAACTGGCTTAATCACTCTCCCTCCTGTAAAAGCTATACTTGTGAGCAATGGGGTCATGACATTTTAATATGTGAAATGGAGAAAGAGTAAATAGACTGGGGAAAAAAAGAAGAAATGAGTGACAACATACAGATTATATTCTAGCCCATCTTGGCCATTACTGCTTTAACATTCTTGGATTCTGTAAGATACCTATATCCTCATCTTAAACATCCTCTTTCATTATTAGATATCACCCTAGTAGATATCTGATATTTGTAACTCAAAGAGTCTTAATAATTATGGTTGTTAACAAATTATTTGACAGATTTCAGATTATCTGGCAGGCATTGTTATACCCTTCAAAAGCTAACTTTCAACTTTTCTTTTTTTTCATGGCCTCCACTCTCCGTTATAGCCCTCAATCTTATATCTCCGTAGGATCGGCCTCTTCCAAGTATGCTTCCTTCTCAGAAGGTCAAGTCGTCATTGTTCTTTATAACTTTTTCTTCTTTATTTTCTTTTTTTTTAGAGCTGCACCCGTGGCATATGGAGTTTCCCAGCCTAGGGGTCTAATCGGAGCTGTAGCCACTGGCCTACGCCAGAGCCACAGCAACGCCAGATCTGAGCCGTGTCTGCAACCTACACCACAGCTCACGGCAACGCCAGATCCTTAACCCACTAAGCGAGGCCAGGGATTGAACCCACAACCTCATAGTTCCTAGTCAGATTCGTTTCCACTGCACTGCGATGGAACCTCCTCTTTCTAGCTTTCTTTTTCCATAGCTTTGTTTAACTGTCATTACACTGTACCCTCTCTCCTACTATACCCTCCTGCTCCTTGTTCAACTTAGGCTCCATAAGCCATCATACCCTTGAGGATGTCTCAATCACCAAGCTCTTTCTCAGACTTCTTTATTAATATGCTTCCCTGAACCATAAATCTCTTTGTCTATACAAGAGCATCTCCATCAATACACAGATATGCTCCAGTATCCCCTCTTGATTCAGTACTTTTCTCCGCTCTCATTCCATTTTTCTGCTTCACTTTAAAATTAAACTTCTTAAAAGTGTGGTATACTCCTTACTTTCCATTGCCTTACTTTCCGTCCTCTCTTTTGTCTTTTCATCTGATTTTTTTTTTTTTTAATGGCTTTACCTGCAGCATATGGAAGTTCCCAGGGTGGGGGTCAAGTCAGAGCTACAGCTGCTGGCCTGTGCCACAGCCATGACAACACCGGATGCAAGCTACATCTGCAGTCTACACTGCAGCTTGTGGCAATGCCAGATCCTTAACCCACTGAGTAAGGCCAGGGATTAAACCTGCATGTTGGGTTCTTAACCCACTGAGCTACAAAAGGAACTCCTCATCTGATTTTTGTTCCATCAATTCTACTGAAATTGCTTTAGTCAAGATCACCAACAAACTTTATTTTTCTATAACCAGTGGATACTTCTCTTCCCTTAGTCCCACTGAACATAACTGATCACTTCTTGAAGTACTCCCTTCTTCTAGGGAGATTTTTAGATTCTGAGGTACCTTATGCTCTAGAGTTCTCTGCTCCTTCTGTGTTTATTCCTTATTCCTCCTGGGTTCCCTGTCTATGCAAGCTTTAAGTATTGGAGTTAACCTGTTCTTCCTCATCTACGTAGTCCTGTATGTCAGTAACCTGCAGGTCATTATTGATTCTTCGCTTCCCCTTGCTCAAATTCAGTTCCTCACCAAGTCCTACCAATCTCTCTTCAGGTATATTCAGAGATGTTCACTTTTCTCCATCTTTACTGGACTTCTCTAATTTACCACCTCTATCATCTCTCGCCTGGACTTCCTAACAAGTTTCCCTAACTAGCCTCCATTTTGTCTACCCTCTAATCTATTTTACATTCAGAAAAAGAAATCTTTTTAATCTTTTAAAAATATAAATGGTTTCATGCCATTTTATTGTTTAAAGACATTTAATAGATTCATATTGCACTTAGAGTAAAATCAGTTCTCTCTATAATGGCCTACCAGGCTGTAAATGTAATAACCCCAACTATTATTCACTTTCAACTTGTTCTACTTTCCATTTATGCTCCAGCCATTGGATTCCTGCAGGTCCTTGAACATGCCAAGTTCTTTCCAGCCTCAATTATTTTGAACATATATGCCAGAAATCCTCTATGTACTTTGCAATCTTGGCTTCTTCTCATCATTAAAGTCTCTCCATAGAGAAGTATTTCCTGACCATCCAAGACAAAACAGTGCCTTTCACTTGGCCCAAAACCTCCATCACAACATTATAATCATTTCTTTCATAATATTTATCACGAATTTATAATGCTATTTTTTCTTGGTTATTATCTTTATCATTCGCTAGACAGTAAGCACCTTGAGGAAAGTAATCATGTTTGCCCTGTTTGCCACAGAGCATCCTGGGACATATGTGCATGGCACATAATAAGTGTTTAATAAATGTATTGAATTAATTAATAAATGGATGCACGTTTTTGTGCTTGACTTTCTCTTTATCACTAACCCCTAGCAGACTGGGAACTTCTCAAATGCAGGACTATGCCATATTCACTTTTGTATTTCTTATTCTGAGCATAAATTCTAACACATAGGAAGTGCTCAATAAATGTTAGTAATTTTCAGCTAAAATGAATACAGATCATCAGACCTTTTTGTAAAATGACTGCTTCACACTGATGTGCCCTCTATCATCTAGAAGAATTGTGCCATCATAAACTATTGAGTGCATATAGCACCAGGCACTGCTCTGAGCACTGGATATAAAAAATGCACAAAACAGAAACAAATAAACAAAAAACAATTCTTCCCTCAAGAAGTTTTTATTTTAGTGAGAATAATACCTCAAAGATTCTGCTTTAGTGAGGCTTGAGCCTTGGTATTTAGTATTTTACAATCTGCCTAGGTTATTGTAGGTATAGCTGGGGTTGAAAATATCACTTTAGGATGATACATTCTTTATTGCCTTTTTTTGGGCCATGCATCTCTACAGACAACTTTTTCTATTAGAGTTGAGAGTTCACTTTCAATGTGTCACTCACTATTTGCTTTTCTAACTTAAAAGATTTTAGAATAAAATGAATATGCAAGATAAAATGCTATATTATAATGATGTACTCTGCCTCGCTGGACACAGAATCCATTCCAGAGGAGTGGAATAATTTGAATTCTTTCCCACTTAGAATGTAAATTTGAATCCTGAAGGCAAAAAGAATCTTAACAAGGAATAGAGACTATCTTTCTAGTTTTCCTTTCCGAAGGAAGCACTATTTCGTAAGATTGGAAAATTTCTTGTTTCATTTTTTTCTCACTACTTTTTTTTATTATTCAATGAATTTTATTACATTTCTAGTTGTACAATGATCATCACAACCCAATTTTATAGTCTTTCCTATATTTAATATTTATATCTGATTGCATGCAGAACTGTATGCGGTGCTATTCATGAAGGATAATTATATGATATAGGTCCATATTCTTTAATGGCATTAAGGAATTTAAATTTTGCAAGTGAATATATAGTCTATAGATACTTTCTGATAGTATTATTTTAAGACATCGATGATGGCATTTGCAGATAAGGATTTTATTTTTCTTATTTCTTTTTTGGGGGGCCGCCCCATGGCAGATGGAGTTCCCAGGGCCAGGGATCAGAGTCAAGCCACAGCTGGGACCTATATCGCAGCTGTGGCAGCACTGGATCCTTTAACCCACTATGCCAGGCAGAGGAGTGAATCTGCATCCTGACTCTGCAGACATGCCCTAACCCCATTGTGCCACAGTGGGAACTCCTCTGATATCATTTTTATTGAGTAAAATAAAAATGCAATTTGGTGAGTTACAATAGATGGATATAGTCATGTAAGCATTAATTCAAATAAGATATGGAATGTTTTCCTCAGTCCAAGAGATTACATTGTGGACCTTCCAGTCAGTGTCCACTCTGCATATACAACTGGTGTTCTAATTGTGTCACCATAAAATGTATTTCCTATTCTTCAACTTCTTATAAAAGGAATAATACAGTAAATGCTCCTTTGTGTCTGACTTCTTTCAAACAGCATGATATCTTTCATATTTATTCATGTTGTTACACAATAATATATTTTTCCTATTGCTGAGTAGTAGTCAATTGTATAAATACATCATAATTAGTTTGTTCAACTGTTGGCCATTTGGATTGTTTCTGCTGTTAATATTTACAAGTATTTGTGTGGATATATACTTTCATTCTCTTAATTAACTAGAAATAGAAACACTAGTTCAGAGGGTAAGTGTACGTTTTGCTTTATAAAGAACTGCTAACATTTTTCCATAGTTGCTTTATCACTCTAGCAATACATGAAAGTTCCATTTGTCCTACATCCTTGTTTACATTTGGTATTGTCAGCTTTTAAATTTTAGCTGTTTTAAGGGTATGAAGTGGTATTTCGTTGTGTTTTTATTTGCATTTTCCTGATAACTAACTTGATCGCTTTTTCACGTGCTTATCATACTTTTAATTCTAGAATTTCCATTTAGTTCTCTTATATAGTTTCATTTCTCTGCTGAGATTTGCCTATCTGTTCACTTTGTTTTGACTTTCTCCTGAGTCAGGAACACCTTCATAATTATGATTATTATTATAACTTTTTTTTTTGTGTGTCTTTTTAGGGTAGCACCTGTGGCATATGGAGGTTCCCAACCTAGGGGTCTAATCAGAGCTGTTGCTGCTGGCCTACACCACAGCCACAGCAACGCAGGATCCGACATGTGTCTGCAACCTACACCACAGCTCACGGCAAAGCGGGATCCTCAACCCACTGAGCGAGGCCAGGGATCCAACCCACAAGCTCATGGCTCCTAGTCGGATTCGTATCCACTGCGCCACGACGGGAACTCCATCTTCACAATTATTACTTTAAAGTCCTTGTGTGCTAATTTTAACATCTAGATCACTCTGCTGAATCTTTTCTCTTTTGACTAGGGGTTATACTCTTTGTTTCTTGGTATGTCTAATACTTTTGATTAAACGCCGGATATTATGGATGATGGATTGTAAGGACTCTGGATTTCATTATATTTATCTGAGAAGTGTTGATTTTAACCAGGAAATTATGTTACTGGCTGATAACCATGCACTTGTAGAGGCTTGATTTTTATACTTTCCTAGGAAAAGTTTTGCCAAAAATCTTAGGAGTTAGTTTTGTCCTTAGTTTTAAGATATGTGATTTAATTCCAGAAAGTAGTTTTTTCTTTATCAACAATCATGATCTGAGATTTCAGTGGAAAACTTCAGGTGTTTACCAAGTCCCTTCAATTTAACTGACTCCCTTTAACTTAACTGATTCAAACTCCAAATTCCATCTTTTCTGAGGTTCCTGACCCAGTTTTTTTTTTTTTTTTTAGATTTCTAGCTGTTGCCTTTTCTGGTCATCTTGGCGTCTGCTTTAAGCAAGTGTAATTTGGAGGTTACCCAAGGCTTTGATGGTAGTTTACATAAAGATGTTGGAGCTTGCCCCTCTATGGATTCTTTTCCCCGTGGATTTACCCACTAAATTTTCAGTTACTTTGGCATTCCCAAATTCTGTCCTCTGCTACTTAAGACAATATGACTGTGGCTTTCTGCTCATGTTATAATTACTCCATATCTCCATATCCTCAGGGAAAACATGTATAAGTATAAATTTCATTGAGTTCAGTTTCCTTCCTAGTGCTTGCTCGTTTTTGATTATTCCACAATGCCTTAATAGAGAGTATCTCTTTGTGTGTATAAATTTTAATTTATAAGAGATTTAGTCTGATACTAGCTACTTTGCTGTTACAGTGTTGTTACCATTTTTATAAAGACAAATTTCCCTATAAATACCCTCTTCTTAAAATCCCACTTTATGATATAATAATTATGGAAGGCATGGTCCTAGTAGATTATTTAAAGAAAGGGCTAGCTGGGAGTTCCCTTTGTGGCTCAATGGTTAACGAATCTGACTAGGAATCATGAGGTTGTGGGTTCGAACCCTGGCCTTGCTCAGTGGGTTAAGGATCTGGTGTTGCTGTGAGCTGTGGTGTAGGTCGCAGACGCGGCTCGGATCCAGCATTGCTGTGGCTGCGGCGTAGGCCAGAGGCTCCAGCTCCGATTAGACCCCTAGCCTGTGAACCTCCATATGCCGCGGGTGCGGCCCTAGAAAAAACAAAAAATAAAAAATAAAAAGAGGGCTAGTCAAATTCTCATTTCAACACAAATTTGCCAACTAGATTATATTATAATGCCTCTGTATTATAATGCCAAAATATTTGGGGGTAAAACATTTTGAGGAATTTCCAATGGATAACCAAATATTATGAACCGAATTGTGTCCCTACAAAATTCTTACATTAAATGCCTAACCCTCTTTGTGACTGTCCTAGGAGATAGGGCCTTTAAGAAGGTAATTAAAGTTAAAGGAAGTCATAAGGGTGGGGCTCTAAACTAATAGGGCTCATGTCTTCATAAGAAGAGGAAGAGACACAGAACTCACTTACTGTCTCTGCACATACGCACACAGGAAAGGCCATGTGAGGATACATTGAGAAGGTGACTCTCTGCAAGTCAGGAAGCGAGCTCTCACCAGAAACTAAAAATTGCCAGCACCTTGATCCTGGACTTCTTGTGTGAGAAAATTAATTTCTATTGTTTAAGCTATCCAGTGTGTGGTACTTTGTTACAGCAGCCCAAGAAGTCTAATCCACCAAGATTGACAATCTTGACTATTCAAGTCATATTGTTAATTACTAGTAACAGTTATTTAGATTTCTTTGACCAAGTAATCTTACTATTTTTCTTAAGTTTTCTCTTCCTCTCCATGCCCTTTATATTTTGAAATCATTCGTATTCACAAATTAGAAAATAGGACCCAATTCTTAAGATTTCTTGAATGATTCTGAAATTCTCTAGAACATGGAAATTGAGAGTGAAATGAAATAACTTGTATTTAAACATGTGGCTCAAACTTTAGATTTGTATAACATCAAACATGTCACTCAAGATTATATTCAGAGGTAAGCATTAAACAAACTGAATAAGGAATCTTTTACCATCATTCCTGTGAGTACTCTTGAGAAAGGATGATTTTGAGTTTTTCCAGTTTGGGTGCATTTAACTATAGTGCTAGTATTGTTAAGCAAAATAAAAATGTTATCATAATACTATAATCCAATACTATACTTGATTTTATATAATTTATAATAGTAATGTGTGATGTTTTACATACTAAGTGTTCTAATATATAGTTTAATGCTGATTTACTGTCAGTTTTTTTTCCAGTTGTAGCCACATAAAAGAAATAGCTTAAAATTTAAGGGGGGGGGCACGTGCCTTGTTGGTGCAGTAGGTAGTGCATTCAGGGGGGATAAGAGTATTTACATGTATTAGACAGTTGCAACTTCATAGAATCTATCTTATTTCATCTTTAAAATTCTGAGTACTTTATAGTAAGTTGATTAGGTGTACTATAATGGCTATCATATTGCCTAATTTTATAATTAGAAACTATCACTTCATTCTTCTGTAGACCTGCCATCACAATGCGACAACCTCATGATTATACCTTTATGAATCTTTTAGAAATGAATGTTTATTAAAAACCTGAATTTAGTCATGCAGCATGAAAGGGGAAGAGAATTCACTTGCTAACAATTTGCTGGATCACATTATTATCTTATTATATTACCATGATATAATTAGATGTATAACCCTTGCTTTTTCTTGGTAGCATACCCCATATCATCACTAACATTTCTGAGGCTACGGAATCAGTTAGTTATTTGGATACAGTACCCTTCAGGTTCTTTGCCAATTATCAGAAAGCATTAAATGTATAGAACTGAAAAATTATCTTGGCTTCAGGATGGAATAACCCATTTTACAGTCTTGTTCATTTATGAACCTATTTGTTCATCCTTTGTTAATTCATGTAAAGCTGAAAAAAAATGTCAGTGAAAGAAGTGGGCAGTTTTAGTGTTAGAAGCAAAATAATTGCACAAAAGATGCCATGTGAAAAGGATGCTTCAGAAATGGCTCAATCAGAGCAAGATATTTAGGGATCCTAATTTTATCTGATGGCTCCAAAGCAATCAAAAAGAAATAAGAGTACTACTCTCTCCACCTCTTATCTGGGAGATAATCTGGAAATATAAAGAAGAAAATATAAAAGAGACAGCATTTTTGTTGCTAATAAGTCAAAGAATTATTATTGCTGTTCCTCAGGGTATTTGTCTAGATCTAAACAATAAAGCTTTAAATTCCCATATAGATTTTATTGCAATTTCACTGTATTTCAATATTTCCACTGCTGAAATGTTGGCTTTTCCAGGCTGTTTAGGAAAAATACTTAATGATTCAAACAATTGAATAAGGAACTGGAGTGGTATTCTTGAGGGAAATAGTACAAAGGAATCAGGAAATCTGTGTTCTGAACTCAACTTTGACACTAACCTGCTGAATAACTGAGCAACTTGCTAAACTTCTATGAGGAACACAGTTCACCTCTAAAATAAGGAAACAAAACCAGATATCTCTGCGATTTTTTAAATAATTGTTAAACCTCTGTTTTCACAGATATCAAATGATTTGAGAATGTAGTGAGTGCACAGCAAGGCTTGGAATTAATTATTTCCAGATGAAAAGATTCAATTTGTTGGTATTTTTTTCCCAACCAAGGAGTCAATTCACAATGTAGAAGGTGGAATCTTGCTTAAGAATTAAAGAATATATTAATGTTTGGGGAGAGTTGTGTTAAGGGGCATAGGGAAGGATGATATGAGACTGAAGAAACTCTGATCATAATTTAAATGAATAATGGTAGAGTGATGCCAAGATTAAAACTATCCATTGTACACAGAAGGTTTAGATTTGCAAATGCAAATCTAAATACTCAAATTTATGTGAATATTCTAGAGACTACATTGGATTTTAAAAGAAAAACTTTTCAATGAAATTTCAGGGGTTGATAATAAATGATACAAAAGATTGATCATTTAAATTTTTGCATGGGGAATTAAAAAGTCACACACACCCAAGAAGTAAAGATGGCAAGAAAATAAACTTTGCGCAAATGTGCAACTATTATTTCAGATAATGCAGGTAGCCTGGCAATGATAAATATAGACAATTGAAATGAAAACAGAGAAATTCACAGTATGAAAGCTCTACTTTGACTGCTAGTTCAGAATTTTTGTAAATCAGCAGAGTTTGCCAGGGATTTTAGCATAATGATCAAAGGTCCTAAACAAGTCCTTGAAAAGCTGAGAAGCCATCAGAATACCTAGCATATCTCAAGAGAAAAGTTGATAATATACCTGGCAAAGATGCTCATGGGGTAGAGAATTGGGAATATAATAGTGATCTCAGAATACATAAAAAAGGAAGAAAAGACAACTCTGTAAACTTAGGTAAAGAGATATAAAGACCCACATCAATGCTGTGATTAAATTTCACATTTTGAATTCTTTCTATATTTCTGGATACCGAGTATGATAACCAGAAAGGAGGATACCATGCTTAGTTTCCAAAATTTCTCCTCAGAGCTTTCACTTCTAAGACCCCTATTATAAGTTTCTTACAAATTGATCTAAGGTAATTTGGTCATTCATAATAATTAGGCTTTTGGGGTAAATAAGTAGAGGGACCTCCATCAAAAGTTAGATGAGGTTACAGGTCTTCTCCCCCATAGCTTCACCAAGAGGTGACATGTCACAGTGAAAGCAAGCCCAAGTTTGCCACACATGCAAACATTATAAGCAATGTTTATTGGAAAAATTCATAGAACCTGCTTTACAAACTGCATCATTTCAGACACTCTGACAGACTCTTGCATTTAACCTTCAATATAGGCAAATGTGACTATATATTATGTCAAATATAGCTAACCTTTTAGTTAGAGTCAGGTGAGAAAATCTGCTGTTAGGCAGCCAAAATGTTTGTTCATAAACCTAAATTAGGGCTTTATTCTAAAAGGTATAGGATATTAGGTTGCTTAGATATTAGGTTATTCATTCAAAGTGTGAAAATCTACAATATTTCTATCCAATTCATGTATCTTAAACGCCATTCATTTCATGGTGAAAATCACTTCTAACAAAGCCTCTTGTGTTGATTGGAGATAAAGATATTTGAAAGGCTGCTGTAGCTGCTTGTAGATTGTTTTGGTTAGAGATACTCAAAGCCGTCTAAGCACCCATGGAATGTATGTTCCTGATTAGAACACTTCAAATGATAATTACCTTCTCCTAGGGTAAAATTAAATTGAAATTTATATATCCCTCCATCTGCACTGAAATATTCTAAAGTAAATTGCAGACAATATAGAGCAAATTCCTTAAAGTGTTAAATAACAATAATATGGGTTTATTTATAAGTAAATAAAATAATGAAAATAAATATTGGCCTAAAAAACCATCTCCCAGGGAATATGTTTGGAACCAAGCAGAACCCATTGGCCACTCCCCCGCTCCCCAATTACAAAGTTCCTTCCATGTCTCCTGTCTCTTGTTTACAGAAAAGCTGAAGTCTCCCAGGCCTCCCTGAATCACAAAAGAGCAGCTAATAATGAGGACAAAAGGGTCACAGACTCAGTATCCGATGTACATTCCTGAGTTGTTTTATGAATAAGTATAACTGCCACCCGAAAGAAAAAGCTAACTGCTTGGTGACCTAACTGTAGCCATGACATCAGATGCTCCAGATAGAGCAGTACTAAATCTATGGCTAGCACAATTCCAGGAACTGGCCTTAAGAGAATAGAATTAACATTATTGCTCATAATAATCTATATTTTTGTGGGCATCAAAATAATTGTAGCTTATTCTACTTATATATATAGATGAGCAACTACTACTGTCAGCAAAGAGATGCTACAGATTGCTACAGAGATGTTGACATCTTCCACCCTAAGAATATGGTACCCTATGTCAGCATGTAGAATTTACAGACGATGGACTTTTTGCCCATAATCCCAAAGATGTGGGATGATGTAACAAGTGGGGTTTCATAAGTAGCTTTTGGCAAGAAAGATCGCTCTGCAGGAGGCCCCTTCTGTCTTGTCTCTAACCTTATACCAGCCACCCCTGCTCTACTCATCTCTGGCGCTAGCATACCTTTCAGATCTTTTGATCACACAGTACCTTGCCTGCCTTGTTCATTCTTTCCATAGATCAAAAAAGTAGAGTTGAAGAATAAGAAATTAACAGATGACAAGGCCTTTTCCCTAGATTCCCCTTCAGTAGTCTCAAGAACAAACTGCGTGAACAGGATAGATCTAAAGAAAAATCACAAGAATTTGACAAGCATGCACATAAGCCTGGATACAGTGAGGGGTGGTGACATCTCCAGCCCCTGTCTCAGTGATTAACTGAGATTACTTCCCTTTTTCCTTTTCAAACTTTCTTGACTGACCATAATCTTGAGAGGTGGTTTTGGGGAGAAACTGAGTCCACAATCTCCCCAAATTGTAGGCATTCTGATTAAAAGCAACTTTACTTTCTACCAACATTTGATCCTCTTAAGTACTGATTTTTATTTATTTTTTAATTTAACTTTTTTTAAAAAAATTTATGGCTATATGATGGCATATGGAAGTTCCTGGGCCAGGGATTCAATCCAAGCCACATCTGTGACCAGCGGTGGTGGCAACACACGATTGTTAACGCACTGCTCCAAGCTGAGGATTGAATTTGTGCCTCTGCAGCAACTCGAGCCCCTGCAGTTGGATTCTTAACCCGTTATCGTGCTTCAGTGGGAACTTCTTCAGGAACTGATTATTGAGCAGCAGTGAGCCGCTGGACCTGATTCAGAAACATACTGACATGTTAAGTGAATAAATAGTTGCATATGATTAGAAAAAACCCATGCTATAGACAAAGATACAAACTGCAAAGTAACAGCCCTCTTTCCATTCCTCTTCAAACATCTTTATTCAAAACTACAGTTTTTGTTTTTGTCTAAAGTAATGATAGGCACCATTTTCTTGTTTTCCAGGAAAAAAAATCAGATCTATTCCTTCATTCTCTCTCACAAAATGATCATTTTTTCTCGTTAATTGATGAGTTATTTGTGAATTAAGGAAATTAATTCTTTTTAAATATTACAAATATTTTTTCTTATGTATTCATTGATTTTCTTGGTAGTTATAATTTTAGTTTTTAATCATACAGAATTTTTTTTCATATTGATTTCAATCACAACTCTAACATAAAGAAAACCTGTATACACGATGTGCTCTTTTTCTTGACCATTAATCTATTTCTTCTCACATTCTAATCTTTTTAATTGTGGAAGCTATGTTTAGGAGCTATACTCTTCCCCCTTAGAATTTTCCTGATCCTTTTTTGTCTGTTTATTTTTTCAGTGATCTTTAGTATAATTTTGTTCAGGTGCAGGCAAAATTCTTTTGGTGTTTTGTGGCTGCATTTAACTTATAAATTTAGAGAGGAAATGACAATATTGTCTCTCTTGTATACAAGTGGATAGTAGGTATAACAATTTCTTTAAATCTTTTCATATATTCCCAGGTGTAGTTTTAAAGTTTAGTCATATAGATTCTGTAAATTTCCTGTAAACCTATATAGTTAGGTATTTAATCTTTTTATTGTTCTTATAAATGGGATAATTTCTTCCAGTATAGTTTCTATCTGGTTATTGCTTAAGTATTAGAAAGGTAACATTATTAATATTAATTTGTATAAACTATGGACCCATGAATTTTCTTATTATTTCTAATAGTTTTCAGTTACCCTTATATACACACACATACACATGTCCTAATGGAAGTGGTCAGTAGAGATATGAACATATGTACTACATTTCGAATCTCCACAAAATTCAATGCTAAAAGGGTAAAGAATCTTGTAAAAGTTTATACTTTAAACAGAATGGACAGGCTAGATAATTATATTTTATTTAAGTAGTGACTATTTGGACAAAAGAGAAAAAGAATTGTGGCTACTTACAGCATTGTCACTGTAGCCGAACCCTTTGTCTGAAAGGCTTGGGATTTTTAACTATGATTGAAACACTACAATTTTGTAACAGTTTGAGGAATAGGTAATAGGTTAACCTGTTTTCCAGAATTTCTGACATATTATTTCAAAATTTAAATCTGACAAAGTAACCAAATTGGGCCTTATTCTAGGTTTTTAATTGAACCTTAAAAATCTATTTGCTATTTTCATGGGCAAAGGAAAAAAATGAGCAGAAACTGCAAGCCTTTGAGTCAGAACTGAAAAGAGGGCAGAGTCACCTCCTACTGTCTGCTACCAAACAGATTTATAATGGGGAGCAGCAATTTTCAGGCCTGGATGAGAGACCAAGGTAGAGGATATTATGTTAGGAGTGCCACTCAGAGGCCTGGGGTAGAAGTGAAGACTAGAAAGTGAGCCAGAGTCCCTAAGAGCCAGGCAATAGGACCACTCTTAACCAGAATATACAATATTAAAAAAATTAATTAAAATATTTTATACAATTTTTAAAGGTTACACTCCTTTATGTAAGTTGGGTGCATACATATTTACAATTGTTATATCTTCTTCTTAGATTAATCTCTTGATCATTTTGTAGTGTCCTTCTTTGTCTCCTGTGATAATCTTTATTTTAAAGTCTATTTTGTCTGATATAAGTATTGCTACTCTGGCTTTCTTTTGTCTTCCATTTGTGTAGAATACCTTTGCCCATCCTCTCACTTTCAGTCTATGGGTCTCTTAGCTGAAATGAATCTCTTATAAGTATCAATATACGGGTCTTGCTTTTGTGTCCATTCAGGCAATCTGTGTATTTTGGTTGTAGCATTTAGACTGTTTATATTTAAGGTAACTATTGACATGTATGTTCTTACTGCCACTTTAATAGTTTTGAATTTCTTTTGTAGATTTTTCTCCTTTTCTTCCTCTTTTATTCTCTTTGTGATTTGATGACTACCATCAGTGTTATGTTTGATACTGTGTGTGTGTGTATGTATCATAGATTCTTTTTTGTCTTTTTGTCTTCTTTAGGGCTGCACTTGTGGCACATGGAGGTTCCCAGGCTAGGGGTCTAATTGGAGCTGTAGCCGCAGGCTGACACCACAGCCACAGCAACACAGATTCTGAGTCACATCTGTGACCTACACCACAGCTCATGGCAACGTCGGATCCTTAACCCACTGAGTGAGGCCAGGGATTGAACTCACAACCTCATGGTTCCTAGTCAGATTCATTTCCCCTGAGCCATGACAGGAACACCTCTACTACAGATTTTTGGTTTGTGGTTACCATGAGATTTTTATATGGCAATCCATAAATGTTATTGTTTTAAAGTGATTTAAATTTCAAATGCATTTTAAAATCCTGCACTTTTAATCTGCTCCTCTCATGCTTACTGTTTTTGATAACATCTTTTAGATCTAACAGTTTTGTGTATCTCTTAGCTGCATATTGTGGATATAGATGATTTTACTCCTTTGCCTTTTAACCTCCCTACTAGGTTTGTGTGTGGATGATTCCCTACTCTACTGTATGTTTGCCTTTACTGGAGGTTTTTCCATTTCATAGTTTTCTTGTGTCTAGTTGTAGCCTTTTCTTTTTGCTTAGAGAAATTGTTTTAACATTTGTTGTAAAGTTGGCTTGGTGGTGCTGAACTCTTGTAGCTTTGGCTTGTCTGTAAAGCTTTTGATTTTTCCATCAAATATGAACCAGAGCCTTGCTGGGTAGAGTATTCTTGGTTGTAGGCTTTTCCTTTTCATCAATTTAAATATATCAGGCCACTTTCTTCTGGCCTGCAGTGTTTCTTCTGAAAAATCAGCTGATAGCTTTATGGGAATTCACTTGAATATTATTTGTTGCTTTTTGCTTGCTGCTTTAATATTAATATTCAGATAGCTGTGATTTTGTTCTGCTCATGGGAAGAGGTAAACTCAGGGTTGTTATACTCTGCTATCTAGGCTGAGCTCCTGGAACCAAATCTCTCAGGAATATAGGATTTCAAATTAAATATTTTTTGGTAAGTTTTCTCATAGGATTTCTGAGATGTGTTACATATTTCCTACCTGTTTCTTCTCATTCTAGAATCTTGACCTAACCTAAGATAGAAAATTGTTTCATATCAGTTTCAGATAGTAATTAATTCTAAATTAAGACTTTTTAAATATATGGACCTTTTTCAAGTTTCTCCCCACTTACCAAACTCATCCTATATATCTGGCAGTAATTTAAAGGAATTTTCCTTAATATTTATGACTCTGCAAATTAATTTGACAATTAAATAATTTCTCCAGGTCTAGACTAATAGTCTCTTTATGTTTAAAATGTTTACAGACATGAACGAAATAAAATAAATTTATGTTTGGAATTGTATACCAAACTAAAACATTAGACAAATTTTAAATAATTAGAATGAATATGTAAGAATGCTAAGCAAATATGGAAGAATTAACATGAGTGAACTGTAAAAGTAAAGAACAAAAATACATTTGGAAATTATTCTTTAAGAGAAACATTTTAAAACAAGTTGCTTACCTCAGAGCAGTTTACTATTACTCAGGTATTAGATTAATTAGGAGAACATTTGGAGAGTTTGGAGTATAGGGAGATTTTTTGTTTTTTCTTTTTATGGCTGCACCTGTGGCATTAGGAAGTTCCCAGGCTAGGGGTCAAATCAGAGCTGCAGCTGAGGCCTGTACCACAGCCACAGCAACACTGGATTCAAGCCACATCTGAGACTGATGCCACAGCTCAGATGTAGATCAATGATTTGGCAACACCAGATCCTTAACCCACTGGGCAAGACCAGGGATTGAACCCATATCCTCACAGAGAAAACATCAGTCCTTAACTCACTGAGCCACATTGGGAATTCCCAGATTTTTTTTTTTAATATTAGAAACTCCATGTTCATGATGATTAGGATGTAGACTCTAGAAACATATTTTTGCTCATTTATTGTTTTGTCCAAGGAGCCTAGAACAGTGCTTGGCACATAACAGGCTTTAGACGTAAAATAACCAGCAATATTTAGGCAAAGGTACACAAGTATGATTTTATCTATGTGAGCTTGAACCTGACTCTAAACAAAGTAGCCTTTAATTTGTAGATTTTTTGCATAATTAAACTCTAAATTCTATTGTTAATTGTTTCTTTTAAAACAAATTCATTTTGGAGTTCCTTTCGTGGCATAGCAGAAATGAATCTGACTGGGAACCATGAGGTTGAAGGTTCGATTCCTGGCCTTGCTCTGTGGGTTAAGGATCCGGCGTTGCTGTGAGCTGTGGTGTAGGTCGAAGACACGGCTCAGATCCCACATTGCTGTGACTCTGGTGTAGGCCGGCGGCTACAGCTCCTATTGAACCCCTAGCCTGGGAACCTCCATAGGCCACGGGTGCAGCCCCAAAAAGACAAAAAAAAATTCATTTTAACCCCTTTAATCATTTTTTACTTTAAAATGAAAAGCTTTACTACATTAATTATATTGATTCAAGGTTGTCATAATACACTGATTTCCTCACTGGGTAAGTATTCGCAGAACACTTTTAGAATTAAAAATAATAAAAAACAAAGGTAAAGTAATAGCTGACATGTACATGCCATATACTCTATGCCATACTTTGTTCTAAACATTTACATGTGTATATTCTGATTTGTCATGGGCTACAATGTGTCTATTTAAAAATATGGCCATATAATAATTTTCTTTGCAGCTAAATGGCCCTGGTTTTAATTCTGGACAATGAGATGTAATCAACAGTCATTAGACTAGGAATCCAGGAAAGGCACATATTCAGTGGACAGTGCCTGAATGTGAAGCATTCTTCTTAAGGTTGAAAGGAAGGAACTCCATAATAAAGGTCATGGGGTGAAAAGGCATAAGAAATATGATACTACCTGGTACTGCCTTCTTTATGTGAAAAAAATGTACATAAGTCACAATAGTCATGTTTCTATTACATACATCTGAACTGTAAATCCTTAACTGATTTGGCTAGTAATAGAATTTTTCCCTATTAGTAATTCATTCATCCTCTCATTCAACAAATACTTGTCGTCCACTTAATAGGCGCCAGACACTGATCTAGGTAGATGGGATTTATCAACACACAAAACAAAGATATCTGCTCCCAAAGAGCTTACATTATAGAAATACTGGAAAACAATAAATATAATAAATAAGTTAATTATTTAGTTTATTGGAAGATGAGAAGTGCTATTAGAAAGAGAAGGTAGAACAGGATAGGCAGTATCGATAGTACCTTGAGGATAGTAAAGGTGTGGGGAAAGAGCTCAGAACTTCCATGCTCTCTAGGAGTGCCACTCTCCCTAAATCTCCATGTGTTCATCAATCCAGAAATCCTCCAAACCCCATTCTTTTGGGTTTTATAGAGGCTTCATTACATAGGAACAGTTGATTAAATCATTGGCCCTGGCCATTGAATTCCAGCTCCTCTCCCTTCCAAGGAATTTTAATAAACTGGTTGGGTCCCATGGCAATCTGCCCCCCCACCTTAGGTTACTCAAGGGTTCTCCAAAATCGTATCAAGAACATAGCAAAAGACACTTTTATTGCTCTCATCACTTAGGAAATTTCAAGGTTTTTAGGAGTGCCCAGCTTTTAATGGGGATGAAGACCATATATATATATATATATATTTCTCATTATAAATCGCAATATCACAACAGCCCAGTCATAAGTTTCAGCCATAATAAAACTCTACTCAGTGCCCTTGAAGAAAAAAAAAATACCTACACATTTACATATTGCAGACATTCAAGATTTCATAGAGTTGTTTACTAGCCTTGGTTCTAAAATAGGATTAAGCTGAGTGGTTTCTTCCTCAGGACAGCCTGGCCTGATAATGTATGGGATGTTAATCATCCCATCAAACTATTCTCTAATTTTCTGAATCACATTCTTTGTTTTTCCCGGTTCCTTGGAGAATATCTTAGGAAATTTATTCCCAATCTTTGTAGTTTGGCCAAACTAGAAGGATGAATACCTAGGACACAAGCTCATAATTAGCTGAATCATTTTTTTCCCAAAGGTAAAGTAAGATTTTTTTACCTTACCTTTGAAATGGTGAAGCCACTCTCATGGAGCAATACTATATATGTACAACTTTTTTGTTTCAGAGGAAGAATTATTTTGCTTCCTTCTAGGTTGTACCACTCTACCTGTTCCAAATCTCAGTAACTGATTTATTTTTTCATTAAATGCGTATGTGGCCTTACTTGGTATCAGCTACTTGGCCAAATCCTGAAAATATAAACATGATGTGATACTTGCCCTTAAGGATCTTAGTCTAGAAGGTGACACAGACGTATATGAGATGAACTATAATAAAAGATCATGAGCTTTTAGAAAGAAGTGTGGACAAAGACCTAGGGGATCACACATAGTGCTGTAAAAAGTTAATGAACAGAAATCTCAACTAAATAGCGTCAGGAAAGAATCTGAAAAGGAATATACATATGGATAACTGTGCTGTAACTTGAAACTAACATTTATATATCAACTATACATCAATTAAAAAAATAAAATAAGAATCAAATAGAGTCAGAAGACCAGAGGGGGAGCTCTCATGCCCTGTGATGATACTGGGAGCCCAACAGGAAGAAGACTTCCTCTTCCATCCTGGCAAGAGCTCAGCCAGTGAGAGAAAGTCACAATTCAGCAAATGTAGAGCCATGGACTATTTGTTTACTATAGTCCTGCCAACTTCCTTTTCTTTTCTGTAAAAGAGTTCCTCTCTCCATTTTTGCTGAGTACTTGCACTGTGGCTTGCCATGGTCGCAGATCTTGAATTGCAATTCTTTGCTGAATTTGAATAAAACCATTTTCGATGGAGAAATAATTGCTATTCTATTTGTTTTAGCTCAGCAGTAAATGCAATAAGTAATTCAAATCTAGCTGTTAATGATGGCTTCATATAGGACGTTTGAGTTGATCTTGAAAAATAATGATAAATCTGTCAAATGTGAAGGAAAAAAGCAAATGTTTTTTGATTATGATATAATAGTAGGCAGGAAAGAACAGCAAATAAGGCTGAAGAGGTAACCTTTTTCCCTATTATAAAAAACTTCAGAATTTTTTGGAATTTTCAACATGGCTCAGTGGTTAACGAACCCAACCAGTATCCATGGAGATGTGGGTTCAATCCCTGGCCTTGCTCAGTGGTTTAAGGATCTGGTGTTGCCATGAGCTGTGGAGTAGGTCTCAGACATGGCTGGGATCCTGTTTTGCAGTGGCTGTGCTATAGGCTGGCAGCTACAGCTCTGATTCGACCCCTAGCCTGAGAACTTCCATGTGCCCCAGAGTGTGGCCCAAAAAGACCAAAAAAAAAAATTTAGAATTTTCCTCCAATGAATAAAGAAACTGTCTAAATTAAAATATTTAAACCAAAAATTCAGAAGAATATATCAAATTTACTTAACTATTTTTAGAATCTTTAATTTTATTAATGGGTGCTATCTAAATAGGAATTTAAAAAGTAATTTAGCTACTGAAAACAGAAAATTTGTTTTCAGTCACTGAAAGTGCCTGCTAAGCTAGTGTGGGATCACATTTTGTCTTTTTTCCAAATACGCAACATTATTTTTTTTTTAATCAAAGGCTTGTATAATCCCATCATTTAAAAATATGTGGCTGTGGTTTGGGCTGGCAGCTGCATCTCCAATTTGACCCCTGGCCTGGGAACTTCCATATGCCACGGGTGCAGCACTAAAAATAGAAAAAAAAAAAAAACCCGAAATTTCTGAATGTTGTAACTTATTTTCTAGGAGCACTGAATTAGGAAAATGTTGTAGTAGATTAAATCTGTGCTTTTGAGTAACTGTGAGGAGTTTGTTATTTTGCCTTTTGAGGGCTGTACCTGCAGCATACAAAAATTCCCAGGCTAGGGGTTGAATCAGAGCTGCACCTACTGGCCTACTCCACAGCCACAGCATTGCAGGATCCAAACCGCATCTGTGACCTACACCACAGCTCACGGCAATGCCGGATCCCCAACCCACTGAGCGAGGCCAGGGATCAAACCTGCATTCTCATGGATATTAGTTGGATTTGTTTCTGCTGAGCCACAAAGGGAACTCCTGAGGACAATTTATTTAATTGGTATAGAGAAAGAACCAGTTTTATATACCCGTTTAAATGTATATTGTAGTCTGTTTTGAAATGAAAAGGGCATGTCCTTTTAAATAACAAAACAAGTAGATTTATGAGTGATCTACAGCCTACTCTACCCAGTACCAAGGGAAAATACAATGTAAGCCTAAATACACAGTGCAAAATTGGATTTAAAGAAGCCCTGACTTCAAAAAGAAGAATGGGCATGAAAAACAAACGTGGTCAGAAGAGGAAATTTTTCTGCTGATTTGAAAAATGTCACATGGAACTTACAGTGGGAAATATAGGATATATTCAACTTTAAGCTCTTTCTGTCACATCCTATAAGGAAGGAAAAGTTACAACTGTGAAGCACAGTGAATTAAACCTGTGAGGAACTGCTTCTCTAGCTAAGTCAAAGGTAAGCTGAGATCATAGATAACTATTAAAATGAAAAAAGGTGCAGTAAACTTTTAACTCCAACAATTGAAGAACGCTGGACTTTCAAGACTTGAATATTCTTCTTAAATCTTAGGGAACATATTTCTCTCTTTATTGTCCTTACTCTGACACATGGATCTGAGAAGATGTTGCTATCATTTATGTCAAACTCAAAATGGATTAAAGATCTGGATATAAGTTTCTGCACAGCTAAGGAAACCCTAAACAAAACGAAAAGACAACCCACAGAATGGGAGAAAATATTTGCAAATGATTCAACTGACAAGGGATTAATCTCCAAAATTTACAAACAGCTCCTACAGCTCAACACCAAAGAAACAAACAACCCCATCCAAAAATGGGCA